>CM076575.1:1996881679-1997278294 GCA_034641835.2 Pinus albicaulis | reverse complement strand
ATCCGCAAATGGGAAACATCAGGCCTCTTGCCAGAATAAGCCTCCTCTGGTGTACTCATGCCAAGAACCTTGTGAGGACAACGGTTCTGCACATACACTGCTGTATTGCATGCCCCAGCCCACAAGTGAAGGGGTAGGCCCTGATCATGCAACATCGCCCGTGCAGCACCCACGATCGTTCTGTTCTTCCGCTCAGCCACCCCGTTCTGCTGTGGGTTATGGGGTGCGATGAGCTCTCTCCGAATCCCTTCTGCGCTGCAGAACTCCTTGAATTCAGCCGAGATGAATTCACCACCGTTATCACTCTTTAGAGAAATCACCTTCTTCCCCGACTCCTTCTCGACCAGTGCTTTAAACTCACAGAACTTCGCGAATGTATCGCTCTTCTTCGACATGAAGAAGATCCAGCACTTTCGAGAGAAATCATCAACAAAGATCACATAATACCGGTGCTTTGCTGTCGAAGCAACTGAGAAAGGACCACACACGTCTGTGTGAACTCTCTCAAGGATCGTCGTGGCGCGACTATCCTTCTCGTGAAAGGTGGCTTTCATATACTTCCCTAAAGTACACCCCTTGCACTGATCTGACTGCGCAAGAGTGCCCTTAGGAAGTCCAGTAGAAATCTGCTGCAGAATCTTCAAAGCTCCATGGTGAAGATGGCCCAATCTCCTGTGCCATAATTCGCCCTCATCATCCCGGCTCACCACTTCTCCCGCCTTGCATGCCATAGCTGCGCAGTCATCTACCTGCAACTGATAAAGGTTCTGAGTTCGAACCCCTATCTTCCGGGTCTCTCCAGTAGTCTTACTGCGCAAGAAAGCTTTTCCTTCGCTGAAGACCACATCATAACCCTTATCCTCCAACATCGCTACTGAAATCAGGTTCTTCTTCAATCCAGGTACATGCATGACATCCTTTAATACAAAGGGTTTACCAGACTCCCTCTGAAAGGATACGGTACCGATACCAGTCGCACTGTATCTACCATCATCGCCCATCTCGATGTGCACACCCAAATCTTTGTCCTCCAGATCTGAGAACAAATCCCGATCTCCCGTCATATGAAATGACGCACCGTTGTCCAAGAACCACACCGATCCCATCACACTTGAAACCAAGCATGCGATCAGTGAAACTTTGACAGCCACCCCCACACTTCCCAGTTCATCTCTGCACTGAGTGAACTTCGTGAGGTATTTGGCGATACTGTCGCCCTTCTCCATCTTGATGTTCCCGAGCTTATCTTTGAGCGCCAGCTTCCTTTGGTCACTCTTACTCTGGAATAGATCCGTCAAAGCTTTCCACATTAAATATGGAGTAGCCTTTCCATGAAGGCTGGATACAATATGATCCTTGACGCCCTCCAACAGGATCCTTCGACATTTCGCGATCTTCTTTTGCCATGCATCGACCAAAGTTGCAACAGTGGGCTTTGGGACATCCGCATCCACGAACTCCTTCAGACCATTGTCTTCTAACACTGCTTCCATTCGATCCTTCCATGCAACATAGTTCGAACTGCCTTCAAGAGCATATTCGAGCCGCAAACCATTGAAAGAAGACATCTTTCAACACCGGCACCAAGAAAATCAACCTTCTGCAAAATTTGAATTCCAAACTCCAAGCTCTATCGCTTCCGATCTATACTTGAAAACAAATTATTTCCAAATCAGAGATTGACTGCAAAGGGCATTCACCAGATCTTTCACCTCACAAAGAAGGATGAATATTCCGGAGGCTACCTGGCCCGCATGCAGACTCTGTCCGAGGAAATAAGTTTGCAATCACCGTAATAGACTTCGACAATTAATCTCGCTCTGATACCATGTAGAAATTAGCTGAATAAATCACTTATTCACTGAAGATTAACCTGGTCATATATCAATTTCGAATTGCATACATAAAACATAACCTTCTTCTACAATTAATTGTCACATGCGGAAATAACAGAAGCAATCTCACATCAAATCAATCACACATTAACTCAGTATGTATGGGGAAAGCCTATAGCTGAAAACCCCGCAGCTATTGTGTATATTATAATGGAGAAATCATGTAACAATCATATTACAAAAACTCTTTACAAGCTCTCATGCACTACCTCCCATGCTACACACTATCAAGCTAGATCTAGCAAATCACTTGCTCCAATCCTTAGCCACTTGATAGCCAACCTTGATTGCGTATTTTAATGCGAGGTGATGGCCTCCTTATATAGATAAACCACCAGCCTAAACTTTGCAATACTCATAGCTTACTCCACCTATCTATGTGTTGCAAATAGCAACAGTATAGTTACAACTGATAGCTAACTCTACCCTTTCATCTATCTCTTTCAATGGTCTTCACTGAACTGATCATGCACTGTAGTGAACTGAAGTGTTCTTGAGTTGACTAATGAGTTAATATTTAGTAAATTAAATATTATTTAATTTACTCCACTCATATCTAATTGATTAGTTAGTTTAACTAATCTCAACTAGTTCAACTAAAACAAACAGAACACAACTCCACTACTTGTCCCGTTAACTCCTCCAAAACTTCTGCCACTGAAGTCTAACTGAAGCCAACCATGCAAGATGCCATCAAAACCCTAGGAACCACGTGATTCCTTGTGTCAGTTGCATGAGTCACCTCCATGACTCAAACTGAAGTGCGCCAAGAGAGTAAACTGCTGTTTATAGTCAAAATATTATTAAGGGTAAATAATATTTGACTTCCATATTTTTAGGAGATCAGTCTAAAAATAGCTCGGGTCCTAAAAATAAGGGTCTCATCTATTCTTACCGACATGTCGCATACTTTAAGAATCTCCAAGTAGAATTCCCAAATTATGCTCCGTATGTCTAAAAATAGACATAGTCTAAAAATAGACTTTGCGCCAGAATTTGCCTGCGGGCCCACTTAGTGAAGGCGACTTCATTTCACTAAGCTCCATCATCTTGCTGCATTCTCAACACTCCCTCTCAGCAAGATATGGATTATCCGCAATCCCTATCCTGCCTCTGTGGAATTCGAACTTGCTCCTGGTGAGCGCCTTCGTCAGGATGTCGGCATCCTGATCCTCCGTGGGAACATATGAAAGCATCATGATCCTCCGCTGAACACAATCTCTGATGTGATGGTACCTGATGTCGATATGTTTGGACTTATCATGAAATACTGGATTTGCCGAGAGCTTGATACAGCTCTGGTTATCACAGTAGATCACTGTAGGCTCCAAATGCAACCTGAACAAACCTGCGAGGATCTTCCTCATCCAACAGTTTCGTTAAGCGTGCACCAAGCTAGTCGCTGCGGTACTCTCACCGCCGAATCGAGTGTTACGATCTCTCGCTTCCCCGCTCGTACTGTGAACCGTCGTCGACTCATCGTCGAAAACCCTCCGGTATGCCTTCCCGTCCGTTGGGCCCCCCGCCAACCGCACCGGCCATGAAACCGTACAGCTCACTCCATCCTCCTGTCTGTACCATAGACCATATCCCGATGTGCCTCTGATATAGCGCAATACATGCTTGCCCGCCTTCCAAAAGAGCTTGGCAGGCTTAACCATAGCTTGCGAAAGCTGGTTAACTGCATAGCATATATCGGGTCGAGTATTGACCAGATACATCAACGACCCCACCAACTGTCGATAGACAGTGGCATCCACTACCTCCTCCGGAGTAGCATCTCCCTTCCTCCAACCTCCAGGAAGAGGGGTATCAACAGGCTTGCAGCCTTGCATGTTGAACCTCTCCAGAATCTCCCGGGCATACTTGCCCTGAGAAACAAACAGTCCTCCACTGCGCTGCCAAATCTCCAATCCCAAGAAATAATGAAGGATGCCTAGGTCCTTCATCTCAAACTCTCGTGCAAGATCCTCCTTGCATGAAAGTATCAATCGCTGTTGCCGTCAGTACCGATCACTCACATACAAAATCCAATGATCACTGGGCTTTCTCCCCTCCAATCAAAAGGTAAGCTGATCCGCTCACTTCGAGAATCCAAGTTTCCAAGAAGCAGTCGTTTTCCACATTCGAGTGTGCTCGGCGACGCAGGCGTCGTTTTCCACCTACAACAGCCTTTGGAGCTTCAGACATGGGCGACTTCCATCGCCGAAGATCTCAAAACCTTCAAAGTTGTCGAGGTAATAATTTCTTCTCAACAATTTCATTGAGGAACGCAGTCAGCATCCAACCGATGAATGTGCCACCCTATCCGCGCTGAGACAATGCGATCGTCCGTATGGAAGAGCACATTCACATAGCAAAAGTTCTCTACAGTCAATCCCTCGATCCGTGAGATAGGGCCACGGCGACAAATTCCCGCTTGTACCATACTCTCGCCGCCCGCTCGCTTTCTCTGTAGATCCATCGCGAACCTACAACTGATTTCCCAACCGGTCTTGGGACAATCTCCCATGCACTGTTCCCGATGATCGAATCATATTCTTCGATCATGGCATCAACCCATGCGGGTTCCTCCACAGCTTCCTCAAAAGAGGATGGCTCTGTCACAACACATTGACTCATAAGAGCCATGTATCCAGTGTACCGATCCGGTGACTGTCTCTGTCTGCGCTGTGCCGTAGGTGGTCCTACAACCTTCTCTGCATCCCGAGCCAGTCGCTCAGCTTCTGTAGTGCGCATGCGCCCTCTGATGGTTGGCGCTGCCTGGGTGGTTTCTTCCACCTTCTGAACCTCCTCTTGTGGTTGATCCACATCCGGAAGCTCCTCCTTAGGAACTAACAGCTCCTCATCTGCATGCAAGTGCAGCTCCCTCTCAAGCGAACACTGCATGGCTTTCTCCTCCTGAAATTTTATATCCCGTCGCACAACAGTCTTGCGACTGTCTGGCACATACACTCGATAGTTATGAGGTGTATCAGTGTACCCCACAAATATTCCAACTTCAGCAGTTGGATCCAGCTTCCTTCTTGCATCCTTTGTCACATGCATGTAGACAGGAGAACCAAAAATCCGCAAATGGGAAATATCAGGCCTCTTGCCAGAATAAGCCTCCTTCGGTGTACTCATGCCAAGAACCTTGTGAGGACAACGGTTCTGCACATACACTGCTGTATTGCATGCCTCGGCCCACAAGTGAAGGGGTAGGCTTTGATCATGCAACATCGCCCGTGCAGCACCCACGATCGTTCTGTTCTTCCGCTCAGCCACCCCGTTCTGCTGTGGGTTATGGGGTGCGATGAGCTCTCTCCGAATCCCTTCTGCGCTGCAGAACTCCTTGAATTCAGCCGCGATGAATTCACCACCGTTATCACTCCTTAGAGCAATCACCTTCTTCCCCGACTCCTTCTCGACCAGTGCTTTAAACTCACAGAACTTCGCGAATGTATCGCTCTTCTTCGACATGAAGAAGATCCAGGACTTTCGAGAGAAATCATCAACAAAGATCACATAATACTTGTGCTTTGCTGTCGAAGCAACTGAGAAAGGACCACACACGTCTGTGTGAACTCTCTCAACGATCGTCGTGGCGCGACTATCCTTCTCGTGAAAGGTGGCTTTCACATACTTCCCTAAAGTACACCCCTTGCACTGATCTGACTGCGCAAGGGTGCCCTTAGGAAGTCCAGTAGAAATCTGCTGCAGAATCTTCAAAGCTCCATGGTGAAGATGGCCCAATCTCCCGTGCCATAGTTCGCCCTCATCATCCCGGCTCACCACATCTCCAGCCTTGCATGCCATAGCTGCGCAGTCATCTACCTGCAACTGATAAAGGTTCTGAGTTCGAACCCCTATCTTCCGGGTCTCTCCAGTAGTCTTACTGCGCAGGAAAGCTTTTCCTTCGCTGAAGACCACATCATAACCCTTATCCTCCAACATCGCTATTGAAATCAGGTTCTTCTTCAATCCAGGTACATGCATGACATCCTTTAAGACAAAGGGTTTACCAGACTCCCTCTGAAAGGATACGGTACCGATACCAGTCGCACCGTATCTACCGTCATCGCCCATCTCGATGTGCATACCCAAATCCTTGTCCTCCAGATCTGAGAACAACTCCCGATCTCCCGTCATATGAAATGACGTACCGCTGTCCAAGAACCACACCGATCCCATCACACTTGAAACCAAGCATGCAATCAGTGAAACTTTGACAACCACCCCCACACTTCCCAGCTCATCTCTGCACTGAGTGAACTTCGTGAGGTATTTGGCGATGTTGTCGCCCTTCTCCATCTTGATGTTCCTGAGCTTATCTTTGAGCGCCAGCTTCCTTTGGTCGCTCTTACTCTGGAATAGATCCGTCAAAGCTTTCCACATTAAATATGGAGTAGCCTTTCCATGCAGGCTGGATACAATATGATCCTCGACGCCCTCCAACAGGATCCTTCGACATTTCGCGATCTTCTTTTGCCATGCATCGACCAGAGCTGCATCAGTGGGCTTTGGGACATCCGCATCCACGAACTCCTTCAGACCATTATCTTCTAACACTGCTTCCATTCGATCTTTCCATGCAATATAGTTCGAACTGCCTTCAAGAGCATATTTGAGTCGCAAACCATTGAATTGAATTCCAAACTCCAAGCTCTATCGCTTCCAATCTACACTTGAAAACAAATTATTTCGAAATCAGAGATTGACTGCAAGGGGCGTTTACCAGACCTTTCACTTTCTGAAGAAAGATGAATCCGGAGGCTTCCTGGCCCGTATGAAGACTCTAGTTTGCAAACACCGTAATAGATCTCGACAATTAATCTCTCTCTGATACCATGTAGAAATTAGCTGAATAAATCACTTATTCAATGAATATTAACCCGATCATACATCAATTTCGAATTGCATGCATAACACATAACCTTCTTCTACAATTAATTGTCACATGCGGAAATAATATAGAAGCAATCGCACATCTAATCAATCACACATTAACTCAGTATGTATGGGGAAAGCCTATAGCTGAAAACCCCGCAGCTATTGTGTATATTATAATGGAGAAATCATGTAACAATCATAGTACAAGAACTCTTCACAAGCTCTCATGCACTACCTCCCATGCTACACACTATCAAGCTAGATCTAGCAAATCACTTGCTCCAATCCTTAGCCACTTGATAGCCAACCTCTATTGCGTATTTCAAAGCTATGGGATGGCCTCTTTATATAGATAAACCACCTAGATTGAACTACACAATCCTCATTGATTACTCCACCTATCTATGTGTTGCAAATAGCAACAGTATAGTCACAACTGATAGCTAACTCTACCCTTTCATCTATCTCTTTCACTGGTCTTCACTGAACTGATCATGCACTGTAGTGAACTGAAGTGTTCTTGAGTTGACTAATGAGTTAATATTTAGTAAATTAAATATTATTTAATTTACTCCACTCATCTCTAGTTGATTAGTTAGTTAACTAATCCCAACTAGTTCAACTAAAACAAACAGAACACAACTCCACTACTTGTCCCGTTAACTCCTCCAAAACTCCTGCCACTGAAGTATAACTGAAGCCAACCATGCAAGATGCCATCAAACCCTAGAGATCCACGTAATAGTTCATACATCGATTGCATGAGCACCTCATGACTCAGCGTGAAGTGCTCCCGAAGGAAATGGCTAGCATTTATAGTCAGAAATATATGTCAAAAATTAAATAATATTTGACTTCCATATTCTTAGGAGATCAGTCTAAAAATAGCCTGGGTCCTAAAAATTAGGGTCTCATCTATTTTTACCGACATGTCGCATCCATCAAGAATCTCCAAGTAGAATTCCCAAATTATGCTCCGTATGTCTAAAAATAGACATAGTCTAAAAATAGACTTTGCGCCAGAATTTGCCTGCGGGCCCACTTAGTGAAGGCGACTTCATTTCACTAAGCTCCATCATCTTGCTGCATTCTCAACATCAACTATATACCTTTGATTAATGATTAAATATAAAATTAATGTAAAATTATATGCAAAACAAATTAAACATATATTAAAGAGAAGAACATTATATACCTTTTGGGAAAAATGGATGGAAGTGATAATCTAAGCTTTAAATATGGACTAGAAAGAGTAAAGTGGTAACAAAATACGTAGTCAAAATGGTACATTATGAGGTCCTAACAGCTATGATTGCCCGAGCTAGTTTATTTACATTCTACTTGTAAACATATTTCAGTACTTTGATATTGATGAAATGAAGATTTATTTATATTGAATATTTGTGTTTATGTTTATATCTATATTCTATTGTGTTCCGACATAATTCTGGATCAGTGGTATCATAATGGTCTATTCTTTCTCTATTTCTCTTTACATATCCCCAACCAAGTCAGGGTATAAGGAGTTAGGGTTCGAACTGGTTGAACCTTTGCGAGAGCATCCTCAAAAAACCCAATGGCCTCCCATGGGGGAAGAAAATAAAGACAAGGAAGCAGGAGATCCTTTCAAAATATTTTTCGAAGAATCCTCAAGAGATAGAGGAATGTGATGATGGATAAATTTTCCCAGATCATGTGGTAACATCTTCATCCAGGCAACATATCTTCATTCAACAGCCACCCTGGAGGCGCCACTCCCTTTAAGGTACAAGTCAACTTTGACATTCCCATATTTGAAGGCCAAATAGATGGAGACGGTGTAGATAGATGGTTAAATTTGTTGGACAAATTATTTTTAGTTAATGAATTTTCCAATAAATAAAAGATTACTTTTGCAATCCTCAAAGATGCCCCCCATGTTAAGGACTGGTGGTAAAACTGTGAACATATGTATGAGAGAGAACCCTCACTATTTTCAATCACACTAACTTGGAATTCTTTCTAGGATGCCATCAAGGAACAATATTACCCCATGGGGAGCTATGAGGACAAGTACATACAATGGATGACCTTGTGAGAACAAAGGGACCAATATGTGAATGGGTTGACAAATATTTTCCATACCATGCACACAAAGTTGGGTATCAAATATTCAAAAAAACATCTAGTGCTCAAGTACTATAGTTTCTTGCATAAATACATTTAGGAGGAAATGGATTTATTGGACATCTCATCACGTGGTGCATCATACCCCTACATTGCCAATATTGAGTAGAAATTTAAATAGAAGAAGAGAGACTTTGGAATTGCGGCCTTGAAGCAAGGGAAAGGCACCCCCAAACTGCTGAAAAATGACAAATCTAAGGTAGGGTGACCCAGGACAACATACTGAAGCCATAAGAAAAGAAAAACAACACGAAGACAAAGAGGGACACGAGGAAATGGTGTGAGTTCCATAAGAGCCCCACTCACAACACAAGTAAGTGTCAAGCCAAGAATTTGTTGGTGGCTGAGTTGAGGGCTTCTAAATCAGATTCATATTATGACTTTGAGTCAAAACTTGACAAGGAGAATGACAAAGGAAAGCAGATTATTGATTCAGATCCCAGTGCCACTGTTTCCACCACCAAGGTCAAAAATATTGAGCCTAAATATCTAGAGGAGGGGGAGAAAATCTTCCACTAACAAATGTGGGTGAAGGGTTCTCTATTTCAGTTAATTGTCGACAACAGGAGCCAAAATAACGTCATATCAACATAGGTCATGAAGCAGTTGGGCCTACCAACCACACCACACCTGCATTCGTACACCATTGGGTGGCTTCCCTAAGGACGAGATATGTTTTTCAGTGTGAAGGAGCATTAGGATCATAGGAATCTCCATAAAAAATTTCAGCTCAATCCAACAGATAGTTTATGATAAAATTACCCATGAATTTTGTTGTAGCACACATTGTAGAACCTACAATAAAAAATAAAAATAAAAAAATAAAAAAAAAATTTATGAATTGTATCTGCAATGCTTTCCCAATTTTTATAGAATAAATTGGTTGTGAGAACCATTCTTTTTGTCAAGGGGATGAATTCAATTGAAAATAAAATATTTTGGTGGCTTGAAATTGATTGACAAGTGCACTTAGACACTTGATTTTCTCCAAAAAATATTGAATTTTCTTTTGGTAGGCATTTGTCACATCCTTGTCTCATTAATCAATCTTTTGGGCTTTATTTTATAAATTTGAATTTTGGTTTATTGATAAGCCTCTGAATTTGTAAAAGAGGGATCATGGGTTCAATTCCAATAAAAGCTAAAATTTGTTAACTATTTTACAATTTTGACAACCCTTAACTAGGCAACAATTTCACTACCATTTGGCAACATTAGATTGGTCCACTTGGAAACGTATTATTGATCAATATTACATAGTCATTGTCCCATTTTCCATCATGTCACCTTGAACATTCAACTCGCCATATCTTCATGCCATGTGAGCATCCACGTGGTACTCCCTGGTGCTACCACGTGGTACCTTCACACAATTTTTTTCACTATTTCCTAAAAAATTCAAAAGCGCATAACTTTCACAAACGACGTCTGTTTGAGAAAATTCAAATGTCATTGGAAACATCCCGATGAACCCTATGCAATTATTATCTTTTCATAAGCATTTTTGAGAATAAAAAATGGTCATTTTTTGGATTTTTCATCAATTGGACTTGTGAAACATCATTAGATCATCAAAACATGTTTCTAATATGGATTAGCTGTAACATTTTGACTTGCTAAAATTGGACATCAAAAGAAGAAATGTCATGCATTTGATTTTCTTAGAATCTGTTTTATTTGGCATTTAATTACGCATATTTGTTTTGTGCGTATGTATTAAGAGAAATTGATCACTTCTCATTTGAATACACTTATATTTTATTGCAATATTAGTGCCATGCTTTTTTTTCAGGTTCTAAGATGATTTAGGAATTAACAAAGACCAATTTATGCATAAAATTAGTTTTCAAAGACTCTTTTTTTGAAGAAAACATGAAATCGGTTAAATCCATTTCTATCATCCATAAATTCCACTTTTCCCTCTCTAAAATTTGCAATCCAACCAAACATATCGAGCATAACCACAGTCACTTTCCTAGAAAATGTCACATGTTCCATTCACTTTCCACTCACCTCCATTCATTTCCATCCTAACCCATTAATAAAATGATTCAGCTCACTTACATGCTGATTAACCTCATTGTCATTTTTCTTTATACCAAATAAAACCTTCTTAATGCAAATATTTTGTCTATGGTCCTTTCAAATCATTGTTTTATACACATGTTAGATGATGGAGGATTTATTAAGGCTTTCCTTCTAGCAAGTCTTGACCCATCAACATCAACACATTATCTGGGTTTAAGGCTAGAGCTCTTTTTAGTACCTTGAGGCTTGCATGCCTTAATGACAAGATCTCTCCCAAATAAACAATGAGAATGCATCAATTTCCCTTGTTTGTTGGATATTCTAGGTGACTCGACTACAACACATTTATTTGTACCAAGTAAGATGTACTTAGGCATATTGACTCACATTGACATTATTGGTGAGTAGTCTTGAGTTGGATAACAATATTCATTAATGGTTGGTAATCCAACTATTTCTTTCTATGTTCGACATCAAAAAATTCATTCACATACATAAGAATTATGTCAATTTGTGGGAATGATATGAAGACTATAAGATTCATCACCATTCAACATTTTGTAGTAGATTCAACACCATTATGTAGCTATAGCAGATGCATCGAACTTAGTAGCATATTCAACAATAGATTCAACAACATTGTGTAGCAGATGCAATAGATTTGGTAGCAGAAATAAAGATTCACTTTCAACAACTTCATCCACCCCTTATGCAACCATGAAGTATATCAACTCCTTGTACTTCACATTCCATGATCCAGCAACAGCCACACCCTTTTCTACACATCTTGTCCATTTTATAGGTAAAGTGAAGGTATGCTATTTTATAATTTTTAATCATGGGATTCCTTGAATAATGAAATTATAATTTTTGTAAAATGATTCATCATATTTCCTTCCTCATGGATCAAAACTAAAATTACCTTTAGTTGGGGGGAAGGGATACCAATTCACGTTCATTCCTCATGTTCACATTTTATGTCACATATCGCATTCATTCATATTAAATTCCAACCTAACCAATATGCTTTTCCAAACAACTACTATTGCATTATGATTAAAAAAGTTATGTGATGATAAAAGAATGAGCACATTAGATAGTTGATTAAATTTTTCCAAATTGTTTGGGTCCAACACAAAAATAAGAAAAGTATTGTTACACAAGAACCAATACTAATAAAAGTTGGTTGTCACATAAGAACCAACCAGAATAATATGTTGTAATCAAATGTTTTTCATAAGAACACTTTTCAAAAGGAACAAATTTATCAAATGATTATGAAAAGTTGAAAAAAAAAATCAATATCAGCCAAAGTTCATCTAAAGAAAAGACAATTCAAAAATATCAAACCATGATTAAGTGAATCAATGCAATAGATTGCATGATGACATGCAATAAATTCAGTTGGGGGGCATGTTGTGCCTCCAAAATATCTTCAAAATTTTATACACTTTTACCTTCATCACCACTATTTCACTGACATTTCACAACTCTATAAACACATATCCCTACATTCACCTCCATTATCATGCTCATATGGGGTTACATTAGTGTTTTCCAAAGTTAATAATTTCTAGTATTATGAGTGAATTTATGATTAAAAGTTAGAAAAATGACATATATTTATTTATACATAAACGCGTAATGAGTTTTGTGACATGTGTAGGTGATTAGGAAGCTTCCAAGACATCCTTGTGTGGTTTCCAAGCATGGAATATTTTAGGGGCTAATATTCATAGGTGGGCTAATTTTCCATGGTTTTTCCAAAAAAAGGATTCGCCAATTTCCATTTTTTTATAAAAGTGATTCGCCCAAATTTTACAATATACAATTATTTTACCTTAAAAATCACCAATATTATATAGACAATAAATATAATATCATTATAAATTTGAATAATTTTACAAATACATCAATAAACATTTTATATTTTTCACATTAGTGACTAGTGAGATTCGCCAATTTTTTAAGCTTCAAAAATAATTTTCCATCCTTAAAATTTTCCCTGCTTCCAAGGTTCAATTTTGAATTCTATTCAAGATTTCAAGCAGATTTGGATGGGGATCAACCATATCTCATGGAGTAGAATAATAAATAAAGGGATATGTGTCTTATAATTAGCTAATTGGTTGAATATTTTATGGATCCAAGGAGATGATGGTGGATCTCCATTAATGAGGTAGTTACTTAAGTTTTTGTTTAAATATGAGAGCCTTCTCCTTTCATTTGTAATCTAGAACTTTTTAATGTAATTTTTGGAAGTTTAGAATCATGGAAAGAGATGTGAAATGATCATGTAATGAGATAGATAGTAGTAGGCTTATAACATTGAGTTTGAGTAAGTAGTTAGAGGTTTATTTGGAGATATATGTAATTATTTTTGTATTTATATATAAAGTCATTGTGAGTGTGTCAATTTGAGTTTGAGTGTGGTTATCATGGTGTTGGTATGTTGTTGAAGAATGGAGGGCCCCCATCACAACAAGCATACTTGGGTAGAGGTAAATTTGAAGTTTTTTTTCATTATTTCATTTTATTTTCAAGTATGCTTTAATTTTAGGCAAGTGTGTGTAGATTAGTTTTTCAATTCAAGCAAGTAAATTAGTTTTTAAATTCCACAAGTGTGCATTTTCATTCCTGCAAGAGTGCATTAGATTATTCATTTCAATTTCTACAAGTGTGCTTAGATTAGTTATTTCAGTTATGCAAATATGTGTTTTCAATCTTGTGAATGTGTTTTAATTCAGCAGGTATGGTGTGATTTTCTTTCATACTGCAAGTGTGATTTTTAATTCCGAAAGTGTGGTGTGATTTACCGCTTTCTAGATTAGATTTATTTTCATGATGATTTTCATTTTTCATATGATAGATTAAAATTTCTCTTTCGAAATTGAAACCCATCTCTAGAAAATATAGTGCACGTGTTCCTCACAAGTCCACGGACCCCCGGGTTGATAATTTATGGAAAGGAATTTAAGTAATTAAATTACCTCAACATTTTGGCATCATTGTCAGGGAGACGTACATAGGGATCAACCTTCAATTCGAATTATGTTTGTTTAATTTTTTTAATTTTTTATTTTTTTGTCTCGCATCAAGTTTTTCATTTAGAATTTCATTTCATTTTTCAATTTCATTTTTACTTGAAATTTCATTTTGTATGTAAATTCATTTTTTCATTCCTCAATGCAATTTCATTTATTTTTAGTTTTCATGCACAATTAATTTTTATTTATAAAAATAAAATAATAATAATAATAAAAAATAAAAAATATAAAAAAATATAAAAATATAAAAAAAACATAGAAATAAATTAAAAAAAAAAAATCATTTTGATGCATTTCGAATTTCAATCAATTTTCAAAATCATAAATAAACCCAAGCTTGGAAATAGTTAGTTTTCGAACTTTTATTCAATTTTCAGTGGTGCAGTAAGAGCCACTCCATCTAACTATTTGCAGGAAAAATCAAGATAACAAGAATGCTTGGAGAAAAATGGCAGCAATGTTCTCTGTGGAAAACATGAATATTGGAATGTTTAATTTTAAGGTTTGAAATAAATTCTTCTTGATGAATTTTTAAAACGCATTGACAAAAACTTCTAAGTATTCTCTCTTCTTGCGCCTTGTGTGATCTTGAAGATCAGAGAGGGAAATTGAATATGTTAGTCTTGAAATAAAATTTTGCAATAAAACTTACAAATCTAAAATCAGATAGGAGATCTAAATTCATTATTCATTCTAAAAATACTTAAAATTTAATCTCCAAATTTCAATTGGATCTATCTCAAAATTTGCTAAAAAAATTATTTTTATTAAATAAAAAGATGCAGAAATTAAACTAAATATTTATCACAAAACGAGAACTAGGTTTTTGTAATTTTTTTATAGGAAATACATAATATTCTGATGAACAATCCTTGAAAATTTCACCCCAATCTGCTTTACGGTTTTCAAGAAAATGAAGGTCATCACCTTCAACCATTATTCTTATATCTCCATGTCCATGCAATGGATCGATCTTATTTTTACCGTGAAGAAGAATTAGGACCATAGGAACCCTCATAAAACATTTCAGCCCAATCCGATCCGTAGTTTGTGAGAAAACAGTTTCTGACGTTTACAACAATTTTGATTATATCTCGAGATCCATGCATTGAATCAATCTTATTTTCGGTTTGAAGGGGCATTAGGATCATACGAACCTCCATAAAAAAATTCAGCTCAATAAAATGGATATTTTGTGAGAAAATGACCCACGAATTTTGTTGTAACACACATTGTAGCAACCTACAAAAAAAATAAAAAAGAAGTAAAAATTTCTGAATTGTATCTTCTATGTTTTCCCAATTTTTATAGAATAAATTGTTGTTAGATCTATTATTTTTGGCAAGAGGATGAGTTCAATTGAAAATAAAATAATTTGGTGGCTTCAAATTGATTCAAAAGTGCACCTAGACACTTGATTTTATCCTAAAAATCTTGAATTTTGTTTTAGTAGGCATTTGTCAAATTGTTGTGTCTTTAATCAAATGTTTTGGCTTTCATTTTATGAATTTGAATTGTGGTTTATTGGTAATCCTTTGAATTTGTAAAAGAGAGATCATGATTTCAATTGCAATAAAATTTCAAATTTGTTAAATATTCTACAATTTTGACAATCCTTAACTAGGCAACAGTTTCACTACCATGTGGCAACATTGGATTGGTACACGTGGGAACATATTATTTTTCAATATTACACATTCATTGCCCCGTTTTCCATCATGTCACCTTGAACATTCAGCTCGCCATGTCTGCATGCCATGTCAACATCCACATGGCAATCCCTGGTGCTGCCACGTGGCACCTTGACACAAATTTTTTCACTCTTTCCTAAAATCTTCAAAAGGGCATAACATTCTCATACGACGTCCGTTTGAGGCGATTCAAGTGACATTGGAGTTATATCAATGAGAAATATGAAATTATTTAGTTTTTATAAACATTTAAGAGAATAAAAAATGGCCATTTTTGTATTTTGCATCAATTGGACTTGTGAAACATCATTAGATCAGTAAAACATGTTTCTAATATGGATTTGCTTTAACTTGGTTTTTTACTCACTAAAATTGGACATCAAAAGAAGACATGTCATGCATTTGATTTTCTTAGAATCTATTTTTTTTTTCATTTAATTATGCATTTTTTTTTGTGTGTATGTATCAAGAGAAATTTATCATTTCTCCTTTGAATACATTTACGTTTTATTGCAATATTAGTGCCAAGTTTTTTTTGCAGGTTCCAAGATGATTGAAGAATTAACGAAGACCAATTCATGCACATAATTGGTTTTCAAAGACTGATGTTTTTTCAAGAAAACACGAAACCAATTAAATCAATTTCTATCATCCATAAATGTCATTTTTCCCTCTCTAAAATTTGCAATCCAACCAAAAATTTTGAGCATAACCACAGTCATTTTCCTGGAGAAATTCACATGTTCCATTCACGTTTACATTCACTTTCCACTCACCTCCATTCATTTCCATCCTAACCCATTATTAAAATAATTCGGCTCACTTATATGTTGATTTCCCTCATTGTGATTTTTCTTTCCGCCAAATAAAACCTTCTTAATGCAAATATTTTGTCTATGGTCCTTTCAAATAATTGTTTTATAATCATGTTAGATGATGGAGGATTTATTAAGGCCTTCCTTCTAGCAAGTCTTGACCCATTGACATCAACACATTATCTGGGTTTAAGGCTAGAGTTCTTTTTAGTACCTTGAGGCTTGCATGCCTTAATTGTAAGATGTCTCGCTAATAAATAATGGGAATAAATCAATGTCCCTTGTTTGTTGGACCTTCTAGGTGACTCGACTACAACACATATATTCATACATAGTAAGGTGTACTTAGGCATCTTGACTCTTATTTACATTATTGGTGAGTAGTTTCGAGTTGGTTAACGACATTCATTAATGGTCAGTAATCCAACTATTTATTTCTATGTTTGACATCAAAAAATTCATTAACATAGATAAGAATTATGTCAATATGTGGGAATGATATGAAGACTAGAAGATTCATCACCATTAATTATATTGTAGAAGATTTAGCACCATTCTGTAGATTTAGCAGATGCATCAGACTTAGTAGCAGATTCGGCAGTAGATTCAGCAGCATTGTGTAGCAGATGTAGTACATTTGGTAGCAGAAATAAAGATTCACTTTCAACAACTTCATCCATCACATATGCAACCAAGAATCAGATCAACTCCTTGTACTTCACATTCCATGATCCAACAACAACCACTCTCTTTTCTACACAGTTTGTCTGTTTTACATGTAAAGCGAAGGTATGTTATTTTCTAATTTTTAATCATGGGATTCCTTCAATAATGAAATTATAATTTTTGGAAAATTTCTCATCATATTTCCTTTCTCATGGATAAAAACCGAAAATACCTTTAGTTGGGGAGAAGGGATACCAATTCATGTTCATTCCTCATGTTCACATTTTATGTCACATATCGCATTCATTCATATTACATTCCACCCTAACCAACATACTTTTCCAAAAAAATAATATTGCATTATGATTCAAAAACATATGTGATGATCAAAGAATGAGAACATTAGATGGTTGATTAAATTTTTTCAAAGTCTTTGGATGCAACACAAAAATATGAAAAGTATTGTTACACAAGAACCAATACTAATAAAATTTGGTTTTCACACAAGAACCAACCACAGTAATATATTGCAATCAAATTTTTTTCAAAAGAACACTTTGTAAAAGGAAAAAGGTTATCAAATGATTATGCAAAGTTGAAAAAAAAACATTCAATATCAGCCAAAGTTCATATAAAAGCAAGAAAATTCAAAAATATCAAATCTTGATTAAGTGAAACAATGCAATATATTGCATGAGGACATGCAATAACTTTAGTTCAGAGGTATGTTGGGCCTCCAAAATGTCTTCAAAATGTCATACAATTTTACCTTCATCACCACTATTTCACTAACATTTCAAAACTCTATAACCACATAACCTTACATTAGCCTCCATTCTCATGCTCATATGGGGTTACATTAGTGTTTTCCAAATTCAATAATTTCTAGTATTATGAGTGAATTTATTATTAAAATTTAGAAAAATAACATATATTTATTTATACCTAAAGGTGGAATGAGTTTTGTGACATATGTAGGTGATTAGGAAGCTTCCAAGACATTCTTATGTGGCTTCCAAGGTTCAATTTCGAATTCTTTTCAAGATTTGGAAGAGATTTGGATGGGGATCAATCATATATCATAGAGGAGAATCATGAATAAAGGGATATGTGTCTTATAATTATCTAATTCGTTGAAACTTGTATGGATCTAAGGAGAGAATGGTGGATCTCCATTAATGAGGTAGTTACTTAAGTTTTTGTATAAATAAGAGAGCATTCTCCTTTCATTTGTAATCTAGAACTTTGTAATGTAAATTTGGGAAGTTTAATATCATGGAAGGAGATGTCAAATGATCATGTAATGAGATAGATAATAGTAGGTATAAAGCATAGAGTTTGAGTATGTAGTTAGAGGTTTATTTGGAGATTGATGTAATTATTATTTTATTTATACATAGATTCATTGTGAGTGTGAAAAATTGAGTTTGAGTGTGCTTATCATGGTGTTGGTATGTTTTTGAAGGATGGAGGGCCTCCATCACAACAAGCATACTTTGGTAGAGGTAAATTAGAAGTGTTTTTTCATTATTTGATTCCATTTTAAAGTATGGTTTAATTTCATGCAAGTGTGTGTGTAGATTAGTTTTTCAATTCATGCAAGTAAATTAGTTTTTCAATTTCGCAAGTGTGCATTTACCTTCCTGCAAGAGTGCTTTAGATTAGTCATTTCAATTTATGCAAGTGTGCTTAGATTAGTTATTTCATTTCTACAAATGTGTGCGTTCAATTCTCGCAAGTGTGTTTTAATTCAGCAGGTATGGTGTGATTTTATTTCATAGTGCAAGTGTGATTTTAAATTCTGAAAGCGTGGTGTGATTTACTTCTTTCTAGATTAGATTTATTTTCATGATGATTTTCGTTTTTCATTTGATAGATTAAAATTTCTCTTTCGAAATTGGAAACTGATTTCTAGCACATATAGTGCGCATGCGCCTCGCAAGTCCACGGACCCCTAGATTTATAATTTATGGAAAGGAATTTAAGTAATTAAATTACCTCAACACATATCACAGTGAGACACTTTCATAAATAGTCTGAAAGTATCTCACCTATGACAAAGAGATGTATTCCATTGTGCAAGATTTCTGAAAATGGAAGAATTACATTCTTGGGAATGAAATGGTCATTCACATAGAACACTTACCCCTACAGTTCATACGAACCCAAGGAAAGTTGTAGAACAATTGCCATTAGAAATGGTCCACATATCTACAATAGATTCCACTTAAACATCAAGTACAAGAAAGGACACACCAATAATGTTTCATACTATCTCAGCCAACCACCAGTCATGGCGCTAACCACTGTGTTAAAATATTGTGGATATGAGACTTCAGGGTGGCCACATATTTACAAAAGAAATCCAGAACTCAGCAACACATATCAGATGCTCCTAGAATGCAAGCAAGTTCTAGATTTTCACCTCCAGGGCACGTTTTTATGTCACCTGGGAAACATTTTTGTTCCTTAAAGCGAGCATGCCAGGATGATTTGGGAGGTGCACTACAGTCAGCTCAATAGAAATATTAGAGTAGATAAAAAATTTGAAGTGCTCTAGAAGTATTTTTATTGGCCAAACCTTCGACATGATGTTGGGAAGTACATTAAATCTCGCACTTCCTATGCCATTTCCAAACCTACAATCAAGAAGAAAGGCCTATATACTCCTCTACCTACTCATAGGCGACCTTGGGAATCCATATACATGGATTACATGTCAGGCCTCCCTACTAAGCATGGAAATGACTGTGTTTTCATGGTCATCGAAAGAATCTCTAAGATGGCCATTTTGACGGCTTGAAAGAAGAGTATCACAGTAGAGGACACTGTTAAGCTCTTCTTTGAATGAGTGTAGGTACACATTGGGATCCCAAATTCCATAATATCAGACCAAGACACCAAGTTCCTAATGTAAATTTTGGTCAAGCCTCTACTCGATGCTGGATATAAAGCTCACTAATTCCACGACCTTCCACCCCTAAACCGATGGCCAAACAAAGGTCGTCATCAAGATGATCATGCATATTCTACACATTTCTAACTTGACGTATCCACACACATGGGATGAAATCATTCCCTATGTCTAGTGCAACTATAATAGATCTATCCATACCTCAACTAGCCATAGTACCTTTCATGTGAGGTTGGGATTCAAGCCACTATGTCCCATTGATGTGGCCATACCATTTTCAGCTACTTAAGAAGATTCATCTCATGTCTAGTTTGAAGATGACAGGGCTAACAACTTCATTGAGCACATTCAACACATCTTCTAGTAGGTACATGACATATTGGACAAAGCCAATGCTAAGTACAAGTAGTGTCATGATCAATATCAGGTGCCACACAAGTTCTAGGCGGGCGAAATATTTTGGCTACATTTGCAGAAGGAGCGCTTCATTGGGCACCACCCCAAGATTTTCCCACTCCGATATGGGTCGCACACCATCACCAAGTTTTTATGGGAAAATTCCTTTCAGCTCATCATTCCACTGTTCCTTGGCATGCACCCAGTATTTAATGTGTACCAACTGTGACCACATTTTCCCCCATTGTTGGACACATCTGACATTATTGAGCAGTTGACACCAACAGAGCTTAACCCAAGCTGCATTGAACATGCCACACTTGATAGGATCATGGACACATAGATCAATAACACTTTCCAGTAGAGGATCCAACTATATTGAGTTATCAAAGCATGCTAACTCCTTCACCAAGGCAAGTTGTTCACCACAGACGAGGTTCAATAGAAATTTCATCACCTCAAGGAGGATATGCACACAATGGGGACCATTTCTTCCTAAGGGGGGAGGACTAATCCAGGTGGATCTTGGTGGCCACCTGTCTATTCCACCTATTCCTCTATTTGATTTCATTTTTTTTCCTTATTTATAGCATCATTTACTATTTTTAGCAGTTTTTTGGGTCCTAGACTTCTAAAGCTCATTTCACCCCCTAAACAACATTCTTTTGAGGTTCATAATAGGCCCATAGTTGTAGGAAGTGGCATGTGGAATATAATGTATTACTTAGAGATATATTTATAGTGAGGTATCATACGTGTTAAATGGAGATCATATGACTGAGTTACGACCATGGGAAGCTGCATGCCCAACTAAACCCCAACGGGGCCCATGAACTCTTGGTGTTCCATATCCTAGGGTTTTAGTTTTGGTTTTTTATGGTTTTAATTTATTATTAAATAATAAAAATTCCCTTGAGCCTCCTTTTAACATAGTTCAGAATCATGTATCTGCAACATCTCTTCTCAGAGGTAAGCTACCATCGCCTGAGCTAGTTTATTTCCATTTTCTTGTAAGAATCTGTCAATTATTTGATATTAATTAAATGAAGATTTATTTCCATTGCATCTCTATGTTTATGCTTATATTTTTATTATGTTTCATTCCTACATAAGCCTTGATCATATTCATTGAAGGTAAATCAATGAGAATGTAAATTATGTGTGAGTAATCAACACGAATTGAATGGGGGCCATATAGATACATTTCAATAAATAGAATAACTAACAATACAATATGTGAACCAATTTTACCTCAACTCAATCATATTTCTCTCTTCCTCCTTATCGTATTTCTTCCTTGGGCTTCATAAAAAAAAAATTATCAGCAACATAAGTTTACTTCAAAAATATTCCTCCCTTTTCCCTTGGTATGGAATTTATTATATAGATGGAGGAGAATTTGTTTTGGGATGAATAGATGCACTTGAATACTTTAGTGAATTGGATGAAGCTTAAGTTTAAAGGCTAGTTGATGGTGATACATATGAGGTGTTAATATTATCTCATATAAATTCTCCTTGGGATTATTAGTATTGAATTCTACAAGGGTAGCTTCTATCTAGAATTAGTGCAATCAACAACCATTGCATCTTGCAAGTGATACAAATAACGAATAGTTTTACTCTATTATAAAAGATGGGAACAACCATGCAAAAAAAAATATATATCAAAGGAAAAATCTGTAGTTTTTGAGTATATGATATCAAGAGGTCCTCAAGGGATCATGAGGGTTGTTTTAAGGCTATAATAGATTCCCCTTAATGTGTGAGGTAAGAAGAGGATCATATGGTTTAATCACATTACGAATCAAGTAGGAAAAGGAAGCGCAATGAAGGAGAAAAGGAGTCCAAAACTAGAGAGTTCTTGAAAAAATTCATGAGTCATATAATATATCATATAAAAAATACATTGTGGATCCATATCAAGAAATAAAATATCATGGTCACAAAGGAGTACATGGTGGGTCCATGTGAAACTCAATAGACCATGTCCATTATCAAACATAATATTAATTGATGGCATGACATATATCAAGGAGATGACTAGAAAGTCTGAGAATTCCGTTGTAGTCTTTATAGTGGACATCAATCATAGTTTGGGTTGTTATAACGCATGAGCGATATTCCATGGTGATTCCCCAATTCTTTGTCTCAACCTTGATGATAAGATACCAACCCACATGAATATATGTATTGAATTCAAACATAGGAGGCTTTAATTGATTATCATTCAATTATCTAAACCATTAATAGATGTGAGAAAATATATCAATAACGAAAATGGAATGAAAGGTACTGAACAAAAACTAGTAAGAGTGAATGCATAATCTAGTGTTGAACACTCCTAGCATCAACCAAACAAGATCCAATAATGAGAACCCATTGTTGATCATGAAAAAACCTTCCAATAAGGTCTATAAGTGTTAAGGTAATGTCTCATTTCTAGAAACTCATATATAAAGAGTTTGCATCAATGGGAAGAGGTGTATCCAAGGAGGGCATTGATTTCATTAGGGGAATTTTTGCGGTCTAAACTAGGCCTCATAAGGAAAATAATAAAATAAGAATTATGAATTTTTAAAATAAGAGAAAGAAACTATTTTTTTAATTGTATTTTCAACTTATATCCTTATATGTTTATTCAACTATCAATTGTATGCACTTTTTGGATGTACAATATCAATTCTTCTTGCTTTTGAGTAAACCCACATTGAAAATTATTGTAAATACATGAAAAACATGTTTCTTGAAAGAAACACATTTTTTCATTTATTTTTTCTTATGTGGGTATACTCAAAAGTATGTAGAGTGGGTACTCGTTGAATGTGAAATTAGATTTCAGTTCCAATGGGTGCCTGCACTTGACATTTGAGTAAATTTGTAAGGAGATAAGCCAAAAATATAATTAAAAAAAAGAAGTAATTTTCCTTTTTTCCCTCCAAAACCTTTTGAGCATGGGGATGACCTCATCATCTTTAATATTATTGGTTCTTTTAAAGATGATTTTGTTGTTATGTTTTTTTAATGTTTAGGCCCATTTTTTTACATCAATATTTCCCTAATAATCCCCCAACAATCGACACATAAAATATACTCAAGTATATGTGAAGTAGGAAAGCTATAGTAATCAATCAATACAAGGATGGTTGGTGTGAATGGCCAAAAAACAATAATATGATTAACTTAGGTTGAATTTCCTTTGAATATATATCATGACATATGAATGAATTTCCAACAAGACCTAAGAGTATTACTGACATAGTTTAATGATACAAAAGATATAGAAGCACTCTCTATAGTGACTGGAAAGATGCCCAACAAGGAGGAGTAGAAGACTCATCATATAACTCCTAGGAAAGTTTTCACCTAATTTTAAGATTGATCTAGACATGTTCTATGTTCAAGGGTGATATGACATATTTTTTTCATGAAATAGAAACATAGATATATTACTCCCCCTGCCCCCCCTCCCTTTATGTATAAGTCTCCTTCATGATTTTATGAGTGCGAAAAATGAGATAGAAAATAAGATTGATGGTTTATTTTTTCATTTATTTTTAATGAGCCCAAAAAAGAGATAAAAGAATGTTCAATAGTGTCTTTTTAATATTTTTTTAATGAGCATAAAAAAGAGATAAATTGAGGCTCATTGGAGAGATGAGCCGCAACATTGAATGCTTATGTATCCTAGGATGATGGGACTAACCTATGCGGAATAAAGTGCACAATAGCACAATATGCCCTATCACATGACTCGATATGTTACAAAGTGGTCTCAGAGAAAATGTTACAAAACTTGCAAAGAAGAGTTATAGGTTTCATGCTACTTGTTTGAAAATTTGATTCAAGTAGACAGTTACAAAATAGAGTGTAATCCCCAATTTTGGGTGGAATTAAAAGGAAGAAAATCCACTTAAAATGATAAGTGTACAAGTATAGGAGTCAATTGGATTACTATGGACTTCAATTGAGTATAGAATTGGATAATTGCAAAAAACAATCTATAAATTTCATGTAAACATAAATTTTGGAAAATAAGATTTATTTTTGCATTTTCTTTTAAGTATGAAATTTTAGAAGTTTAAAATTTTTTGTTGCGACAACATTATTGAGGTGGAAATTCCAAGTGGTAGTTAATTCTATGTGTGGAGGAGGATTGGTGGTAGAAAGGTGTCACAACTGAATTCCATTAGGATTTGATGGGTTGCTAGTCCTCCTCACATCTTATAATGATATAGATCTATACCATTAGATCATGATGACATCCACCTTTGGATTCATGAGGTGGATATGTAAAACTTAAACTCGTCACATGTGTGTTCCTATTATTGATATGAAAAATTGATTGTTATCAATATCTATCATTGGATCCACCAAGAATGCAAGTTAAAATTAAGTCCCATGCAATTCCACGCCCAATATGGATGTGGACCATCGATATACTTAAATATCAACTTTTAGATCCATTGAGAATGCAATTTGTGGACTATCATGTATGTTGTAACTTTATATGAATCCCACTTTTGGATCAATTCAATTGTGGCCATTAGATCCATCAAGAAGGTGAGTTTATATAAACCATAGTTCATGTTTCCACATGACATGAGGTTTTTTTTTTGTTCGAAGGCCCACCCAATATTAGTCATGCACTATTGATTTAATTTTGGATCAATAATCAAATTTTCAAGTTTGCAAGTCAAATGCTATGCAAAATGGGGTAACGGATCCTACATATCCTGCAAATAATAAAATGATACCATGTGGAAAGGTAGCATAGAGTGGGAACTTACAATCTTAGTAGATGTCTAATGAGAACTTAGGGGTATATATATATATATATATATATATATATATATATATATATATAGACACACACACACACACACACATGTTAATTTTCATTAGAGGGTGAAAGCACAAAAATATAGTTTTTATACCTATAAATCATTGCAAAACATAGTTGTGGAGGATATTAATATATTTAGTGTTATAATAGTAGAAAATATCTTTAATTTTTCAAAACATTTGCCAACGTTCTAGGTCATTAACTTGCAAGAAATATTTTAGGCCTTAAACGATACTTTTGGGTAGCTAAATCCAATGAAAAATATGTATAATATTGGTATGTATAGTCTCTATAGCTTAAGTGATGACTCTGTTTCTCTTGTTGGAAACATAGTTTGCATGCGGAAGTTATGATTGAAATAGTAAAGGTGAAAAATCATGAATCAATTTACTTCCAAGAGGTGCAAATCTCTAACAAATTCTCATATTGGGGAACATAAGAATTCAATATAAATCCCTTGGATAATATAAAAAAATCATGGGGTCATATTTGAAATTTGGGTAAGAAAAGTCTCAAGAAATTAGCAGAAATATGTTGAAGAAAAACAAGGAAAAAATGGGCATAATTGGCCAAAACGTTTACAAGCCATAAATTTTATAACAAAACTCATATTGGGGAAAAAGTAGTCAATGGAAAGATATTGAGGAGGATAGTACACCTATTAACCCATAATTTTGAATTGGGTAGCACACTTTTCCAATAAAATAATAGAAGGCCTCGAGTGGCCTACAAGATAAATATTAGCAAGAGGCCCAAAAGTATGGAAGATGATCATAATTCCTACAACTGGGAAGAAAAATTCAAGGGCGTGAATTTCAAAATGGGTAATATTGAGACAAAGTGAAATTGACATGGAAGAGGTAGGTTAGATAATAAAGTGCTAGAGGATATCACGAGGAGTCTCAAATTGAGGTTCTTAGTTATAAGGTTGACAATGAAAGATTGATTAAGGAACAACACAATATTAATACTCTGATTTTTACAAATTTTAAATCATTTACAGAGGTATATGAAAAGGAAATATGATTCAAGGTAGCAAGAGGAACACAATTCTTAAGTTAAGAGAGAAGATTCAAAAATTTTAATATATTATAATAATGTTGGTAGGTGTCAACATCACTCACCAAGACATTCATCTAAGAAGGCTTATGTTTCCTCAAATTGTGGAATAATCTAAACATATCACAATTTTTTTTAAATCATGAGATATAAATTTGATAACACTAAAGGATATCTTAGAAATATTAAGCCTCCTACCTTTTATGGTGAGCATAAGGAGGGTGAATAAGTCGAAGCATGGTTTCTAAAGATAATGAAGTATCTATTAGGTCCCCATAATTTGTTACATTAGTGAGAACAAATGAATAGGGTTAACATCAATCCAATCTTTGGAGTCCTAGGACCTAGCCTTCCTGGACTCAGAGAGGGCTCTCTCTATTTTGTGCAAAGGATATGAATTTGTTTTCTTTTTAGGTTTTTATTTTAGGCTAGTTGTTAAGTTTAGGATTTGTTTGTTTGTTTGGTTGGTTGGGAAAGTTTTTAAGTAGGTTAATAGAGTGGCGAGTATCGATCCATTAGGCTATGGAGTCCGCAAAAATCTTGAAATGTGTAAAAATGAGACAAGGATAGTTCAAAGGGCAAGTTGGGAAGATCAAATGGATCTAATTAGGTCAAGGGAGAGTGAAGTAACATGGAGTTGTGAATATAGTGAGTTAATGGGAAATCAAGGATCCTTTAATGAACCAATAAACAATAAAAATCTTCTAAGATGATAGTATAATGAAAACTTGAAGAGAAATGAAGGATTCCTCAATATCAACTAGGCTAAGCAGGTCTTAAAAAGCAACAGTTAAGTAAATTGAGAGAGCGGTGAAGGATTATATAAAACTTACTTGCAAATAGATAGCATTGTAACATAACATATCAGTAACACCAAAGAGCATTTAAGGATTTCTTTAGCAAAACTTTGAGGAAGAAAATATAGAAGTCAAGAAAGCAGGGAGAAGTAGGGTACGAAGAAGGTAAATCCTATTCTCTGTTTCTGTTCTATAACTAAATGAACCATAAACACAATTAATAACTAAAGAAAACAAACATAGATATGGAATACATCACCATTTAAACAATCTTAATGAATCCTAAGAGTGAGCTTGATCCATGGAAGCACAATCCAACACCATCACAAGGCACCAAAAACCAGTTTCACCAATCCAAGTCTATCTCATAGCATGCTCAACAAATATCCAACATATACAATGAAACCTTCATGCTCTATTTATCTTGCATTGGAGGAATAAACCATAATTAGGTCTCTAGAATCCCATTATTTAATCATAAATGTCACTTTTGTCCTTTGAGACCTTACAAGGCCCAAGGCACAAAATATCTAATGCAAAATATCTTCTCGACTATTTTTGGCAAAAAAAATTGACATTTGGGCTTCCCCAAGCCTCCAAAATATTTCCAAGTGCACTTTTTTGACTTTTTGATTATCAGGGCACAACAGTGAGTTTTAAGGATGTATTTCCAAGCCAAGGGCGGAACACATGAGCAAGAAAATTGGGTCACCTTGCGGCCACGTTTTGAAGGCCTTCCCGATGTCGGAATGGGCTCTGTGATGGCTCGTTGGAAAGCCTGTTGAGTCTAATTTCTAGAACATCCCTTGGATTCCTAATTGGACCCTTGTAACCTATTAAAAAATAAAAACTCCCAAGGCTGGTAAATGTGCAACACATGTCTTGAAAACTAGGTAGAAAGGTGAAAATTATGGTGTTTTTGACCCTTTTAGAGGACCAATTCAACTCCAAATGACCTGAAATTTGGTGATCATGCTATAAACAAGCTGAGGATTCAAAAAATGTAAAATTTACCTCCTAAAGATGCCCTAAGAAAAAGCGCAGCACCAAGGGTGCTACGCCCTTAGCCCTCCAAATCAGTAAATATCCAAAATTTCCAAAATGTTCCCAAAATTTGAAATTATCTTCCTTTTTATGTCTAGGATACTTACATGGAAGCATAATCAAGAAGGTTAAGCTTTCTTTTACCTTTTTCCTCCTTGAGGGCTTGAACTTTGGCAAGGGCTCTTTTGATCTTGGCCCTTGCAATTTGATTTCTGAGTGCATAGTGTTTGGTCATCTTCCTTTGGAGGTCAAGGTCTCTATTTTCCTTTTCCAATTTGGCCTCCAAGTGTGTGTTTTCTCTTTCTAGCCAAGGCTCCCAATCATATTCTATCTCCTTGGCAAGTAGCTCACTTAGAGGGAGCTGCTCTGCCAAGGCAGACTCTTTCTCTCTTTGTCTTTCCAAGGCCTTCTTTAAACCCATGGTTCTTGGTCTTCTTTTGGACTGTCCTTCTTCATCTTCACTTTCCTCATAGGTGCCCATGAATTCCTCTAGCTTTAGCTATTCCATTTGAGCTTATTTCTGAGCTCTGATTGCTCTAGCCTCATAAATGGCATTTTGTGCCCCTAGCTGTCTGTTCTCCATCTCAAGGACATTATTCACACTCTTGGACCTATCTAGATTTGCTTGGAGGTATTCAATTTGGGCATTTTTTTCTAGAGGAGCAAGTTTGATATCCTTGCTTCATTTTCCTTGTCACTATCAATATGAATGATTTTAAACTCCTTTTGAACCTCATGTTGATCTTCTTCTTATTATTCTTTGATCTTCTATTTTCCTTTGTCAAGTTTCTTAGCTGAGGTGGATGGCATGGTCCCTTGCCTTTTAGAGGCAGAAAACACATGCCTCTTTCCTCTTTGGTATGTGAGAGGGAAAAGCTCATTTTTTTTCATCTGAATTCCCTCACCATGGTTGACCTTAGGACTTCTTTTCTCTTCCCATTAACCTTTGCACTGATGTTTTCTGCACTGTGTTCTTGATTTCCTTCACCAGCCTCACTTTCATTTTCTTCCATGCTAACATCATTTTTGTGATCTTCATTTGTATCATCATCCCTTTCTCCCTCACTAAAATCATCTTCATCTTCATCTAAGTTCTATGAGCTATTTCCACCCTCATCATTATCATTACCTTGGCCACTTTCTTCATTTCCTTCAATACTGCTAGGAGTCTTATTATCTTTGGCACTGTTCTCTACACTATCATCATTACCACTATTAGGCTCATTGCTTTCACTGCCTTCTTGGCCATTAGGACTATTGTCATTATTGTCACTACCTCCCACATTACTGCTGCTAGCATTATTGCTATGATTTTCACTACTGTTATCAGCCTCTTCACTGACTTCTTGGTCTTTAGTGTCACTGTTGTCATCATCATCATCATCATCATCATTGCGATTAGTTACCATGTTCTCTATTTCATCACTATCCTCTTTACTTCCAACATCATCACAACCCTTACCATCACTTGTGTTCTCACTGTTAGATGTGTCATAATTAGTTTCTTCATCATTGTTTCCTCTTCACTGATTTCTGCATTTTCACTTTTCTCATTGACTTGTGGCTTGTTTACAACATCATCATCATTTTCTTGGCTGATTTCTTCATCATTTGTGTTTTCATTTTCATTTTCATCTACCTCCATGTCTTCTGCTTCATTTTTGACCTTTTCCTCTTTATATTCTTCGTCTTTACTATCCTATTCTTCATCATCTTCCTCTTTACTGTCCTCTTCTTCATCATTTTCCTCTTTACTGTCCTCTTCCTTACAGTCACTTGCTTGTTCACTGTCTGAAGCATTAGGATAAGGTGAGGAAGGGGGACGAGATGATGAGGGCACATTTGGTTGAAGCTAGGTTTGTGGGTTTGTGAACACTACATGGGTGATGAACACCGCCCATAGAATACCCTTTTTCTTTAATTGATTCAACACAACTATCTTGACGAGAGAATGGTGACATAGATTGTGCATTTGTTGTGAAGGATATCTCTTTTGAACAATATAAGATATTTTATCAATACTCCTACAGAGATAATAGGGAAAATGTAGCATCTTTACACTAGTGAAGTGCATGAGCAGTCTTATATGATATGAATAAAGCCTAGAAAACCTCCCCTCACATGTAAAATATGTCATGATGACTCTCATCAAGGGCGCATATCTCTCCAGCAAATGTGAAAAGGGAAAAATGGATTTTCAGTCAGCTTGGTATCTAGGTTTTAGGAAAGGTTTATAGTGGCTTAGATCCAAACTAGTCTGCTTGAACCACCTTTCTCCCACACTAGATATCCCAGGGGCCATAGAAATAGTATTTGAAGATAGCTCAAAATTTACCCCAGCTAAATTTACTTGATTGTCATGAAGGTTAAGGATAAAAAGCCTAGTCAGCTCAGGATGGCTTAGTACATGTTGTACTCTTTCACAAATGTAAAAAAAACCCACATTCTGGAAATATGAAACTTTCATAGGAGATGCCATAAACTCTACAGTGTTCAGTGGTTCAAACCTATTTATTCTTCCACCCTTGCGCTGATGTATTCTAGGCCCTTGGCCTTCCTCACCACTATCACTATTACCTTCCCTTGACATTTTGACTTTACTTTTTCCTTGAAAACCAAAACCCTAACTCTGCTATATGAAATTGATGGGAAAAAGGGCAAAAGGGAGATGGTGACAAAGGTAGCTTTTATACAAATGAGGGATGAGTGAATGAGGGTGATGGAAAAATGAGAAGAATGAGAGGTTTGGAAAACTTGATGATCACCCTACTGATCTATAAAATAATATGCTTTGGACACCTTTAACAGATATCAAATGGATGTAAATGAAGGCAAATGAGTTTTCCAATCTGTTTTGTGGTGTAAAGGCCAGAGCTTTCAAGCTTGGATGGATGACTAATCTCAAATCACTTCAACCACTTAATATACGCCTGCCTTAACTATTCTTTTCTTGTTTGTAGATGAGGGAGGTTCAATGACATTTATTTCATCCTCCTAGCGTTTATTCCTTTAATAAAATGACAAGAACCTTGAAAAGGAGGTTCTGTCAGTACTTACCTTTTAGAGGTGTTGAGAAAACACTTGGATGTGAGTTTGAGGAGGATTTTGAGTAGATTTAAGGTTTTGAATGATGCAGAGGCCCTCTTGGACAAGCATGCAACACCTGAACGCAGAGTTGAGTGGCTGAACGTGCTATCAAGGCGATCGAGGGTATAGCGCTAAACACGCAGTGTCGAGCCAGTCGGGTGAGCAGAAGGCTGAACACATAGTGGCACGGGCCTATCAGGTCATTGAACGGCTAAACGTGTAGCGTTTGAACCTATGTAGAGGCTTGTCAGGTCTTCTGAACGGCTAAACGTGCTACACGTTCACTGCTGAATGTGTCGTTGGCACGGGTTTGTTGGGTGAGAGGTTGAACGCATAGCACGGACAAGGCTGTACGGTGTCTTTGGCACAAGCATGTTGGGTGAGCGGTTGAACATGTAAATGCATAGTGCACACTTACAGGTGCGCAGCACAGCGGTATTTTGCATGAGGAGACCGCCCAGGAGTGCAGCACACGACTCCAGGCATACAACGTTTCTGTACTTACCCAAATTGGAAAAAAACTCACGATTATTCTCTTCGAGTACTTTGATTTTTGCAAGTAAACAATGAGTTCAATGAAACAACAAGATTCCCCTTAAATATGCTTTTGGGCAATTTAAATTTAATCTAAGAAAAACCCTCTTCCTAATGTTTTTTCCTTTGTCACTTTCATTAACATTTGATTTGACTTTTGTTGTAGGTGGCTAAAGCACTCATTTAGCTTTCTCATTTGGTCTTGAAACATGACATAAACTGACAACCTTGTAATCACCTTTGTTTTCCACTTTTGAGCTCAACACTATGTTTTTACCCTTTTTTTGATCACTGAAAGTAAGTGACTTGAAAGGATAATTTGACCCTCATTTTACTGATACTCTTTACTTTCTTCTTTTTCAAGATTGCTTTTGAGTCATGAGTTGGCGTCCCTTTGATCTTTTGAAGCATGATAACTTTGCCTTTGACAATTTTTTAGAAAACTTTAAACAGTGTTTTCAAAACTTCCCTTGTTCTTACCTTGAAACTCAAATCATGTTTAATTTGGCAGGTAGCTATAAAACCTATAATTTACCTCTTTTACTAATACTTTTCACATCCTTGTTTCTTTGAGGGAGTGATACATCACCTTGGAAAAATTTGGGGTGTCACTCAAAACAACCTCTTCAAACCTTCTTTCTGCAATTTTTTTTTGAGTGACAAGGCTTATTTTCTTTGGTTGGTCTATGTTCTTGAACACTTTCACTTTAGCAGGTGTTATGAAAACCTGAAGTGACTTTCCCCCTCTGATCCTTAAAAATGCTGAATTCACTTTGACAACCTTAGACATTTACAGAGTGGCAGTATTGTTAGGTAAAATTGACTCGGGATAAAGTCAATGTTGACTAGGGTAAATAGTAGTAGTTTTGGGGCACATGGTATTGTGCACCCATGGTTTTCAGCCCATGGTATTGCATGTAATGGAGCCTATAAAAGGCTGGGAATACTTCATTGTAAGGTAGGCCTGGAGGTGAGTGGTGAAGGCTCACTTGGCCGGATTGGCAAGGGTTTTGGCCAATGTTTAATGAAATTTCATTGGTTGGGTTTTTCCCCGGAGTTTGGGGTTTTCTCGGTAAAATATTTGTGTTAATGTTTATGATTTGTTGCTGGTTCTTTTTCATGATTATTATTCCTCTCGGTAAATTTATTATTTCTCCAGTAAATCCTTACAAGTGGTATCAGAGCCATGCCCCAAAGTTAGCGAAGTGGATGAATCCTCGAATGCCGAACGAAGGTGGTGGGCCTCGGTAATATCACGATGGGATCTATGGATGAGCTCGGTTAGACAAGCGGTATGCTCCGGATTCTTCATGGACGTGTCCTAGTCCCAACACGTTGAAGAGGAGTTGCCCTAGGATAGAGCAAGCTCTCGAGGCAGGTGGTGCTCCATGTAAGGCGTGTGCTTCCAACGCATTGGAGCGGAGAATCCTGGTTGGTAGAGAGTGGACGGATGGATAATCGTTTGAGGGGAGGCTCTCCACAATGGTATGATATTGTCCACTTTGGGCCTAAGCCCTCATGGCTTTGCTTATGGGCTTTACCCCAAAAGGCCTCATACCAATGGAGATATTTGTCCATCCTTATATACCCATGATCCTCCCCACTTCTAGTCAATGTGGGACTTTGGTCGTATACCCAACAAGTATATTAAAAAAAAATTATATTTACCTTGGAGCTTATACCATGTTTTTTGTAATGTTCCCAATTTTTGCAGCTAATGGGAATATTGCATTTTATTTTCAGTTTGCTTAACTCATGAATAAAAGTGTAAAGGAGGTACTCTAAAACTCCTAATTAGAAAAATAAATCAATGCCCAATGTGAACATGGAAAAATATGGGCCATTTCCATAAAATACACTTAGGTTTGAAGAGGAATGGAGAAGATTGACTAAGTCAACAAGATCAAATCACAATAGTGTCTAGATGCATTGAACCTCCTTATTGATCAACGCAATTTTAGATGGAGACCCTTCATGTGAAAAAGATTAACTTATTGGAGGTTTACGGTTTACTAAGCCCTAATGTTATTAAATGAAGAGGAAGGCCACAAGGAAGGGAGTTGAAGATAATTTTATTTTGAGATTGCTTGAGCAACTCAAACTCTCTTGGTTGTTTAGCTAGAGAGAGAGGAATTTCTTGTCTAGGGATTCCTCCTCCTTCATTGAGGAGCTCTTGAAGGAGTATGTTCTGAAATGCCTCACATCCAGGCTTGAGGCCAAGCTTCCTCCTCCAGCTACAACATTTTTTTTTTGGCAGGAATTGCTGTGCTACAGGGTGTTGTAGTGAGGGGTTTTCAACACCTCTTCCAGAACTAGTTTTGCAGAAAAGGGAGCATTCCTTTCTCTCGAAGATTAGTGAGGAAGAATTGAGCTTTAGTTCCAGATCTTGGCATCAGGCCAAAGGACCTTCCAACATCATCTACACAGTTCATTCCAGGAACTGCGTCCTTTTTCCAGTGCATTGCTGCAGCATGGTTTCTACCCTAGTTTGGTGCCACTTTCCTTGAGGAAGGGCAATCCCTTCTTCCAGAAAGTCTGTATTTCAGCCTTCACCTATAATTTTGTATATTTCATCTCATCTACTCATAGTTTCAGTGATTATGCATTTTCTAGATCCATATTCTATAGATCTGATACTTGTATTTGTTCTTTCATGAAATCCCCTTGCCGGGTGATCTATTTGATGTATAAAAGGAGCTGAATCTTTATTTTTCTTCATAATATGTTATAATAAACTTCAGATTTTATTTTTCAGACATATTTTGTCTAATATCTTCAGAAATTACGCAATTTATGATTCAGCCATTTTCTACATACTCCAAGTCATGGGAAATCAACAATTTTAAGCTTATCCGGGAATGGAGGAACTGTTTAACATAGCTAGAATGCTTTTTTTGAGCTGAAATTTTGCATGGAAGTTCCATATATCGTAGTATAACATATCCCAGAGCCGTTTCCCTTAGTTTTACGCAGATTTCTGAATACATCCATTTTGGGCCATAAATCCTCACTTTTCCCCACTATTGGATAAAGGGATTGAAAAGATTTATTGCTGTTGTGTTTCTAATTGATGTATGAGTGTATATAAGCATATTTTATGTATTAAAAACTCTCTACACTTTCAGCAGCCGTTTTCCCTTTGCTATAGCCCCTCATTGGGCATTTTCTTGAAGACAACTAGGTGTGGGAGATCTGTTTAACCCACCTAGTCTTATTTGTTTCAGCTCATATCTTGGATTTAGATTTTATATTGTCTGATATAAATGATACAAGAGTTATTTTCCTATTCCAAAGCATATTTTTCTGAAAATTCATTTTTCAGTGTATGATTCATGAGCTATTCCCAATCTGGAACATTACAGTGGTATCAAAGCATGATCTCTGACACGACCTGTGAGATCAAGCTATTAGAGAATTGAAGATGAGAAATAGAGTTTATAATTATGGAGAGGATTAGATTACTCTCATCAGTGTTCAGATCTAAGAAGGGCCTCTCCAAAGAGGTAAATCAGAAGAGAGAAATAAGATGCACCGAGACTCCTAGAAGGTTTCATGAAGAAGAAAGCTATAGTAAAATCTAGATGAGGTTTCAAGAAGAAGAAGGAAGCCCCAGAACTTCCTATCAGCAAAGTAGAAGACCGGAGAGTCCTATATCTCCTCATAGATCGACTATGCCCACTTTCTTTGAAGAAGGTGAGAGGTATAGCAATGAAGAAGAGAGATGCAAAGAAACTCCTAAAGGGTTTCAAGATGGAGAGGAAGAACTATGCACTTCTTGTCATCACAAAGCAGGGAGAATTACTGAAGAAGAGATCTCATTGCTTCTTTTTCAAACATTGAAGAGTATTGAAGAAAATCTCAAGGAGTTTGATGAGGAGAGGAAAAAGATGAGCTACAAAGAGACATCTCCCAAGGAAAAAAAGGAGAATGTCAATCTTGTCACTTTGGGCAAGAGATCTCAATTTTCACCATCTGCTGCTAAGGTGCTTGCATCTAGAGAAGAGGTGCTTGCATATTTGCAAGGTAGTCTTGAGCTCTTAACATATGGAGTCCCATGCATGAATCAGGAGATGCATGAGGAGGAGAAGGAAGATACCAGCGTTGGTATGCTTGAAGAAAGGAGACCATAATTCTTGCCAGCAGTCGGAGGCATCATTGATCCGGGTGGAGGAACTCTTGTGTTCTGTCAAAAGGTTCCCACATATCAATTGATCCAAGCATAGAGGACCCTTGATATGATCAAAGAGGAGATTGGAAACTATCCCTATGCATCATTTTTGAACTGCATTCAACCTCTTGAGTTGAGATGTAGAGTTTCAAAAAGGGGGATTAGTACTATCCTATGTTCAATGGCTGATTGTGAGATCAGAAATGTGACTTGCTTTGAGACAATGCATGCATCGCTTTGCAGATCTACAACGTTTTCACTTAGTGACTGTGACAAAGAGGCTTCAGCTCTCTTGGAGCATTATAGAGGCAGCTTCAACCTTGAAGCAGTGGAGAAGAAGAAGATGAAGAGTAGACATCTTGAGATGAGAAGCATTTTCTCCCCTCTAGATGACACTCTCTCAATGAGCATGCTACAGCTCAAAGAGAGACTTCTACTTACTTCAGACTCAAAGCCTCACTGGTTTTGGAAGGCCATCGATGGGAGAAAGGTCTCACTAAGAGATCTCAACATAGATGCATTTCAATATTTCATGAGATGCAAGGTTCTTCATTGGTTCAAAGGAGATGGTATTCTACAAAGGGAGGATGCCATGATTATGCAGCACATCACTCATCTTCCATATTGGAGTGAGTGGATGAGCATGATGAGTAATATATCACATGATCACTTGCAGACATATATGGGCCAACAAGCTTGGTTACGCTAGTTTCCCTTGGGAGAATCCTATCACTCTCCAAAGGCACCTATTTCTCTAATCTATGCCTTGAAGAATGGTCATGAAATGAATAAGGAGGCATGGCAACGCTGGTTGCTTTAGGGTAAGCATGATCACTACCCAAAGATTCTCATTCTCTCATCTCATGCTTTATGCATCATTAATAGAGTATATGAAAAGGAAGCATGGTTGATGTGGTTGTTAAAAGGAGAGTTTGGACATCATATGTTAAATCTCATGTCCATGTATTCACCCATGTTTGAAATATGTCTCATTTATCCACATGTATTTCTATTGGAGGGATGTTTCATGCATGAAATTTGGCTTGGGAGGAAGGATGACTCCCACATGATGTGGTATGAGGGAGCTTGCTTGTACTATGTTGATGAGACATTTCACATGTCCATCATTGTGTTATTGCTCCATGATCCACATGTTGATAAGGCAAGAGGGCTGCAAAGGTCCTTATTGCTATGGTTGCTTCTAGGTGAGTATGATTACTACCCAATAGCTCATCATTTTCTAAATCATGCCTTGGATTTCAATGTTATGTTGCACCAAGAGAAGGCATGTACAATTTTGACTCACTTGGGGGAGTATGGCCACCACATGACATCTCCTATGTCTTTGTGTTTTGCATTGTGTAAAATTTGGCATATTGATCTCATGATGTGCATTGACGATGATACTTTGTATTGGGCTGATGTGACATATCATATGCCCATTAGTATTGTTTGGTTTCATGATGAACATGAGGAGGAAAGAAGGTAGCAAGACCTCTTGTTGCTTTGGTTGCTTTTAAATGAGTATGGTGACCACCCCATAGCTCATAATTTTCTGATTCATTCCCTATGTATTAAAGATAAATGGCAGCAAAGGAGGGCATCTACATCATCTTTTGGAAAGCTTGGCTTGCCCATCTTACATGGTGGAGATGGAGGATGGCAAAAAAGGGCCTTGCTCCGGTGGTTATTATTAGGAGAATATGGTTTGACATCTTTGTTTACCCATATTACTCCTTCTTCTTTTGCCTAACACTGGAATGATGGAGTTTGGATCCAATAAAGCCAACAGGGCTAACAATAAGGGCATAACAATGCTCAATCAAATCCATGAGACATGGGAAAGAGGAATGTTTTGCATGATGAAGCTTTTCCTTTATGAAAGGAGCTACTTTATTTTTCTCATGTATTTATGATGGTGTTGCACATAATGTAATTGTCATTTTGTACTTCATGATAGGAAGAGGACATCTAACCTTACAGTTGGAAGTCATCTCATGCATTTGTGCAAGACAACTTTGGAACCAAACATACATAACCTATTGCAGAAAATGGAGGAAGCCTTCCTTATGTGGATGCAATTTGGAGGGGAATAGATGGTTTGCATCTACAATAAGAGTTGCTTGAGGGAAAGAAACATTTTTACGGGGGAGACTGTAATGTTCCCAATTTTTACAGCTAATGGGAATATTGCATTTTATTTTCAATTTGCTTAACTCATGAATAAAAGTGTAAAGGAGGAACTCTAAAACTCCTAATCAGAAAAATAAATCAATTTACAATGTGCACATGGAAAAATCTGAGCCATTTCAATCAAATACACTTAGGCGTGAAGAGGAATGGAGAAGATTGACTACATCAACAGGACCAAATCATAGCAGTGTCTAGATGCATTGAACCTTCTTATTGATCAGCGCAGTTTTAGATGGAGACCCTTCATGTGAAAAAGGTTAACTCATTGGAGGTGGTCTAAGGTTTACTAAGCCCTAATTTTATTAAATGAAGAGGAAGGGCACAAGGAAGGGAGTTGAAGATAATTCGATTTTGAGATTGCTTAAGAAACTCAAACTCTCTTGGTTGTTTAGCTAGAGAGAGAGGAATTTCCTGTCTGGGGATTCCTCCTCCTTCATTGAGGATCTCTTGAAGGAGTATGTTCTGAAATGCCTCACATCCAGGCTTGAGAGAAATATTCCTCCTCCAGCTACAACATTTTCTGTTGGGCAGGAATTGTTGTGCTACAGGGTGTTGCAGTGAGGGGTTTTCAACACCTCTTCCAGATCTAGTTTTGCAGAAGAGGGAGCATTCCTTTCTTTGGAAGATTAGTGAGGAAGAATTGAGATTCATTTCTAGATCTTGGCATCAGGCCAAAGGACCTACCAACATCATCTGCGCAGTTCATTCCAGCATCCTTTTTCCAGTGCATTGCTGCAGCAGGGCTTCTACCCTAGTTTGGTGCCAATTTCCTTGAGGAAGGGCCATCCCTTCTTCTGGAAAGTATGTATTTCAGCCCTCTCCTGTAATTTTGTATATTTCAGCTCATATACTCATATTTTCAGTGATTCTTCATTTTCCGTATCCATATTCTGCAGATCTGATACTTGTATTTGTTCTTTCATGAAATCCCCTTGTCGGGTGATCTATTTGATGTATAAAAGGAGTTGAATCTCTATTTTTATTCATATTCTGTTATAATAAAATTCAGATATGATGTTTCAGACATATTTTGTCTAATATCTTCATAAATTATGCAATTTATGCTTCAACCATTTTCTGCATACTCCAAGTCATGGGAAATCAACAATTTTAAGCTTATCTGGGATGGAGGAACTGTTTAAAATAGCTAGAATGATTTGTTCGAGCTGAAATTTTTCATGGAAGATCCATATAGCCTAAGATAACATACCCCAAAGCCAGTTCCCTTATTTTTATGCATATTTCTGAATACGTCCATTTTGGGCCATAAATCCTCACTTTTCCCCACTATTGGATGAAGGGATTCAACATCTTTCTTGCTGCTATGTTTCTAATTGATGTATGATTATCTATCAGCATATTTTATGTATTCAAAACTCTCTGCCCTTTCAGCAGGCCGTTTTCCCTTTGCTGCAACCCCTCATTGGGCATTTTCTTGAAGACAACTAGGTGTGGGAGATTTGTTTAACCCACCTAGTCTTATTTGTTTCAGCTCAGATCTTGGATTTAGATTGTATATTTTTTGATCTAAAGGATCCAAGAGTTATTTTCTTTTTCCAAAGCATATTTTTCTAAAAATTCATTTTTCAGTGTATGATTCATGAGTTGTTCCCAATCTGGAACATTACATTTTTCTATCCTTTAACTACTGAGTGTAAATGACTGAAATAAGAGCTTAACCCTCCTTTATGCGTTTTTATACTTTGGATCTCTATCTGGCATACTGTTGATTTAATCAAGTTTATAAACCTTGATTTCTCCTTTGGACTCAGTGCTCCCTGCTTTCCTTCATAAACTCATCAATTACTATATCAATTTCCTTCGCTGATTTACCTCATGACATCCCTGCAAAAATGTCAATCACATTTACTTTTTGCAAAACTTGAAATTGACAAACTAGCCCTCTTTGGAGGTTTTCTGCTCTTTCTTGGGCAATCATGTGTTGCTCTTATTTTTCATTTGAACTAGGTCTTATCATAAGAAGAACAGAGATTAAAATACCAATGAAGACCCTACAACCTAGTAAGCTCTAATAATCTAGTGGGACGGTTTTCACTTGGTCTTTTGACTGAAATTAGGCTTGGGATCTTAATAATGAAAAAACAGAGTGTCTTGACCAGTTGGTGTATTTGAATATATAGAAATTGATGTACTTGATTGGTATAAAGAGCCTATAGAGTTGTTATTTGAGACTATCAAGGTTTGAGGAACGTGATGAACATGGGAAAGAACAGGCTGGCTGTTAACCCTAGATGAAAGTGAAAAAGTGGGGTAAAGGAAAAATGGAGTGTTGGGGTGATAGGTGGGAAAAAAAAAACTAGATGAGTGGCATAAGCCCATGAGGGGCTCTTTAGGAATGGCGGGTTAATCATGGACTGGTAAATAGTAGAATAATGAAAATTTTGTGACAAGGATAATGAAGGTAGTGAGATTTCTAAAACTCACAATATTCAGAAATCTTGTGTTTAGAAATCTAGGACTGATATTTAGTCATCTTCAGATAGTAAAAATTACTGATTACTAACAGTGGCTCCACTTGGGGAGGGTAGCTCCTTTTCAGGAGGTGTCCAGGACCTCAGAGGTAGAATCTTTGAGTTTTGAAGACCAGTGCCTCATCCATTGGGCAGATTTCTCTTCTTTCATTTGATGATGTTTCATTGAAGCTATGATCTTAAGAATATTAAAGGCATGCTTGCTTCAACCTCATCTCTACCTACCCTTCATACCTTGCCTAAATTTTTTTTTTCCTTTGGGTGCACTTGGAGTGGCAAACCCTTGACATTTTTTTTTCTTTGAAAGCATCAAAGAAAAACTATCTACTTCTACCCTTATCACTCCCAAGAGTTTAGATTAGGATAATGAACTCTCTTATTCTCTACCTAGTCTACTTATTCGTCAAGATTAAGTTGTTTGACAAAATTTACTTCTCTAATCTACTGACATGAAATTGAAAACATGACTAAACCAGGATTGAGCAATATGATTTTCCATGGGCTGTGGCATTCGGACAAGCTACACACAGACATTATTTTTGTACAATCAAAACTAGAAAGTATAAGGGTGTGATCTATAATTTGTTAGGCATCCCTATCTTTCTCTTTGGTTCAGGTTTGAGCATTAAGAACCAACATCTTTTCTTCCTAATCTATTCCTACTGAAAATTCAAGCTTAAATGATTTGACAAGGCTTCCTTCACTAACCTATCAGCAAAAATTCAAAACATGTTTAAGCCATGATTAGGCTAGCTAACTGAACAAGACTCTTTTTCTTAACAAGTAGTGGTAGTTAGGTTTGTGCACTTTCAGCAACACTCTTTTTTTGGGTATGGGGCTGTACCTATTCTTTTCCTGCCCTCTTTTACTTCCTTTTTCTATTTTTCTATTTTTTTTTTCTATTTTTTTATCAATCAATGTTATATACAATGAATGAAAGCTTAAAACTAGGAATTTTGACAAAAATAGTGTTTGAGTATCCTTCCATTGACAAGACCTCCGAACACCTCCACTCCATCTAGCTCTTGTAAAAGAAAGAATTGTTACCTCTAGCTGAATGAATGATGTAAAGACCTTTCCACAAATTTTCAAACTTGCCATGCTTTCCTTTGTCCTCCTTCCTGGAATCCCATTTTAGCACTGTGTCTCCAATGTGGAAATCATTGGCTTTGGTTCTTCTGTCAAAGATCTTATTTATGTCTTCTTGCACTGCTTGTGTTCTATTGTAAACTTCTTCCTTTGACTGCTGCAAATGAATGGTTTGGTTCAGCTTCCTTTGCATGTCATTTTCTTTTGATTGAACCTCCTGAAGAATCTTCATAACCAGAACTCCCAAGGATGTTGGGAAAACAATATCCATGCCATAAACCAGCTCATAGGGAGACATATTGATAGATTTCTTAGTTGTTAGTATATCAGCCGATAGTGCATGCACCATTTTTCCATGCCATGATTTTTTGTTCTCTTCCAACAATTTCTTGATGTTGTTCACCAAAATCTTGTTAGAGGACTCAACCAGTCCATTACCTTGAGGCTAATAATTTGTAGAGTTCCCAAATGTGATGTGATATTTGCAACAGAATTCTACCATTCTATTGGATTTAAATGCTGCAGCATTATCAGTGATGACCTTCTTGGGATAGCCGAATCTGGACAAGATGTTGGTTTCAAGCAATTTTATGATGACTGAGTCGGTAGCATTCCTTGAAGGGATGGCTTCTATCCATTTGGTGAAATAATCAGTAGCAGTGAGAATCCACTTGTGTTGGGTAGATGAGGTAGTGTGGATTTTGCCAATGAAATCTAAACCCCATTGCTGAAAAGGAGTTTCAACACTAATAGGATGCAAGGGAAAAGGTAGTAGCTTCTTCTTGACATCAAATATTTGGCATTTATGGCAAGTAGCAACTAGCTTGTGAGTATCGGGGAAAAGAGTGGGACAATAGTAACCAGCTCTAATGATTTTATTAGCTGTGGTTTTCCAGTAGAGGTGACCTCCACACTCTCCTTCATGGAAATCATGCATAATTCTATCTGCATCATCTTCAAGCAAACATTTAAGCAATATGCCAAAAAAAAATTTCCAATACAAAGCTCCATCTAAACTGCAGAAATTTAAAGTTTTTGTTTCAAGAATATAGCTTTTGTTTTGGATAAAGTTGGAGGAGCATTAAGACAAAAAAGTACATATAGAATATCAGCATACCAAGATGAATCTAGAAATACTTCTTCAATGTGCAGAGCTGTGACCTCTTCCTGTTCCTCTAATGCATCAACCATATTCATGTCTAGTGCTTGAAAATTTGATTCAGCCATGAGTTTTACAAGTCCTTGTCCTTTAATCAGTTTAGTGGGTCTGATTTCTAAATAATATTATAAGATAATAACAATCCATTTACCCCTTTTACCATTAGGGTCTTGATTCAAAATGTCTTTAACAACTATGTGTGGAACAAAAGCAATAATATTGGAGTGCAAAATGTAAACTCTAAAGTCATTTAAAATTTTTATCAAGGCAAAGGATTGTTTCTCCATGATGTTATATTTTAGAGGAGAATCTCTCAATGCTTTTCTAAAGAAGGCTATGGGTTGTTCTTGTCGCATCATGTTCTTTTGAAGAAATACAACTGCAATAGTGTGTTCGGATGCAAAGGAAAATATGAATAAATCCTTGGTAAAGGTGGGGCTGATTAGAATCGGTGTTTGGGTAAGGGCTTGTTTCACCAGTTCAAAGGATTATTTGGCTTTTTTGGTCCACTTGACTCCTACTTCTATTTTCAGCATGTTTGTGATATTTCTTAGGAGTTCAGCGAGGTTAGGAATGAACCTTCTCAGGAAGTTTATCTTTCCAATGAAAGATTACAGCTCTTTAATGTTTCTAGGATGGTTGATTTTTAGTATACCTTCAATCCTTTTGGGGTCTATCTTTATCCCTTATTCAGAAATGATATGGCCCAAGATTTTTCCTTCCTGAAGACCAAACAATGTTTTCTTAGGATTTAGAGATAGGCCATACCTCCTACACTTCTCAAAGACTTTTCTCAAATGGACTAGGTGTTATTCATCAATTTTAGAATAGACAGTGATGTCATCAAGGTAAATTACTATGAAGTAGCCTATGTCTTCAAAAATAGCTATATCCATGGCTCTTTGAAAAGCAGCCCCCGCATTCATCAACCCAAATGGAATTTTTACATACATGAATGTGCCCCAAGGTGTTGTGAAAGCGGTTTTGTGTTGATCACTTGGCAGTACCAATACCTGATTATACCTCGAAAATCCATCAAGCAATGATATTCTCTTAGAACCTACCAAAATTTGCAGTATATGATCCATTTTGGGTAAAGGATAGTTGTCCTTTAGGGAGGCTTTGTTCAAGTTTCTAAAGTCTATGCACAGCCTAATCTCCCCCGTTTTCTTCCTAACTGATACGAGGTTGGAAAACCATTCTGAGTACCCAAGTGGGACTATAATACCAGCGTCATACATCTTCTTTATTTCCTTTTCAACTAGAGGTACTAGGATGGGATTTATTCTTCTCATTTTTTGTTTGAATGGTTTCTGATTTTCCTTGAGAGGAATTTTATGTTGAATAATACCTGTGTCGTAGCACTTCAAGTCCTCATACCCCTATGCAAAAATATCTTTAAAATCTTTGAACAACTCTATATATTTATGTTTTATGTGAGGGGGGAGAGTTTTGGATAGCTTGATCATTTTGGGTTTTTCTATGCTGCCTATGTTACATTCTTCCATATTAGTTTCGGTGGTTTCCATTTTTGGCTTCCTAGCAACGTCATTGAAGTTAAAAAACTCTTCTAAGGGGGCAATACCTCTCGGTAATGAGTTATCTTTGCATTGCAACTCCTCAAGGTCTTTTTGATCTAAATCTACCAATGATTTTTCCTTAAGAGGATATTCTAGCAGCTTTATGTTAGTTTTACAAGGCAGATTTGTTTTGAGGGTTTTTTCTTCATAAAAGAAAGCTTCTTGATGGATTACATCTAGTTTTAACATTTCAAACTTGGTTTTGGGCTGCAAGAAATTTTCAATTTGTTTGTCATTTTCAAATACTTGCCAGTGATCTATGTTATCCGGGACAGCTGGCCTACACTTGACTTTCACAGTGTATTGTTCATTAACATGAGGCATTTAGCATGTGCTGGCAGTAAAGGAAAGTTCATTAGCTAAGTTGTTTTTAGCTCTAGGGATGGAGACAAGTTCATAATTCTCAAAAGTTTTCAGGAGATCCAAGGCAACATTCCGGTATTCTCTTAGTCTAGGATTGCTGGCAGAATATTCTCCCTTGATTTGTCTAATGATCAGTTCAGAGTCTCTTTGAACAAAAATTTTCTTTGCTCCTATGTCTTTTAGCAAATGTAAACCAAGGAGAAGGGCCTCATACTTAGCAATATTGTTAGTGCATTGAAAGTTTAATTTGTAGGAGTGGCCTTCATTGGTGTTATGAATCCAAACACCAGATCCCGAACCAAATTTACCACAAGAGCCATCAAAGCTCATGTTCCAAAGTGTTTCAAGTTCAACTTCACCATTATGCTATTGTTCAGGGCAGCTAGAGTTTTTCTTGTCAAGTTCATCATTCAATGTTTGGTTTGACTGTTGTGGTAGGCCTAGATCTTTCTCAATTTCATTTACTTGTTTGTCAATGTCATCATCATTTTACAAGATAAATGAGTCAAGATCCAAATTGATGGAATAAACAGGGGTGTTGTTTGGCCTCTCTTGGCTGCTAACCATATATTTCATGTGTGATTCCCGGTACAACCTCCTTCTTTGGTCAAAAATTGGGATGGTATCATTGGACATGTCCATTTGGAGATTCCATTGAATTTTTCCCCCCCATGATCTAGATAAAAGCATGCCATACTTCAGGGGAATGTCAGCAACTACTATGTCCATGACTAGACTCTTAGTAGGTATTTGTGCCAGATTGACACATAAATCCTTGATTAGACCCAAACACTTAACTCTAATTGAATCGAAAGTGTATAATTCCTTGTAAGTTTTGGTTATTTCTAAGCCTAATCTATCCATTACTACCATAGGCATGATATTGTGTGAAGCTCCAGAATCTAGCATAACATTATGCAAGATTTTGTCATGAATGTTTAAGATGACATAGAATGAAGGGACAACTCCTTCTTGATATTTTTCCTCTACTTCAGGTCCAAATAGCAGCTTTGGTTTGTCATTAGTTAAGTTGAAGGTATCAATGTCATTTCCTATATTCAAAGCTTTCAAGACTTGATTCCTATATACATCCTGAGTTACTAGTTCAGCAAGGGGCATGCTTGTTTTGATCGTGGCAATCTCTCACTCAAATCTAAAAGGTGTTAGTGTTTTTGGCATATTTACATTTGTTTTGTCACACATAGTTCTTTCAGCAATTTTGGTTTGTTGAGTTTTATTAGGACTATCATTTTGAGCAGATTTACCAGGGCCACTAGTTGATGTACTAGGGCAGCTTGGATCACCATTTGATTGGCCGATTTTGTCTTTGTTCGAATCAGATTTCTTAGCCATGGCGATTCTGTTCTCTGCTGTCTTTTTCATTATATTTACAGGGGTCTTTTTAACAGTAGTTTCTTGTTTGTTTGTTTTGGAGGCCTCTTTTTTTTTCTTACTCCTAAGATCATATTGTCTATGGACCTCCATTATGGCATTCTCGAATCCCAACTTATACTCTTCAGAATCCTCATAGTTTGTTCTATAATTTTGATTCGAGGAAAATAACCCTTGTTCTTCTTCTATGAGAAAAACATCACCCTCATTGTCAGAGCCTATCAAGTTTACATGGTTTTCTTCTGGCTGTTTTTTTTATCTTTCCTCCTCATCCACATAATTGTCTTGGAAAGGAGGCCTAATTTGTTGATAATTTTCCCTTTGTTTGATTTAGGGTGGGTCTCTTCTGAATTTTTGATTCCTATTTCTGTTTTGGGGATTAGGTTGATTTTCCCTATGAGGTGTTCTTTCATTCAATTTTATCCTCTCTATCATTCTCTCCATTGTTCTAACTAGGCTATCAATTTTTGCATCAGATGAAGAGGTTGAGGCCATAGTTTCATCTTTGTATGTGACTCTCTTTTCTGACTTCATCCTAGCCCTCTTTTCAATCAGGTTGGCCTCTGCACTCACAACTCCCCTTTGCATTTCTTCTAAAGTTTGGGTATCCCTCTCTCTTAATTGGTAGGTCATGTCTGGATCAAAGCCTTCTGGAAATTTCACTAGTGCTAGGCCTTGTGGGGATTTCATGTGAGGCAGGAGGGCATTGTACACACTATTAAACCTAGTGCAATAGTCTTGGACGCTTTATCCGACATTTATCTTAAGGTTGTTATATTCTGAGAGAATTTGGAGAGGGTTTTTCTTAATCTCCCATTTGTTTATGAATGTCTAGTAAAGGGAAGGGAGATCATGTGTGCTATTAGGAGTCAAGCTTTTGAACCATTTTTTAGCTTCTCCTCCCAAGCTTTGGGAAAAAATCCTCATCATCATGGTTTCCTCTTCTAATTCCATGTAATCAAAAGCATCGTTTATTCTATCTACATGTTGTTGGGAATTTGTAGAGTCAGTTCCTGTGAAGTGAGGGATTTTGGATTGGCAGTCATTTGGAAAAGGTATCAGAGGTTGTGGTAGTACTAGACGGGCGTACCATGCTGCCATGATGGGAGCTAATGGAATCCAAGGAGGATTTACAAGGAGAGGGTTTGTGAGAGTAGGTGTAGGATGAAGTGGTATGTTTTACTTAGTGGTGGTATGAATGGTTGTGGTGGAAGTACTCAGACCAGCAAACTAATTTTGAGCAGGTTTGGAATGAAAAGAGCCAAAGTGATGGAGAAGCTGAAAATCAGGAGGAGTTGAAGGAGAGGCTTCTCCGCTAGGACTCTACTGCAAATCTATGGGCTCAAGGTCAGTTTGGTCAATCCCACTTTGTGACTTAGTTCAGAAAAGGTTTCTTGTATGGTGTAAGTCAAACTAGGGATCTTGCAAGGCTATGAGATGATCAAGGATAGAACTTCCTCTATGAATGGTCCTAACAATAGTTGAATCTTCAATCCTATATTTTTGCCACAAAATCCTTTCTGGGTCATCAACTATGGTAGGAGGGTTTGGGTCCGGGTGAGATCTGGTATTGATCCTTTGTGAAGCCAGATTTCAAACCCAAATGTATAGAGAGGCTGGAAGCTTATGACTGCTTTCAGAAGGTTGACCTCTCTAAGTGTTTTCTAAACTCGCACAGTGTGTGACTAGGATTCTAAATTGCTTAGGGCTGATTTGGCACAATCCCAGGGAAGTCTACAAGAAATAGTAAAGTTAGTAGGCCTACTGGAGGCTAGTGGAGTCGCTAGGTGGATGTTTCTTTACTGTTTTTAAGATAAGTATTTGTGGTCCACCACCAAAAATTTATAAAAATCAATCTAGGGATATTTTAGGGTTTTCTGAGTTGCTTTATGTAGCCCTAAGGTTTTAATGAGTGTCCTCTATTTGAGTCATCATTTCGCTAGGATGGTGAAACAATTAAATTCTACTCTCGGCTAACACTTAAGTTTTCTAAGTTTGACCGGGATTTGAGATTTCCTAAGGTATACTTAGCATGTCACTGACTCAAAAGTCCCACCGTGATCACCATGTTAGGTCCTCGTAATTTTTTAGATTAGTGAGAACAAATGAACTGGGGTAAAATTAGAACAGTCTTTGGATTCCTAGGACCTATCCTTCCTGGACTCAGAGAGGGCTCTCTCTATTTTGTGCAAAGGATATGAACTTGTTTTCGTTTTAGGTTTTTATTTTAGGCTAGTTGTTAAGTTTAGGGTTTGTTTGTTTATTTGGTTTGTTTGGAAATTTTTTAAGTAGGTTAATAGAGTGGGGAGTATTGATCCATTGGGCTATGGAGTCTGCAAAATTCTTGAAATGTGAAAAAATGAGTCAAGGATAGTTCAAAGGGCAAGTTGGCAAGATCAAATGGATCTAATTAGGTCAAGGGAAAGTGAAGTAACATGGAGTTGTGAATATAGTGAGTTAATGTGAAATCGAGGATCCTTTAACAAATCAATAAAAAATAAAAACCTTCTAAGATGATATCATAATGAAAACTTGAAGAGCAATGAAGGATTCATCAATATCAACTAGGCTAAGCATGTCTTAAAAAACAACAGTTAAGTAAACTAAGAGAACGGTGAAGGATTATCTAAAACTTACTTGAAAATAGATAGCATTCTAACATAACATATCAATAACAGTAAATAGCATTTAAGGATTTCTTTAAAAAAACTTTGAGGAAGAAAATATAGAAGTCAAGAATCAGGCTAAACTAGGGTACCAAGAAGGTAAATCTTATTCTCTATTTCTGTTCTATAAATAAATGAACCATAAATGCAATGAATAATTGAAGAAAAAAAACATAAATATGGAATACATCACCATTTAAACAAGCTTAATAAATCCTAAGAGTGAGCTTGATCCATGGAAGCACAATCCAACACCATCACAAGGCACCAAAAACCAGTTTCACCAATAAACTCCAAGTCTATCTCATAGCATGCTCAGCAAATATCCAACATATACAATGAAACCCCCATGCTCTATTTATCTTGAATTGGAGGAATAAACCATAATTAGGTCTCTAGAAGCTGATTAGTTAATCATAAATGTCACTTTTATCCTTTGAGACCTTGCAAGGCCCAAGGCACAAAATATCTAATACAAAATATCTTCTCGACTATTTTTGGCAAAAAAAATTGACATTTGGGCTTCCCCAAGCCTCTAAAATATTGGAAAGCATACTTTGTTGACTTTTTGACTGTCAGGGCACAGCACTGAGTTTTAAGGATGCATTTCCAGGCCAAGGGCGCAGCACAAGAGCAAGAAACCTGGGTCACCTTGCAGCCAAGTTTTGAAGGCCTTCCCGATGCCAGAATGGGCTCCATGATGGCTCGTTGGAAAGCTTGTTAAGTCTACTTTACAGAACTTCCCTTGGGTTTTTTATTGGGCCCGTGTAACCTGTTCAAAAATAAAAACTCCCAAGGCTGGTAAAGGCGCAGCACATGTCTTGAAAACTAGGCAGAAATGTGAAAATTAGGGTGTTTTTGACCCTTTTGGAGGACCAATTCAACTCCAAATGACCTGAAATTTGGTGAGAATGTATACTGGAGCTGAGGATTCCAAAAATGTAAGTGTTACCTCTCGAGGATGCCCTGAGAAAAAGCATAGCACCAAGGGTGTTGTGCCCTTGGCCCTCCAAATCAGCAAAAATCCAAAATTTCCAAAAAGTTCCCAAAATTTGCAATTATCTTCTTTTCTATGTCTGGGATGCTTGCATGGAAGCATAAAAAAGAAGGTTAAGCTTCCTTTGACCTTTTTCCTCCTTGAGGGCTTGAACTTTGACAAGGGCTCTTTTGAGCTTGGCCCTTGCAATTTGATTTCTGAGTGCATAGTGTTTGGTCATCTTCCTTTGGAGGTCAAGGTCTCTATTTTCCTTTTCCAATTTGGCCTCCAAGTGTGTGTTTTCTCTTTCTAGCCAAGGCTCCTGATCATATTCTATCTCCATGGCAGGCAACTCACTTAGAGGGAGCTACTCTACCAAGGTGGACTTTTGCTCTCTTTGTCTTGCCAAGGCCTTCTTTAAACCCATGGTTCTTCGTCTTCTTCTAGACTGTCGTTCTTCATCTTCACTTTCCTCATAGGTGCCCATGAATTCCTATAGCTTTACCTGTGCCCTTTGAGCTTCTTTATAGGCTCTCATTTCTCTAGCCTCAAAAATGGAATTTTGTGCCCCTAGTTGTCTGTTCTCCATCTCAAGTACATTATTCACACTCTTGGTTGTATCCATATTTGCTTGGAGGTCTTCAATTTGGGCATATTTGTTCTAGAGGAGTAAGTTTGAGATCCTTGCTTCATTTTCCTCATCACTGTCAATATGAATGATTTCAAACTCTTTCTCAACCTCATGTTGATCTTCTTCTTCTTCTTCTTCTTCTTTGATCTTTTGTTTGCCTTTGTCAAGCTTCATAGCTGAGGTGGATGGCATGGTCCCTTGCCTTTTAGAGGCATCAAACACATGCCTCTTTCCTCTTTGGTCTGTGAGAGAGAAAAGCTCAATTTTTTTCATCAGAATTCCCTCACCATGGCTGACCTCAGGACTGCTTTTCTCTTCCTCATTGACCTCTACACTAATGTTTTCTACACTGTGTTCTTGACTGCCTTCATCGGCCTCACTTTCATTTTATTCCATGCTAACATCACTGTTGTGATCTTCATTTGTAACATCATCCATTTATCCCTCACTAATATCGGCTTCATTTTCATCTAGGTTCTGTGAGCTATTTCCACCCTCATCATTATCATTACCTTGGCCACTTTCTTCATTTCCTTCAATACTGCTACGAGTCTCAGTATCTTCGGCACTATTCTCTGCACTATCATCATTAACACTATCAGGATCATTGTTTTCACTGCCTTCTTGGCCATTAGGACTGTTGTCATGTATCCTTGCCTCCACCTCATCACTATATATATATATATATATATATATATATTTCTCTTTGTATTCCTTCTTAACAACATCATCACAACCCTTATCATCACTTTTTTTCTCACTAATAGAGGTGTCATCATTAGTTTCTTCATCATTGTTTCCTCTTCACTGATTTCTGCATTTTCAATTTTCTCATTGACTTGTGGGTTGTTTCCAACATCATCCTAATTTTCTTGGTTTATTTCTTCATCATTTGTGTTTTCATCTTCATTTCTATCTACCTCCATGTCTTCTGCTTCATTTTTGACCTCTGCCACTTTATATTCTTCCTCTTTAATATCCTCTTCTTCATCATCTTCCTCTTTACTGTCCTCTTCCTTATGGTCACTTACTTGTTCACTACCTGAAGCATTAGGAGAAGGTGAGGAAGGGGGATGGGATGATGAGGGCACATTTGGCTGAAGCTGGGATTGTGGGTTTGTGAACACATCATGGGCGATGAACACCTCGCATGGAATACCCTTTTGCTCTAATTGATGCAACACAACTATCTTGATGAGAGAATGGTGAAATAGACTATGCATTTGTTGTGAAGGATGTCTCTTTTGAACAATATAAGATATCTTATCAATCCTCCTACAGAGATAATAGGGAAAATGTAGCATATTTACACTATTTAAGTGCATGAGTAGTCTTATATGGTATGAATAAAGCCTAGAAAACCTTCCCTCGCATGTAAAATATTTCATGATGACTCTCATCAAGGACGCATATCTCTCCACTAAATGTGAAAAGGGAAAAATGCATTTGTAGTAAGCTTGGTATCTAGGTTTTAGGAAAGGTTCATAGTGGCTTGAATCCAAAATATCCTTCTTGAACCACCTTTCTCCCACATTAGGTATCCTGGTGGCCATAGAAATAGTATTTGAAGATAGCTCAAAAATTACCCCAGCTAAATTTACTTGATTGTCATGAAGGTTAAGGATAAAAGGCCTGATCAGCACACGATGGCTTAGTACATGTTGTACTCTTTCAGAAAAGTCAAAACAACCCACATTTTGGAAATATGAAATTATCATAGGAGATGTCATCAACTCTGTAGTGTTCAATGGTTCAAACCTATTTATTCTTCCACCCTTGTGCTGATGTCTTCTAGGCCCTTGGCCTTCCTCACCACTATCACTATTACCTTCCCTTGACATTTTGACTTTACTGTTGCCTTGGAAACCAAAACCCTAAGTTTTCTATATGAAATTGATGGGAAAAAGGGCAATAGGGAGATGGTGACAAAGGTAGCTTTTATACAAATGAGGGATGAGTGAATGAGGGTGATGGAAAAATGAGCAGAACGAGAGGTTTGGAAAACTTGATGATCACCCTATTGATTTCTAAAATTATATGCTTTGGACACCTTTCACTGGTATCAAATGGATGTAAGTGAAGGAATATGAGTTTTCCAATCTGTTTTGTGGTGTAAAGGCGAGAGCTTTCAAGCCTGGACGGATGAATAATCTCAAATAGCTTCAACCACTTAATATACCCATGCCTTAACTATTCTTTTCTTGTTTGCAGATGATGGAGGTTCAATGATATTTAGTTCATCTTCCTAGGGTTTATTTCTTTAATCAAATGACACGAACCTTGAAAAGGAGGTTGTGTCAGTACTTACCCTTCAGAGGTGTTGAGAAAACCCTTGGATGTGAGTTTGAGGAGGCTTTTGAGTAGATTTAGGGCTTGGAATGATGCACAGGCCCTCCTGGCCAAGCGTGTAGCACCTTAACGCATATTCGAGTGGCTGAACGTGTTGTCGGGTCGGCCAAGGGTGTACCACTGAACACGCAGTGCCAGGCCAGTCGGGTGAGCAGAAGGCCGAACACGCAGTAGCACGGGCCTTTCGGGTCACTAAACGGCTAAACGTGTAGCGTTTTAACCTATGCAGAGGCCTGTCAGGTCTTTTTAACAGCTAAACATGCAACACATTCACTACTGAACGTGTCGTTGGCACGGGCCTGCCAGGTGAGCAGTCGAACGTGTTGCGCGGGCAAGGCTGCAGGTTGTCATTGGCATGGGTTTGTTGTGTGAGTGGTTGAACGCGTAAACAGGCAGCACATACTTACAGTCCCGCAACACAATGGTATTTTTCATGGGGAGACCGCCCAGGAGTGCAGCACACGACTCGAGGCACGCAACGTTTCTGGACTTACCCAAATTGGCAAAAAACTCACAATTCTTCTCTTCGACTGCTTTGATTTTTGCAAGTAAACAATGAGTTGAATGAAACAACAAGATGCCCCTTAAATATGCTTTTGGGAAATTTAAATTTAATCCAAGAAAAACCCTCTTCCTAATGTTTTTGCCTTTGTCACTTTCATTGACATTTGTTTTGACTTTTGCTGCAGGTTGCTAAAGCACTAATTTAGCTTTCTCCTTTGGTCTTGAAAACATGACATAAACCAACAACCTTGTAATTACCTTTGTTTTCCACCTTTGAGCTCAACACTATGTTTTTACCCTTTCTTTGATCACTAAAAGTAAGTGACTTGAAAGGAGATCTTTACCCTCATTGTACTGATACTCTTTACTTTCTTCTTTTGCAGGATTGCTTTTGAGTCATGAGTTTGCTTCCCTTTGATCTTTTGAAGCATGATAACTTTGCCTTTGAAATTTTTTTAGAAAAATTTAAATAGTGTTTTCAAAACTTCCCTTGCTCTTACCTTGAAACTCAAAACATCTTTAATTTGGTAGGTAGTTACAAAACCTATAATTTACCTCTTTTACTAAGACTTTTCACATCCTTGTTTCTTTGAGGGAGTGAGACATCACCTTGGCAAACTTTGGGGTGTCACTCACAACAGCCTCTTCAAACCTTCCTTCTGCAGATTTTATTTGAGTGACAAGGCTTATTTTCTTTGGTTGGTCTATGTCCTTGAACACTTTCACTTTAGCAGGTGTTATGAAACCCTAAAGTGACTTTCCCCCTCTGATCCTTGAAAATGATGAATTCACTTTGACAACCTTATAAATTTACACAGTGGCAGTATCTTAAAAAAAAATTATATTTACCTTGGAGCTTATGCCATGTTTTTCTATCCTTTAACTACTGAGTGTAAATCACTGAAATGAGAGCTTGACCCTCCTTTATGTGTTTTGCTACATTGAATCTCTTTTTTGCTGCATTGGATCTAAAGAGCCTATAGAGGTGTTCTTTGAGACTATCAAGGTTTGAGGGACCTGATGAACATGGGAAAGCATAGTCTAACTATTAACCCTAGATGAAAGTGAAAAAGTGGGGTAAAGGAAAAACAGAGTGTTGGGGTGATAGGTGGGAAAAAAAAACTAGATGAGTGGCATAAGTGTATGAGGGGCCCTTTAGGAATGGCAAGTTAATCATGGACTGGTAAATAGTAGAATAATGAAACATTTGTGACAAGGATAATGAAGGCAGTGAGGTTTCTAAAACTCACAATATTCAGGAATCTTGTTTTTAGAAATCTAGGATTGATATTGAGTCAACTTTAGATAGTAAAAATTATTTATGACTAACAATATCTCCAATTGTATAATTACTCATCCAACTTAGAGGACAAAATTGCAATTTATCACGTGAAGGAAAAATAAAACATGTGATAGGAGTAGCTCAAGAAAGTTAAGCACTTGGATGAGAAGAATATATCATATAATTAGTTTAATGTGTACTTCTACAAGAAATATTTATCGAAATACTACTATGAAAGGAAAATGAAAGAGTTCTTTGAACTCAAGCTAATGAGCATGCCAATAGAGGAACATGAAAGGAATTTTATTGAATTATTAAGATATGTTGGTTTTATTAAGGATGAAAGATAAGAATATGAATACTTTAAAGTGGTTTACCATCATTTTACAATGAAAAATAAATAAATTTAATGATCTCAATACTTTGGATGAGGCTATGAGGAAGGAAATGTACCTTTATGAACATAAAAAAAATTATATAACCTTCTAGAAAGCTAGGGATGAGAATAAGAGGGCCAAGGTGTAGAAAAGGAAGAAAATATATATACCTTCATTTTTCAAGATTAATTCTCAAGAAAAATGGAAAACTCAATCAACCCAGATTCAACCAAGGAGATTTTGTTTATTGGGAAAAAGGCCAAGATTTCAACGCATCAACTATTATGATTGTAAGGAAGAACAAATGTATAGATACTTCCATCACAAAAGAGATAAAGTGAGTAAATATGCACCATATTTAAGGACTTGATACATTAGAGGACATAGGAAGAAACATGCCCATAATTTAAGCAACATTAGACAACATGCAAGTTGAATTTAGTACACATGATTGAATTTCACCCCATTTCCATTTTCATTGATTCTGGAGCTAACCATAGTTATATTCATCCTAAATTTTTTGAAATATTTAATTTGAAGAAAAACAAGAATGAGAGGACTTATTTGGTTTAGGTAGATAGAGGGTTGTTTCAAGGCACATCCCTCTTGCAGAAAAGAGCAATCTCCCTAGATCTAATACCCAGATCTAGAAAAAAAAAGATAGGAACATGTAGCTCTCCCTAGGCTCAACATAATAAAACAATCAATGAAAACTATAGTGGGATGAACTTATACCTTTTATCGAAGGTTGTACTCGTTGATCATTTGAAATTTTCTAGATCCCATGTTTTTCTTTAATGCTCCTGAAGCAAAGACCTGTAAACAACACAAACAAACAAACCATCAAAGCACATATAATCAACAAATAATTTGATAAAACTTATACATATGATCAAGGAAGTATGTACGAAATATCACCAAACAGATAAAAAATAATTGTGGGAAAGGAACATATAATTATATTAATGAGAAAGAATAGGCTACAACCTTATGTTTCCTTGATGTTGTAGGTCCTCTTATTGTTAGACATAAGTTTTCATTGATGGAAAAGGAAACGATGGGTTCAATCATATTGATCAAAGAGCATAGAATTTAAATCCATTTTTACATTAGAATGTTAGATTAAATCCACTTGGAAACTACTCATATGGATAGATCTCAGAAATGCATTTCTAATGGTATATTGAAGTCTGAAAAATTCCTCTTGGATCAAAAGATATGGCAGGTCAACGTTTTGAGGGTAAAAGTAAAAATTTTGGTGTTTTATTTTTTCCAAGGGCCCTGCAGCACTGTCAGCATATAGTTGGAAGACATGTAGGCACACATTTCGACTAATAAAAATCTTAGGAGGGGTTGCACGCTTGACACATCACCCCAGAAATTTCCATGTCAGTCACAAGTTATTGATGGTCCCCATCTGGGCACACCTTGGCAGACTTTACCTGGAAGTTATAGAAGCAGGCACAAGAACAAAAGTCAGAGATCCCAATATGACACAATTTCAAGGAGGAATTGGTGGACATGTGAGTTAGAACATTAATAGATCCTAGGACAATCAAAGAGTAAGGACGACCCCACAAGATAGATCCCCTCATAGGTCCTTCCCTGAAAGATTACAAGGTAGGCCCGTGTTATTTTTCCTGAGGAGATGGTACTCGGGAAATGATAATATATTTTTCATGAGTCATAAGAATTATCTTCCCATCGATTTTAAAAACATAACACAAATCAGATTTATGGGACCCCCTCACCTCTCTATGCTTGATAGTATGACAAATTAGCACAAGGACACCTGGTGCATTTTATTTGCTGGAAAATTGACTTTGAGCCATGGTGGCATGTTTTCGTCAGTGAGAAACATGGCACCAATCAGGACATGACACATGGCATGACAAACATGCTTTTCTTTGGTGGCCAGGTGTACTAAAAATGGGTGACATGTAACACCAATAAGCGACAGACATGTCACATACTTGCAGAGGTGTCACATAGGCTAGTAGTGATGACACGTCATCTAGGTCACAAAAGTTGAGACATATATAAAATATTTATAAAAGATTTTAAATTTAAATCTCCATGATGATGAGGCTCTAGGACATTGTGGCATATAGAACTAACAATTATAGGTGGCACCAGTGAAAGCCGCAGACCAATTTGGAATTTTTTTGTAGATGTATGGCATACCCCAATGGACATGTAACCCCAAAAGAAATAATATCAAAACTTTTATAGGTTGTTTGGGTAGAAAATTTCAAGGAGGTGACGTTGGTACATGGTGGCAAAGACACATCATCTCAGTGATATTCCCATTAGCGTAGGTAGGGTGACGAAGTAAGCGAGACACAGTGACATTTTATCTAGAAGTGACAAATCATCTCAGTGATGTTTTGATTAGTAAGAGTGAACAACATGGTAGACCCTTAGGGACATTTAAACTTGATATAAATATCTTGGCGATAAAAAAAGGAACTCTAGTAGTAATTTCCAATAAATAAAATTTGGGAGCTAAAATGTTTTCCCAGGGCTTGGTTCGATGGTTTATATGACTATGGGTGTAACCCTATGGGCTTATGGCAATGAACGAGTTAGTAACTTTGATCAATTAGGATATATTTTTTGCCATGGTGCTAAACCAATAGAGAACTAAAGCTAAATTAAAGTACATGAATGAATTGGAAGTTATTTTGGAAAAATGAGACAGATCTGGAAATTTTGGACAAATATAGTAGTTTGACAAGTTTAGAATTGCATATTAAAGTCCAACTAAACCCTGATATTTTCCATAAATGTAAATTTCGAAAGTTTAGTTCAATTTTTCGTATAGGGACAGTAGATCAAATATTGAATACTTCATGGGCACATTAAGAAGAACTAATATAAGTGTTAGATGAGTTAAAAATAAGAATTTATGCATGAAAAATAGATGAAGAAAACTAAAAATAAAAACAAAAAATATCATCCCTAATTCCATATAAGAAGAAAGTGAATTTCCAAGGTTTTTGAAGTTGATGATGTTGGTTTTGCTAGTGTATAATGGTGAGTTGATCATTGATTAAAGGTTGTTGAAGATGCAATTTGTGGTGAAGGGGTGTGTGGCTCAGGAGATATTTTATTTGTTTTATGAAAGGAAGTGGCCTTCATGATTTTAGTTTGAAAATGGAATGAAAGATAAATTAAGGAGGTAAACCAAGTGATAGCTTTCATTCCATGGGTTGTAGCTCCTTCTACTAGTGACTTGTAAAGAATCATGGGTAGGAGATCCTTTTAGTAGCAACAGATAAATTTATGGTAGTAACTCCTTTCAGTGGTAGTTGATAAAGTAGGGGTAGTAACTCCTTTTAGTAGTAGCTAATAAATTACGCAGTAGTATCTTCCTTCTAGTTGGAGCCAGAGAAATTTATAAAATCAAGTTGAAGCTTTCCTTTCTGAAATTAATTGAAGAATATCTATTTTTAATATGTGCTATTTTTTTTATTCTTGTGATGCTTAAATGAATGGTCGTTGAAGTGTATATTGGTGTCCTAGTATTCTTTACTTTCTGAAAGAAAATTTTAAAGTTCTCACAATATTGATTCAACCCCAACCACCCCCCCCCCCTCACCCTTTCAATATTGTCCTAGTTTCTAAGAATTGATATTAGAGCCAAGTTACATCAAAATGAGTTTAACATCTAGAAGAAAGATTAGGGACAATGGAAAATGAGGAAGGATGATTCACTAATAGGGTGCACAAATTCAATGGAATGAAATTTGTGTTTTAGGAAGTAAGGATGAGAACATATGTTTGTTAGAAAATAATTAATTGTGCAATCAAACACATATAATATTTTGAATACACAAACATAGAAACACATAAAACAAGAGAGACATAGATTTATATGTGGTTCACTCAACTTGGACTACATCCACAGAGAAACAACAAGTCCTTCCTTTTATATAATCCATCAAAATTAAGAGATACAACCTACAATAGATCTACTGTAATTTCCTCTTCGTGCTCACACAGTCTCCTCTCTCTTTGTCACTCAGAATAATAATACACAACCAAAATACAATTCCCTCATATAAACAAAGGGTTTCCTTCTAGGGAAAAAACTATAAATTAACATAACTTCTACCATTATATCTTTCGCCTAATGAAAAAACCAGATTGACTACGAAATTAAAATATTTTACAAGGAAATTTTTTGTCTATTTTTAGCTTCACGACTAAGAGGAAGTTAAGTTCACCAGGAAGCTAAAAAGAGGCTCAGGAAAGTACAAATGCAAGGTACCTTTAAATTGCTTTAACTTTTGTAAATTAGGTCACTATGCTTCTAAGCGTCTTGAAAAGAAGAAGAATGAATATGACCCTAGAGAAAAGTTTAGAAATGTGAAAAAGGAAAAAAAAAAGGTTAAAGAAGAAAAGCTTCTACACCCAAGAATACAATACCTCTAAAGGTGAAGACAATCAATCTTCAGATGAGGATAGATCCTATGAAATCTCAAAATAATTTTTGCTCGTCGCGATTGTTAACATTGAAAAATCATACAAGCACAAGACATTAGAGAATGTCAAGCAGAAGGTACAAATAAGAATTTATAGGGAAGGAATACATTACAGGAGCTGAAAATTTTAACTTTTCCTAAGAACAAGGAGGAAAATTTATTTAACTACACACAAAAAGAACTGACCCTTGGTGATCTTCATGAATTTTTCTTCGATAGCCACAAATAACATCGTGGCTATCCCTCATATAACCACGCAAACCTGTGTATGCAGAAAGTCACCATCCGAGACCACTTGGAACACTTGGAGAAGAAGATTCTCACTGAAGCCAGCCAAGTACAACCACCTTGGAGCCACCTTGAGGCTTTAGTGTAGAACACAAATGAATCATCGTCCCACTCTTGTTTCAACATCCATCTTGTACCAAGAGAGGGAGGGAAAATTTGAAATGTTTCTATAAAAGCCAACTATGGGAAGAGAAAAATGAGAACACATTGTTATGCTAGCTAAATTTCTTGAGAGCAAACTAGTTTGTGTCATCCAGCAGCAAGAGGATTGGAAGGATTCAGTTGTTCTCCATTCAACACCTCAATCCAATAGAGAAGAATTTCACTAAGTGTCCATCAATCTACCATCCATTGAGAGGGGAGAGAAACTTGCTAAAAGCTTGAGGGGAAGATACTCTAGTTGTCTTAGATATTCAAGATCCATGGCTATAAGGATCCATTGCAAGTGATTTAGCATCATATTCTCTTATACCACCAGCGCCTAATAAAGGGATAGAGTTCTCCATTTGAGTTATTAGTGTGTTTGACTTGATTGAGCTTGTTATTATACATGTTATTTTTTATTTTTTTTCTTCATTAATGTAGCATGCTATGTTTTTAGTTTACTACATGTTATTTTGTTTCACTAATGATTTAACAAACCAATTGAACTGTGAATTTCTTGTAGGAAAGTAGCCTCCTTACTAAGCACAATGTATTTCATCCACCCATGCGTCAAATACACCACAACAGGAATGGCGACTACACTGGGGATCCTTTATTTTGAGCTAATGGTTGTTGTTGCAGGTCCTCTCTTCCACTTAGACTTGCTGCAAAATCAGTCTTTCTTCCTCTCAACACTTTTCAGTCACCCTCGATGAGAAATTTGGCTCAGAGAAGATGGAGTTTTTTAGTCTTGGCAATATTCTCACGTTGAACCGAGACAGACGCATGATTTTTGTGCCTGTGTGGAGCTAAGTCACACGGTATGCCATGAGCTCATTTTTCACTATTTTCTCTCAATTTTTTGCAGTTGTAAGGTGTTAGCAACCCATAAGAAATTTTCCATCACTGTTTTCTGGTATTTCATGACTGGGTAGGAAATTTTTTGTTGGATTTTAGCTTAGCAAATAGCTTTTTTTAATTTTATTTTTTTATCATTGCAAATCACACATAGTTTAAGTAGGGGGAAAGTAAGTGGCCTTCAATCCACAAATTCTATCTAAACAAACGATTTGTTGGTAAAAGTTACCAAACACATAGAATAATTAGCGAAAAAATAAGTGGCCCATACATCCACACATCTTTAGCTAATTCTTGTTTTTCAATTTTTTGCATTAGTTTAGTTAAATTTTTGCATTAGGGTTCTGGACCAGGACCAAAATATCGAAAAGAGAGCAAGTAATATTTTCCACCCTTGCACCTCTCGGTGAGCCTGGGTTTGCATATGAAATATTTCTTAAGATATTTTTCCATCTCCCTATAGTGAAAAACTTAGTCTAACTAGGCAAGGTGTAAGTGGCCCATCATCCACACATTGTTTATTTTTGCAAGGAATAATCACACATAGCGTAATTAGAGAATTATTGTAAAGGATCACCACATATCCACATATGATAACGCTTGTTATTGTACACTCGAAAACACACACGAAGCATCAGTAAGAATTGACCAAAAGGCACCCAATGTGTTGGGACCTTTGTCCTCTCCTTACTGTTACTTCACCAAGGCACACCTTAAGAAAATTAAGACTCTCTAAAAATAACCACTAATTGAACTCACTAAATTCTCCCGACAATGACCACAAAAGAAATTATAGTTTAGGTTAGGACCATCAGGGGTAGGCATCTAATAAACCTCCATGGTCATTCTACATTTTGAAGCATAGATGTTGCCTTTTTAAGGAGCTTAAAATCCATCTATCCGCCCACAGAACAGAATACCCGAGCATTACAAAGACCTGTTTCACAGTAGGTTAAGCTTAGGCCCAGTGTGTGTGGTACTTGTTGGGGATACCTGACCCATCTAATGCTCAGTACTAGTAGCTGAATACCAAGAAGCTCAAGAATCAAATGATCATGTGGGACAATGGTAATTTAGTGGCCAAAACTCGGGCATCCTTCCCTATACGTGACGGTGCAGGCCATACTATATCCTCTTACCTTTACCTTGGTCTCTTACCTTTACCTTGGTCGGTTCTTCGGCTGTTGGAAGGCATCACCAGTTCTTTTGGGATGTTAACCCTAATACCCATCATAAGACATCTTTGCAAGGCCCAGCTACATTTGAGAGTTTGAGGATGGTTAGGTAATTTTAGGCTTTTGAGTATCATACACAAAACAACCAAACCATATTTTTTGTTTCCTTGATCACATAGCATTAATATAAAGGAAAACTTACCTTCTATTTTTTTCGCTTTATTTTATGTATGAGATCATATTTTCTTTGATAATAATATTCCTTATGTAATATCCCAAAATTGAGATTTTCTACAAAAAAGAGAATATATTAAGATATTCCAAAGTTGGAGATCTAGAAAATAGACTCATATGATGTGTTAAAAAACACATATCCCTCAATTGAGTGAAACAACAACAAAATAAGAATGTCTATACATTCCCAAGTGGGGAAAATGCATAAATTAGACCCGGAAAACGTTATTTCTTAAGATCTACGTTTTTACTGGGTGAAATAATGTTGGGTTCCCTTAGAATATGTTTTTAGGCCCTCACATACAAAAGGGGATCAGAAATAAATCCCTTTTTATATGTTAAACAGCTCTCCCGCCTACCTCACAACTTAAAATAGCCAACCTATGACAAAAGTTGCGTAAAAAATGATCACATGTACAATGTTATTTTATGAGGGTTTATGTAGTAAAATGATAAAATAACATGAATTTGGAATTTTATGGAACAATATGCCAAGAAAATAGAGATATGGCCTCCTTATTGCATTATAAAGCTAACCCGACAAGGGTTTCATGAAACACATGTACAAGAAAGAGAAGATTTGAATATTCAGCTCAGAAAATGTATTATTACTGAAAAATTATAGAAATATAGCTGAATAATACAAAATAGGGATGAGGATCCCTTCCTCCAGCTTTTCGGGAGAAGGGTTGGCCCTTTCCCTTGGAAACTAGCTAAAAAACAAGGGTCTTAACCCTGCTGCAGCAACTTTGCATGAAATGACGCAGTTCCTACAAGGGACTATGCTGTAGGAGATGAGAACCACTTTGGCTTGCTTCCAAGATGTGAAATGTGCTTAGAAATCTTCCTAGCTGATTTCTCAACAGGAGGAAGGCACCTTCTACTGAGTAATAGACACGGAAGTGGTGTAAGAATCCTCCACTACAACACCCTACAACTCAGCAATATTCTGCTGGAGAAATAATGCTGGGACTGAAGAATGATGCTTGGCCTTGAGCCTGGATGTGGAGCAATACAATACAGGCTCTCCCAAGAGGCCTCTCAAGGGAAGAGGTGGGATTCCCGCTCGGGAACACCCAGTGCTACCTTGCTAAACAGCAAGGGAAAGCCAAATCTAAACAGACAAGATCAAGAGATCGAAATACAAAAGCATGAATAACAAATTCCTCCATCCTCTCCTTATGTAGCAAGTGAACCTCTCCTCATTGGGTCCCATCCACATGTGCCATCAAGCTCATGCAAGTTTTCCTCCACCAAAACTGCACTGTCCATCAAGGTGGTTCAATGTATCTAGAAAACTTTGTTGAGTTGGTCAAATTTGACTGAATCAACATGTCCCCATCTCTTTTCACACCCAATGGTGCTCAAATAAGCTGCTTATTCTTGCTCCTTTCACATTAGGAGTGTTATTGATCCTTCTAATTTGGTTAATGGGCCTCCCTACCCATTTATTCACCTACCTAGTGATGAAACAACTCTAATATTCCATTTAGCTTGAAGGCTAAAAATTTGGAATATTACAGTCCTCCCCTTCAAAATGTTGCTTGTCCTCAAGAAACTGTATAAGGAGAGCAAAATCCTCCCCTCCTCTACTTGTGGCCTCCTCATCAAAAAGTCTCCACCACTGCCCAACATGATCTGCTACAAATATGTCCTCCAATGTTTCCTCCCAACCATGCAAAACCATATGGCTCACATCATAGAAAGGTGGAAGATGTAAGTGGAAACCTCCCTATTGTCCCATGGCCTCCTTAAGGTAGGAGTGATGATGAACATGGGAAATATTATTCCCAATGAGTTACTCCCACACCCATGCTATCATCCAAATGAAATGAGCCAATCTAGTTACCTCAAAAAGATCCTCAACCCCCGATTCATGCAATGTGTTGGGGTTGCATGGAGAGATTGGATCCTCCCAACCTAGTGGTTTCTCTCCAAATTTATGATAAGTATGGGGCTGTTGCTGATCTTGGGCTGAAATGTCATGACCTCCAAGAGTGGCCCAAGCTACCCCATCAAACAAATAAACCTTGAAGTGCCTCCTCCAAAAACTCAAATTCTCCAAATGGCTCCTCCCACATGAAGAAGAGAGATGTAATTTTGCAATCATGGGCTACCCATTGCTCCTCTAGGAACATGCATCATGCAAATTAAGGAGAATCATACCCCAAATGGGCATACTTAAATCATATCCCACTCTCCAAACAAAGCTTCCCATGAAATCAACAATACATGGAAGAAAAACCAAATAGAAACAAGGTGTCATATGACAACCAGAAAGTGGATCAAGGTCCCAGACAAGGAACCAGTGAAGTTTATTTCTTGCCTGCATCAAATCAAACAAAAAAAATTTCTTTTCCAACCACTTGTTTGTTGCCACAATCATTTTACAAGATATAAACATGAAAGTACAAAAGGGTGTCAATGGTGCACACCAAAATTCATGTGACTTCCCCCACAAACCACCAATGAGATAGCCAATCTCAATGCTACAAATGGTTTCAAGTACATCATTATACAATATGCAAGAAGGAATAATCCTCCTTAGTACAAAATGTTGCTCATAAAAAGACAAGAAGTACAAAACATAAGGTGAAATTGTACATTCTCCATCATGCACTTGAGGTCTTGAGCTGAAATGGCTCAACTGAAAATGCTCCCTTACTCCCAATGAGTAGGAAGGTGGCTGTGACATCCTCTATATCACCATCCGGACTATGCATCTCTCCATATGCTGAAGTATGTCATGCTGAATGCCCTTCCAAATGAACTCCTCTGCCAAGGAAAGATATGCATCAAAATACATGGAAAAGAAGTCCTCATGTGCTGCATGTAGAAATTTCTCCTTGAGACTAGAAGCTCTAGTCAAGAAAACTCTATCATGTGAATATATGACCATATCATCCACCATATACTCATCATCTCTATCTGGGTCATTGAGAATCATGCATGCACCAAGATCCTTGGAGTACTCTACCAAGAGCTGAGATCTCCAAAAAGGATCAATCCTCCTAAGGGTTAGTGCTGGTGATCTGCAATGTGAAGCTCTACACATGATATTGTCTTTTCCTTTAACATCCCTCATGCCAAATTTATCCTCCAAATTGTTGCCATGCCCATCATGAAGCTGCTCATGCTAAAAAAGAAGTAGTGATCTTTGGAAGTTGGCCTCCCATGAGAAGCTCTCCTCCAAAAATAATCTCCCAATATTGGCCAAAGTAAGCATGAGTGGCCTCCATCTACTCCAATGTATGGAGGATTCCTTCCTCAAAGGAAGTACCCTCTGTTTCTCCAAATCCATGGAGTAGCTCCCTTGCACCATGAAGGTGCCATCCTCCATGACTACAACAACCTCTGTCAACGCAGTACAGATAGTGAGAGTGGGTGGTGTTGAAAATGGGAGAATGTCTCTCTCCGCCTTGAGACTAACCCAAAATCTCTGTGTTGTACTAGACTCCTCCAAAGTCTTCACCTCTCTAGGATCTAAGAGGGGTGATCCAAATGGCAATATTTCTCTTACCAACTCCAAGTCTGGTGGCCTCCCTGGTGGAATGCCTCCATGTAGTGAGACATCCATGGCAAGAGAAGACTATTCATATGGTTGGGCAACCTTGCCCTTGCCCTCACAACACAAACCAATCTCCCTCCTCCTTGCACTAGCTCTCTGAAATAGATATGGGTGTGTGCTTCTCATCAAGTGATGATGTCCTTCCTCCCTACCTTCTCCTTCCATCAACATCATCTCACATTCACGCTGCTCATCGATTTTACTTTTCTTCCCATGTTTGAGATCCTGGGGAACTTCTTGCAATGATACAATAAACCCTCTTGTTGGAGCATGTGCTCCCCCTTCCTCTGCATGAGGCACTAGATATGCTCTAGATGTGACAGCGTTGTAACCCCCATCCTTCTCTTCATCTTCAATATGAATAGGAGATAACTGCTCAATAAGAAGATCCTCCTTTGCAAAAGGACCATTCATGCCCTCTTGTCCAAGGGTATGAAACAAATATCTTGCCTCTAGCAAGGTATTATGCAAGATATGACCTCCTCCAATAGGTTTCTGAAGTGGTTTTGAGTTTGCAGGTCCTCCCAACTTATGCAAAAGTTTCATTGGTTTGATTGTCTCATGTTTTGTATCAAATCTCTCAACCAATATTTTAGTGAACTTTTCAAAAGAAGAAGTATTAACATTTTTAATGAAAATGACTCAAACATCCACCAAGCATAGGCCTTACCTTCAAAGTGCAGCGCTACAACTCTGATGGCTTCTTCTTCAGAAACTGGGTGTTGTTGCAAATAAGTACTCAACTCCTCCACCCAAGCTTTGGCTGAGCAAGTTGGGGATCCATCAAAGGTAGATAGAGAAAATTTATCCATGTCATGCAACTGACTCCTCTCCACCTTGATCTTGCAGAACTCTTCGAAAGTAATATGATCTCTAAACTTCTTAGTTTGAGATTCATACTCTTGCAGAAAATGGCTAAGAGTTCCCTTCTCCGGCATTTCCTCTTCTTTCATCTCTCTCACAGCAAACCTGGGAATTTGACTGCGTTGTGCATAATAGGGTGTAGCCGCATGCTCATACCTATTATGTGCCAATCTAGATCTGGCTCTAGATCCAAACTTCTCAATAGATTCCATCTTCCCTCTCATCTTCTTAAGATTTTCATTGATGCACTGCACAGATTTTGGAAGAAGCTTTGTAAGCCTATCTTCCCTTTTTCCTCCACATAATGGAGTCTTATTTCTATTCATCTCTCCTTCTCTAGATAGCTGCATGGTTGAGTTCCACAGGCTGAGCCAAGATTGAAGCTTTGATACCACTGTAATATCCCAAAACCGGGATTTTCTACAACAATAAGAATATCTTAAGATATCATAAAGTTGGAGATCCAACAAATAGACTCATATGATATGTTCAAAAACACATAGCCCTCAAATGAGTGAGACAGCAGCAAAATAAGAATGTATACACCTTCCCAAGTGGGGAAAATGCAGCAATTAGACCCTGGAAACGTTATTTCTAGAGATCTGTGTTTTTACTGGGTGAAATAACGCTGGGTTCCCTTAGCATATGCTGTTAGGTTCTCATATAAAAAATGGGATCAGAAATAAATCCCTTTTGATATGTTAAATGTTCTTAAACATTCTGTCACTTAAAATAACTTCAATCCCATCACTTAAGTAGAAAGTAGCAGAAAAGGAATAAAGAATGTACAACATTATTTTATGAGGGTTTCTACAGTAATATGATAAGATAACATGGATCTAGAACTTAATGGAACAATATGCCAAGAAAACAGGGATTTTGCCTCCTTATTGCATTATAAAGCTAACCCAGCAAGGGTTTCATGAAACACATGTACAAGAAAGAGCAGATTTGAATATTCAACTCAGAAGCTTCAGTCTTACTACAAAATTATATAAATATATCTAAATAATACAAAATAGGGATGAGCATCCCTTCCTCTAGCTTTCTGGGAGAAGGGTTTGCCCTTTCCCTCGAAAACTAGCTCAAAAACAAGGGTCTTAACCCTGATGCAGCAACTCTGCATAAAATGACACAGTTCCTACAAGCGACTACACTGTAGGAGATGAAAACAACTTTGGCCTGCTACCAATATGTGAAATTTTCTCATAAATCTTCCTAGCTGATTTCTCAAGAGGAGGAAGGCACCTTCTACTAAGAAACAGACCCGGAAGTGGTGTAAGAATCCTCCACTGCAACACCCTACAACTCAGCAAAATTCTCCTGCAGTAATAACACCGGGACTAAAGAATGATGCTTGGCCTTGAGCCTGGATGTGGGGCAATATAGGACAAGCTTTCCCAAGAGGCCTCTCAAGGGAAGAGGTGGGATTCTCGCTCGGGAACACCCATTGCTACCTTTCTAAATAGCAAGGGGAAGCCAAGTCTAAACAGACAAGATCAAGAGATCGAAATACAAAAGAATGAATAAAAAAGGCCTCCATCCTCTCCTTATGTAGCAAGTGAACCTCTCCTCATTGGGTCCCATCCACATGTGCCATCAAGCTCATGCAAGTTTTCCTCCACCAAAACTGCGTTGTCCATCAAGGTGGTTCAATGTATCTAGACAGCTTTGTCGACTTGGTCAAATTTGACTGAATCAACATGTCCCCATCCTTGTTCACACCAAATTGTGCTCAAATAAGCTACTTATTCTCTCTCCTTTCACATTAGGAGTGTTATTGATCCTTATAAAGAGGTTAATGGGCCTCCCCACCCATTTATTCACCTACCTAGTGATGAAACAACTCTAATATTCCATTTAGCTTGAAGGCTAAAAATTTGGAATATTACACCTTATCTCAATAAACCAAAAATATTTCCAATATTAAGCTAGTTGACACCATAACGGACCCAATGGGACCTCGTCAATCTAGACGTTTTTTGGACCTCCCCTAATTAGAGGGAGGAGTTCAAAGTCTTTTTCCATTTAGGCATCAAAGAAGAAACACTGCCACCATTATTAGTTCATCCTTTATCGGGGAATATTTAGCTGGAAACCCCCATGGATCACCCAAAACCACACCAATGGAAACCCATTAGGATCACCACACTCAACTCCTCCCACAATCCCCAAAAGTTAGAGGAGCGCTACCCCTTCGAGGAGTCAGCAGAACACACAACAGGGTACGTCACAGGGTAATATTCCCTAGACACCCCCCATAAACCATTACACTTAGATACATATGTTTCCATAGTACACAATGGTAGTCAATACCCATTTACCCTTTTAGCATCATTAAACCTTCTAGATCTATCAAAGCTAATTAATGACCCCATTGCACATAGCCCTAATTGGCCCCCCATTACCACGAAGCTCCCCTCATACATTCCAAAATTCTAAGGGAAGCAAGCAAAAGACCCTAGAAATAATATTATGACTTTAAACCTATGGTTTTTGTCCAATAGTATTATCGATGATACTATTTGACTGAGACTGTTTCAACACACCTTAACCGGGCCTACCGTGAAATGGTATGTGGAGTAGCCTTCTACTTCACATGGAACCTTTAGCGCCCTTGCTACTACGTTCCTTACATATTTTCAACTACCCATCCACCATGATTAGGGGATGGAATTTTTGACTCATTTTAGGCCAATGCCAGTTTTCTATATCTCAGACCATCTCCATGAATGGCAGCGACATCATAGTTTGTGCAAAGCCAAACTTGACAATAGAGTTTTAGTGGACTTGTTTTTTAAAATTCTCACAGCAAAGATCTCAAAATATGTGGTGACACAAGGATCTACCTTCGAGGAGGACTCCATTTACAAAGCCCAGCATCTCAAACTCATCTATACCCAGTCTAGATATATCTACAATGTATTTCCTAAAGCCCCGCACCTGCAAACTTATAGAGAATTTCCAGGTGTGTTAAATACCGTAGATAGCTTGATCAAGAAACCCTAAGAGGAGTGGGACCCATGGAGAGGGTATTTCACTAGTTTAAAAGGAGGGCAAGGTAGTCATTATTTCTCATGAATTGGATTATTGATTTCATTGTCTGTTTAGACATTGTGCATTCTTTGTTGTTTAGCAAGATTTGCCGGGGGAATTCCTATTTAGGATTACTTCTCCTTCTTGAGAGGCCTCTTGAAGGATTGCACTGATTTTCCTCACATCTAGGCTTGAGGCCAAGTATCCTCCTCCAAGACAACGTTATTTCTGCAACAGAATAATGTTGTGTTGTAGGGTGTTGCAGTGAGGGTTCATTACACCACCTCCATCAGCTATTTTTCAGAGGAGGAGTCTCTCTTTTCTTTGGTAGATAATTTTGGAGGCCTTTGGAGCTGATTGCAGATCTTGGCATTGGGTCAACCCATTCTCTTACCCCTACAACGCAGTTCCATCCAGTGACTACGTTATTTTTAGTGAAGCATTTGCAGTGGGGATCTTGTAGATTGTTGGAGGGTGAGATATTTGGTGAGGGGATCAGCCTTTCACCTGAAACATCCATTGGAGGAAGCATATTCAGTTTGGGCATCATCTACATCCATCTCCATCCAGTTCTATTTCTGAGTTGCTGCTGCTACCCAGCAATTCTGGCATTTTGCAAATTTTGCATTTCATAGCCAATCCTTCTAGGATTGATAGGAGGTAGTCTTTGGGAGCTGAGATATTCATTCCCAATGTTGTATTGGGCGATGTAATTGTACATCCATGTATTTTACATATGTATCATGTATTTTCTCTTATAAAATTGTGTTTTCATAGCTTGGGAATACATGTGTGGCAGTGGTTTTATCATGATTCATGTACTAGTCTCTTGAGGTTGAGCACTACCTATATTGTGTAACATTTCCTCAAGATCTTGTATTCATTTGTTGCTGCTATTTATTAATAAGATGGCCATGGATTTCTCTCATGTTTTTATGAGTTCAGTGTTACTACTGCTCCAATGTTGTGTTTGTATATTGTTGGGTCTCTAACTTTAGAATATCTTGAGATATTCTCATTGTTGTAGAAATTTCCAGTTTTGGAATATTACAGTGGTAGCAAAGCATGATCTCTAGCTCAGCCAATGGATCTTAGCCATAATTCTATCAAGGAGAGAGAAGATGAAGACTCCACTGTGTGGAGAAAAAAAGGATGATAAGCTTACAAAGCTTATTCCAAGATCTGTACAAAGCATTCATGAAGAATTTGAGAAGATAAGGAGGGAGATATGTACAGGATATCCAAGAGGGTTTGAAATTGAGTCAAACTCTAGATTTTATTAGAGGGAGTGTGAGCATGCAGCCACACCCTATGAGGTATAGTGTAGTCACATGGCCATATATGCCATAAGAGGAAAAGAAGAAGGAGAAACACCGAAGAGAGGAACTCTTAGTGGTTTCTTGCATGAGTATGAATCTCAAACTTAGAAGTTTAGAGACCATACTACTTTTCCAGAGTTTTGCAACATCATGGTGAGGAGGAGCAAGCAGCACAATGTGGATAGGTTTCTTCTCTCTATCTTTGATGGTTCCCCTACATGTTTATCCAAGTTTTGGGTGGAAGAGTTAGACACCTTTTTGCAATAGCATCGGATTCTCGAAGATGAAGCCATCAGAGTAGCAGTGCTACACTTTGGAGGTAAGGTCTATGCATGGTGGTTATTTGAGTCCTTTACTTTAAAGAATGCCAATAATTCTTCCTATGTAAGGTTCATTAAAACTTTTATGGAAATATTTGGTAGGGAGAATTCTGAAACACATGTGGAGGAAACAATCACATCTAAACAAACAAAACCCTTGCATGTAATGGAGGAAATAATAAACTCAAAATCACTTCAGAGAACTATGAAGGAGGCTGATATCTTGCATGATAATTTGTTGGAAGCAAGACCTTCATCTTGTATTTTGGCACAATGAGGCAAAGAGATCCCTTTTCTAAAAGAGGATCCAATGATTAGAGGGTTTCCCACTCATGTTGAGGAGGCTCAGGGTAGCAACGCTGCCATTTCTAGAGTTGATATAGCACCTCATGTAGAGGAAGGAGGAGATCTTGCTTCAAGTAGAGGTATGCTTGCATCTTGGAAAGGAAGTCCCCAGGATCTCATACATGGAGGTCCAAGCATAATCAGTGAGAAGCATGGTTGTGCAGCATTGCAGCCGGAAGGAGGAGGTAGGGAGGAAGAGCAACATCATGTGATGAGAGGCACACACCCTTCTCTATTTCAAAGAGTCAGTGAAAAGAGGAGGCAGACTATATTTCACTGTGAAAGAAAGGGCAAGGCTTCCCAACCATATGTACAGTCCAATCTTGACATTGATGTCTCACTGCATAGATGCATTCCACCAGGGAGGCCACCAGATATATTATTGATGAAAGACATATTGTCTTTGGATTCAACACTCTTAGATTTTGGAGAGGTGAAGATTTTGGAGGAGAAATTTAGCATGGGGGATGTCAAAGTAGCATAGAGCAGCAGCAGGAGAGCTTCACATTCCAAATCACCAGCGTTGTCTCTGAGGAGGATTAATCCTTATTGGAGATCTCAGCTCTTGGTACAGTACTCCAAGGATCTTGGTGCATGCATGATTCTCAATGATCCGAATAGAGATGATGAGTATATGGTGGATGATATGGTCATCTATTCACATGTCAGAGTCTTCTTGACTATATATTCTAGTCTCAAGGAGAATTTTCTGCATGCAGCACATGGGGACTTCTTTTCCATGCGTTTTGATGCATATCTTGCCTTCGTAAAGTTCATTTGGGAGGGCATTCAACAAGACATATTTTAGCATATGGAGAGATGAAGAGTCCAGATGATGATGGGGAGGATACCATAGCCACCTTCCTACTCATTGGGAGTAAGGGAGCATTATCATTTGAGCCATTTCAGCTCAAGTCTTCAAGGAAATAATCGAGAATGTACAATTTCACCTTATGTTTTGTACTTCTTGTCTTTTTATGAGTAGCATAATGTACCAAGGAGGATTATTCCTTCTTTCATATTTTATAATGATGTACTTGAAGCCATTTGTAGCATTGAGATTGGCTATCTCATTGGTGGATTGTGGGGAAAGCCACATGACTTTTGGTGCGCACCATTGACACCTTTTTGTACTTCCATGTCTATATCTTGTAAAATGATTGTGGCAGCAAGCAAGTGGCTAGAAGAACACTTGTTTTTGTTTGATTTGATGTAGGCAAGGGATGCACTGCGTTGGTTCCATGGGGCGAACTATGATTCACTCTCCGGTTTTCATTTGGCAACTTGTTCTTATTGTACTATGCTTCCATGTATTGCTGATATGTTTATGTTCATGGGGAAATTTTATTGGAGAGTGGGCTTGAGACTGAGGATGCCCATTGAAAGCATTATTATCCCTACTATACTTGTTGTACCTTTCAGGAGGAACCATGGGCCAACCATGAATGCCACATTACATTTATTTCCTTCTTGTGGGAGGAACCACTTGAAGAACTTGAGGAGGCACTCCATGGATCATAAGGAGATGGAGGAGTTAGCACGGTCAACTCTTTTCCCTTTGAGGATGAGGGGAGAATCTTCTATGAGCCACTCCATTTATATGAGAAAAACATATGGTAAGAGTATTGTTGATTTGCATAGTAACTTTTCTATATGTATGCATCTCTTAACTATATATGTGCAGGGATTTTCTCAAAGAAGGAATATCCTTCCTTCTAGATTTTATGGTCTACATAAGGCCATTATGGATGATCACTCCCTAAGAGGATATGGGGAGGAGATTTCTTATGGAGAGTGTTAGGGCCTAAATCTACCTCAGGCTGAGGAAGGCAGAGTCTAGGGTAACACCAAACCATGCTTAATCTAGTATCTAGCCCTACCAGATAGGGAGAGGGCTCTCTCCTGGTCAATCTCAGCAAAAATAATCAGTGAGGCTTGAGATGACTTGAATAAAGGCTGATTTTAGGCTAGGTATATATTTAAAAGAGTTTGATTTGATTTTGAGGGTGTTTTTTGGATCAAAGGGAAGGGGAGGTTTTGGGTCTGGGAAATGAGCAGTTTTGCAGGGATCTGAATGGGGCAAGGTAGGCAACTCTTTTGATGCTTCAAATTTGAATTAAATTGATAGCTCAGAGCGGTGAGGAGTTGAAAAGGGCAGGATACTTTCAAGAATCCTCTTCAAACAGTTGAAAACATAGAAAATTAAACAAAACTCAAGGTAGAGCACTGCAAATCTAATGAATTCCACCTTTATCCTTGTTTTTTTAACTTAAGAAGAAATAAGAGGGAAGATGATACACATAAAGAACCAGTAAACTTACATTAACAAAGAGAAACACATCATCAAAAAAAAGAACCACATGAATCCCAAGGAGTGCTGCAAACCCTGGTCTATTCCTTTGCCAAACTGCAGAGATGAATGTACAATGATGCTCAAAGCAACCCCAAGTGTCCAACCAGGCAAATGACTGAAAAAATACAAGATATAGACAAGCATAACTCATCCACATGCCTCTAGGGGTCGATATCACTAGTTTTGGAGCTGTTTCAACAAGATATAAACTAATAACTAGAAAATAGGCAGTGGAATAGCTTGCCTCTATAAGATAGGAAACTGATTCATTCAGTTGCAATTCACCTTTTAATGAATGAATCTACTTTCATGAGTAAAAATTTGACAAAATTACATCAAGACCCATCAAATTACATCAAAATACATCAATATTTTTACATTTGGAATTAATAAAGTCAAACTGGCCAAAACTAGGTGAAAAACAGAGTTACTGAGTGAAAAATGAGCCAAAATCCCCAATGTGCCACACCTTAATTCTCTATGCGTCGCGCCAGTTTGGAGCCGATTTTGAAGGCCTTCCCGGTGTCCAAATTGAGCACAGGATAGCTCGTTGGAAAGCTTTGCCTGTCTACTTTCTAAACAAGTGGAATTTCTGAATTTGGTTGCCATTTCCCCCTCCAAAAATGAGTTTTTCCAACACTGCTTCTTGTGTGTCCAAAAAGGGGCAGAAAGGTCATTTTTAGGGTGTTTTTGACCCTTATGGAAGCCCAAAACTTGTCGAAATCTCTTGTCCATATGTAGGCATGCATAAATTTTCATGAAAAATCAAAAAATATAAATTTTTACCCAAGAGGAGCTCCCAATCATAAGTGCGCGCCAAGTGGTGCGATGCGTTGAGCTGAAAAATCTGTGTTTAGGCCAAAAAAAATCAAAATTTGCAAAAAGTGTCCAAAATTTCTTGCAATTTGGGCTGAGTGTCCTCCATCATGCACTATGCTGGGCCAAGGAAGCTTCAGCCAAAATCTGAAGTCTATCTTTCCTTTTCCGACGCCTTAATGCCCTCTTCAACTTAGCCTTTAGGATCTTGATTCATGCCTTGCAAACATGATTTGTTGCCCAATAATGATTCTTCATGAGCCTCAAAATGTTATTTTCCTTTTTGGCCTTCTCCAAAAACTTCTCCAAGTGAATATTGACCCTTTCAAGCCAAGTTTCGAAATCAACCTCAATCTCTTGCTCAATGGATGTCATCTCGGTTTGGCTCCTTTGGGCAACTTGCCGGTTCTCACGTATATTTTGCAACTCCATGATAGTTTGCTGATCTTCCAACTGTTTGTTTCACTGCTCAAAGTAGTTTATTATCCATTGGGATTTTTGCAACTTGACGGACAAAGCATTTATTTCCGCCTTCTACTCCTGAACAACCTCTCTCAGCTTTGTGCTAGGAGAGCCCAACTCATCATCAATGAGTATGAAATTTGTATCCTGGCCTCCTGAAGGCCCCTCATCCTACATGGGCCCTTTACCCTTGTCCTGTACCTGTACCCGTGCTGCTAATGATGGAAGCGAGACCCCTTCCACCCCGGGTGGAGATAATACTCGCCTGGCTGCTGCAAATAACCCTCTAGTGTCTCTCTGATAAGTGACAAACACCGGCACACTAGTGGTCTGTGTCTCATGACCTTCATGATGATATGAAGGTTCACCTGCCTCATGAACAACCTCCGAAGGTACCTGAGAAGCTGTGAAGAAATCATTAGAAATGAAATCCTCCCATGAAATACCCTGCAAGCCGAGCTGATGCGTAACCACAATTTTGATGAGTGCAAAGTGATAGATACTGCTATACTACTGCTTAGGAGTTTTCCTTTGCACGAGAGTGGTCATCTTCTCAATATTCTGACACATGAAATAAGGGAGGTTCATCATCCTCACCCTGGTGAAATGCATCAGCAACATGATATGATAGGCATAAAGACGTGAAAACCGGCCTTCACAAATGAAATATTTGATAATAAGTTTCATCAGAGGAGCATATGAATCCTTTAGGAACCGGAAGGGAGAAACTCTGTTGAGTTGTCTCACAAAACTAGGCTTGATATATGGCTCATAGTGTACCCTATCAACCTAATGCCTTTTGTTCCATTGTTCTCCAACATTTGGTATTCCAGTTGCTTGAGAGATAGTTTCAGGTGTTAAAGTGAATGTCAGACCTACAAGGGTGACATGACCATCATGTAAATGCAACACAAACAAATGGGCCAGCTCTTGATGGTGGTTGTTACACCATTTTTTAGTCATCTAACCTATTATCATTAGATGGACCCAAGTACACCATGTAAGACCAATTTTACCCTAAGTAAAATTTCTTTCACTATGTAAAATAACTTAATAAAACACATTTATTAGGTTGTTTATGGTCTAAACAGGAAACCCCAAAAGGAAATATTAAACAAACTTATATTTGTTTGATTTTCCTTAAGGAATAATTAATTAAACAATAATTTAATTATTATTCCTGGTCATGTTTAACCCAAAACAAAGAAATTAATTAGATAAATCTTTATTTATCTTATTATTTTCTAGGAATAATTATTTAAATCTTATTTAAATAATATTCCTTGTTGAATATGACTAAATCACCCATAAATAATTAAATAAATCATTATTTATTTGATTATCCTTCAACCACTTCCTTAAAATGATAAATAAATCATTTATTTATTTATTATTCACAAATAAAGGGATTTGACCCAAGTCAAATACTTTTTCCTCCAACAAATATAATAAAATATTCCATAAAAGGTGGATCTAGATTTGGTTAACATTATTTTAATCATGCACCAAGATCTAGAATGACCCAATATTTTGTTATAAATAGGAGGGTTTTTCCTACCATTCTTCACCTTTTGTTGCCTATTAGATCACTCTGGATCTATACATTTTCTCACATTTTTCTACATTATTTGTTGTGTGAGCTCCCTTTGAGTTCTATCTTTGTCCGGGTTTTCTACACCAACAAGAGAGAGAGATTCTAGATCTGAAGTGCTGAGGACTTCCAAGAACCCATCCCATTGAGGAGAATTGGATACACCTTCTTGTTTTCCTCCCAGGTGCCCTTAATACAAAAATTCTTTCAAAAACATTGTTCTTGTCTTGTCTATTGGATGTATGGAGCAAACTCTTGATTTTACTGCTTAATGTCTTTCTATGCATAGATCTGGTTTTTTGCAGCACTTGTCTTGATCAACTAACTGCAGATCTGAAGATGTTAGCAGCCACATTTGATGTTAGGGCTATAATTTATGCGTAGCTAAAGTGGTCTTTTTTCGTACGCTTCGACAAAATATTCATACTGATGGTTGTGGACCCTAGCAACCATTTCACAAAATTGATAACAAGACCGTTGTTGAAAACATTCCATAGCAAGAGGACAAGCCCCGCCATTCACCCAATGAAGTAGACTCCTCTCACATGTTCCGCTACTCTTATGAGGTATTTCAGGTATGCAATTTAGAAAATATTATTAAGTATATGATGATGATTTTTTTTTTAGCATTGAAACCTTATTTCAAAATCCTCATGTGCCTACTGACCATTATTGGGGATTCTGAAGAGCTTATTAATGAAACCCTAGACCTAATGACACTACAACACTAAAAATAACTCTTTGCAAACTATGAGACCAAAAGTGACTGCAAATGATTTTAATGAACAGAAATAGGCCAGTAGGTAAAGGACATGAGGGACATGAGTGACAAGCCACTACCATCAGATAATCTATGCTTCTAATGGAATGTAGCTGACTGAATGAGACACCTAATATGCAGTGCAACAAGAGAAATTTGATCACTGATGGAGGGATGAAGATACCGACACTAACATTGGCTCCAATGGGGATGGTAGCTCCTTGGAGGTGCCAAGAACTACAGATCTCTGGGAAAGTAGGTAGTGCCTTTTTCCATTGGGCTATGGAGTCAATAACTTAGAAAAACCAAAACAAGACTCTTGACTCTTTTTCATGACTGAAAATTGACACAAAACTGACTCAATTTCGAAAGAAAAATGACTGAAAGACGTGACTCATCAAACCAAAACTGAGATCAACCTTCAGTTTTATAGCCTTCACTTCAGGCCCCAAACTGAAAGAATGATGACAGCACATGCTTACAATGAAACTTAAACAAACCGGTATGTATAGTGATATGTATGACAGCATACAACATTTCAAAAATAGTACCGTTTGAGTAGCCGACCATTGACCAGCCCTCCTGGACAATCTTCTCCATTCATTTCATTCAAAAGGAAAGCATTTTTGCCTCGATATGCAGCAATTATGAAAGGTCCTTTCCAAAGATTCTCGAACTTGCCATGCTTACCTTTATCTTTGTTTCTTGCATCCCATTTCAGCACCACTTCTTCTAATTGAAACTTGTCTGCCTTTGCCTTTCAATCAAATATCTTCTTGATTCTCTCTTGCAGCTTGAAAGTGTTTTGAAAAACCTCGTCTCTAGTCTGCTATAAATGGATCATTTGATTTATTCTTCATTGCATATGATCATATTCGCTGCCAGCTTCTTGCAGAATTTTAACCACTGGAATTGCGAGAGAGGTTGGGAATACTGTGTCAACACCATACATGAGCTCAAAAGGAGACATACCAATAGATTTCTTCTGACTCACTCTGTCTTCCCAAAGTGCATTGACCAATTTCTTATGCCAACTTTTCTTGTTTATTTCCAGCAGCTTTTTGATAATATTGACCAAGGATTTATTTGAAGATTCGGCCAATCCATTGCCTTGTGGATGATATGTGGTTGAGTGCCCCAAAGTAATTTGATACTTATCACAAAATTCACTCATCCTCTTAGATTTAAAGGCTGCCGCATTATCAGTGATCACCTTGTTTGGACAACCAAAATGAGACAAAATATTGTTTTCAAGAAATGAAATGATTACCAAATCTGTGGCCTGCCTGGTGGGAATTGCCTCAGTCCATTTAGTAAAATAGTCCATCGCTATAATAATCCACTTATGTTGCGCTGAAGAAGCAGGATGGATTTCACCAATGAAATCCAAACCCCACTGTTGAAAAGGAGCACTTACTTCAATGGGCTTGAGCAGCAAAGGCTGCAATTTTTTCCTCCCTTCAAAATTCTAACATTCATGGCAACTTTTAACCATTTTGTACACATCAGCAAAGAGAGTCGGCCAATAATATCCTGCTCTCAAAATTTTTTTGGCCGTTGTTTTCCAGAAAAGGTGACCTCCGCAATCTCCCTTATGAAAATATTCCATAACCTGTTTTTCCTCTTCTTCAACCAAAAAAATTAGCAAAACACCACCAGGATCTCTCCAATAAAGTGCATTATTCATAATAAAAAACTTGGAAACCTTTAATTTCAGTGTCCTACTTTTGTTTTTAGCCATTCCTGGCAGTGGTGACAGATTTTGGAGCACATAAACAATGTCTGAGTACCAAGGAGAAAGAACAAATATTTCTAATACCTGAATTAGCAAACTTTCTTCATTTTCCTCGGACATAGCAACAATGATATTAATGTCCAAGGCATGCAAATTTGACTCAGCCATTAGCTTAGCCAACCCCTGTCCTTTGATAAGATTTGTAGGCTTTATCTCCATGTCATATTCCAACAAGGCAGCAATCCATTTGCCTCATCTCCTTTCTGGATCTGTTTGCATTAAGACATCCTTAACAGCAGCATTAGGAACATAAGAAAGAATGTGAGAATTCAAAATATATACTCGAAAGTCTTTCAACGCTTTCACTAAGGCAAGAGCTTGCTTTTCAATAATATTATACTTTAAGGCTGCATCTCTTTCAAGCTGATCTCTTTTCTGCATCAAGACTGCTGGCATAGTATGATCCGAGGCAAATGAAAACAAAATAAAATCCTGAGTATAGTCCGGGCTGATCAAAACTGGAGCTGAAGAAAGAACCAATTTTAGTAAATTGAAAGAATTTACTACCTCCTCATTCCACTTCACTACACTATCTTTCTTGAGCATGTTTGTGATTTCCCTTAAATGTTCTGCAAGATTGGGCATAAAGCGACGTAAGAAATTCATCTTACCATTGAATGATTGGATCTCCTTTTTGTTCCGGGGAAGATCAATTTTCTGAATAGCTTCTACTCAAGTTGGATCAATGTGGATGCCATCCTTTGATATAATATGACCAAGAAGCTTGCCCTCATCCATGGAAAAAAAACTCTTCTTTGGATTGAGAGACACACCATATTTTCTACATCGCTGAAAAACAATCTTCAAATGATAAAGGTGCTCTTCATCTGAATTAGAAAAAGATGTCAAATCATCAAGATACACAACTTGAAAAGCATCCTTTTCATTTGCAAATTCCATATCCATTGCTCGCTGAAAGGTCGCACCAGCATTCTTCAAACCGAAAGGCATTTTAGCAAAATGGAAAGTTCCCCATGAAGTGGTGAACGTTGTTTTATCTCTATCATCCTCATGGACCAGAATTTGGTTATAACCAGAATAACCATCGATTAGTGACATGCAGGATGCTCCAACTACTCGCTGAAGTATGTGATCCATTTTGGGCAATGGATAGTTTTCTTTCAAAGACACTTTGTTCAGATTCCTAAAATCAATGCATAAGCGAATCTCACCTGTTTTCTTGTGCATGGGCACCAAATTATAAATCAAATATTAAAATCTTATGGGGAAAATAATACCATCCTTGTACAACCTATTCACTTCCTTCTTTATTGAGGGTAGCAGCTTTGGATTTATTCTTCTCAATTTTTTCTGACAGGGTTTTTGATTTGGCTTGATCGGAATGGTGTGCTGAATTATGTTTGTGTCATATGTCTTCAAATCTGAATAATCCTCAGAAAATACATCAACAAAGGAAGATAATAAACTGATATACTTTGCTTTTACCTATGGGGGCAATGCTTTGGAAAATTTCACCATTTTAGGATTTTCTGCTGATCCAATGTTCACATCCTCAACTCCTTTCTTGGTTGGTCGCAAGGTCGGTTTTCGAGCTACATCATCTTGGTCGAAAATATCCTCTAAAGGTATGAGACCTTTAGGAATGACATTATCCTTCAGCTACAAAAATTCCATCTGATTGACTTGCACGTCTGCCTCACCATCATCATGCTCCCCATCAATAGAAGTGTCTTTGAACTTACCTTCATTTTGCAGAAACTCATCAATTTCTTTGTCATCTTGAAACACTTGCCAATACCTTTGATTTTCAGGGACAGTCGGACAATGCTTCACATGAATTTCAAATTTTTTGCTTGATTTCATTGGAATTATAAAATTACTTGTTGCTTTTGCAAGTGCATCTACAATACCATTCTGAATACAAGGGACACAAGTCAAAGTATAATCTGAAAACAATCTCAAGATATCTAGCACCGCATTGTGGTAGGCCCGCATTCGAGGATGCTTAGCTTGATATTCACCTTTCACTTGCTTGATAACTAACTCGGAGTCACCATACACTGCAATCCTTTTGGCATTTAACTTTCTAAGAATTTTCAGTCTAGTAATTAAAGCTTCATATTCAGCCTCATTATTTGAACAATCAAAAGCCAATTTATAAGAACAGACCCTTACATTACTTGGCACTTTTTTTGGGGAAGAAAAAGGGTTGCGTACCCAAATGCCAATTCCAGCACTGTCATTTCCTACCGCACCATCAAAATCCATGGTCCACAAACCATCTTCATCCTCTTCCAAATGCTCAAATTCTGTTTGCTCTATTACTTTTGCTAGTTGTCCATCAACATTTTGCTACTGTCGGGAGGTTGATTGTTCATCAGTATTATCAAGTCTTTGCCTCTCTTTCTTTAAGACCTCTCTGAAGTTTTTAGTGATTTCCGGAATGTCTTCTACTTCAACTAATTGAATATTTACATCATTAAAGCTATCTAAATACAAAAAAATTTATTCTAAATCAGTATGTACATAATTGATTGGATGATTTACCAGTTTCTCCTTGTTAGTGATCATATACTTCATCTTTTCCTCCCGGTATAATTTCCTCATCTGACAGAAAACGAGAATAGTAGCATAGGAGAATTCAAGATGCAATGTCCCTTTAAGTTTCACTCCCCAAGATCTGGAAAGAAGCATGCCAAATCTCGGAGGAGTATCCGCCACAACCACATCCATCAAAACATTTTTAGTCGGAATCTGATCCAAACTGACCACCAAATCTTTGATAAGCCCAATGCATCTTACTCTACTAGAATCGAAAGAATAAAGGTCATGATACTTTCTAGTGATATCCAATCCCAATTTCTCCATGATTGCCCTAAGCATGAGATTATGAGAGGCTCCAGAATCAAACACAGCATTGTGTAACACATAGTCATGCAATCTAAGGCTGATATAAAAAGGAGGTACATCACTATCTGGAGACTCACCATCCAATGTTGGACAAAAAATCAACTCAGGTTGATCATCTTCCACGTTTACCATATCAGAAAATGGATCTAAACTCAAAATCTTAGACACCTGACCCTTATAGCTGCTATTCTTCATCAATTCAGTCAAAGGAATGGATACTTTTAACTTAGCAATTTCATTTTCTAAGTTAAAAACTAAATTTTTCTCTACCTCTTTAGGTGGAACATCCTTCTTTTCAGTTTTCTCCTTTGATACGTTTGGCTGATTGGATCTTTCATTTGCTGATGGTGATTTGCTAGTAGCGGGATCAGTTGTCTCTTTCCCCTTCTTCTGCACAACAAGTCAATCATTCTTTGGTGTTGTAGCTTCCTTTCTCTTTTGAATTGGATTAATGGGCACATCTCTACTTCTGAGTGAATATTGTCACTGTTGGGCGGTCAAGGAATTCATGTACCCCCTCTGATATTCATCAGACTCTTCTTCAATAGCTACCTCATTTGCCAAGATGAAATTCTCGTCCTTTTGTACAGCTGATTTTTCTGAATACTCCTCATCTTCAGTGATAAAAATTGGCATATCATCAGGCGTAAAGAAATGATTTTCTTCTCCTATTACATTTTCTTCATCATCTAATTTCAGACCATGAACAAAATTCTGCTGTAAGGGTGTCTTCACTTGTTGCTGTACTGTTGGTTCTTGTGCTCACTGGTCTATTTGCTTGATTCTAAATTGCGGTTGCTACTAGCCATAGAAGTTAGGATTTCTGATCTGCGGTTCAGACTTATCAATTTTTAATCTTTCAAACATATTTTCCATCTTACGGAGCACTTGATCTGAAGTGGAAACCTCTTCCCTTATTGCTACTTTCTTTTCAACTTTCATTCTAGCTCTCCTGGCATTCAAATTGGCTTCAACGATGACTGTAATTTTCTACATATCTTCTAAAGTGCCCAAATCTCTTTCTCTTAATTGATAGGCCATTTCAGGATCGAAACCATCCGGAAACTTAATCAAAGCCGACCCCCTAGGTGGCTTTATATCAGCAGGAATTGCATTGTAAACAGAATTGAATCTAATACAATAATCTTGAACCGACTCACCAACGTTCTACTTGATATTGTCATATTCGGAAAGGATTGAAAGAGGGTATTTCTTCACTTCCCATCGATCCAAGAATTGTCTCTGAAGATTAGGAAATGTAGCAATACCTCTAGCCGGAAAAGCTCTGAACCACTTTCTGACTTCACCTCCGAATGTTTGTACAAACAATCTCATTGTCACTTTTTCTGCATCAATTTCATGAAGGTCAAAGAAATATGCCATCCTATTCACATGTTGCTGAGCAGTAACACTTTGAGGAGTGCCATAAAATAATGGAATTTTTCTTTGATAATCAGCGGGCATGTCATCCAAGTTTTGAGGCAATGCGAGGGGTGCAAATCGGGCAGCCATTGCTCTGGGTGGATTTACAACCAGGTTTGGGGATATAGGAGGAGTCAGAGTAGTTGATGTATGAGGTGTATGTGGGGTGGATGGAGGTGATACTACTACAGATTTTTGATCAGAAATAGAAGGTTGCATGAGAATGGTGGGAATGAAAGGAGGCTCGATGGGAATTTGTGAACTAGATGTAATTGCGGATGACCCAAGAGTTGCAGACGCAGACTCTATGAATTCAAGAATTTTTGTTACCACAATGGAATTCTGAATATTCAAGATGTAACTGTCAATGGATCTATTAGCTTTTTCAATTTCAAGATATTTGACAAACTCTGGATTTAGGAAAGTAGAATCAATAGCACTTTCAGACTTGGTCTCAAACAATGACAATTTAAATTGTTCGTCAAACTCAATATCTTCAAGATACTCAAAGAAAGCGGGACATGAATGAGATTTGAACACAAGAATCACAGGACTTTCTTGACGAAGGATTCTCGAAATAAGATTTGGATTTTCATACACAAGAGGTGGATCAGGATCTGGAATAGCTCTGGTGTGTTGTCTGGAAGCTAGTGTGTTGAATTATTCCCAAAAATCAAAGGGACAAAATCAACTTGTTCAGCCTATCAAATTATAGACTCATCACCCAAAAGTCCAGAATCATCATATATACTGGGGAAATTTACAAGTCAGATGTTACGTTTATAAAACTAGACCAGAGATTGACTGAAGTAGTGTTTATCTACTTTCGCTAATGCAAAGCAAGAGCATTTCGAAGGCTACCTGGCATAACTTCAGGCTCTGTCTGTAGCTTATAAAAACAATAAAACCAACAAGCAAACCATTTTGTGCTTCCCCATTATGGTCGCCACTATCTTAGGGCCTAAATATACCTTAGGCTAAGGAAGGCAGAGTCTAGGGTAACATCAAACCACGCTTAATCTAGTAGCTAGCCCTACCAGATCGGGAGAGGGCTCTCTCCTGGTCAATCTTAGCAAAAATAATCATTAAGGCTTGATATGACTTGAATAAAGGCTGATTTTAGGCTAGGTATATATGTAAAAGAGTTTGATTTGATTTTGAGGGTGTTTTTTGGATCAAAGGGAAGGACAAGTTTTGGGTCTGGGAAATAAGCAGTTTTGCAGGGATATGAATGGGGCAAGGTAGGAAACTATTTTGATGCTTAAAATTTGAATGAAATGGATAGCTCAGACCGGTGAGGAGTTGAAGAGGGAAAGAAACTTTCAAGAATCCTCTTCAGGCAGTTGAAAACATAGAAAATTAAACAAAACTCAAGGTAGAGCACTACAAATCTAATGAATTCCACCTTTATCCTTGTTTTTTTAAATTAAGAAGAAATAAAAGGGAAGATGATACACATAAAGAACCAGTAAAATTACATTAACAAAGAGAAACACATCATCAAAACAAAGAGCCACATGAATCCCAAGGAGTGCTGCAAACCCTGGTCTATTCCTTTGCCAAACTGCAGAGATGAATGTACAATGATGCTCAAAGAAATCCCAAGTGTCAAACCAGGAAAATGACTAAAAAATATTTGAATATGGAAAGTTAATTTCAAGAATCCTCTTCAAACAGTTGAAAACATAGAAAATTAAACAAAACTCAAGGTAGAGCACTGCAAATCTAATGAATTCCACCTTTATCCTTGTTTGTTTAAGTTAAGAAGAAATAAGAGGGAAGATGATACACATAAAGCACTAGTAAACTTACATTAACAAAGAGAAACACATCATCAAAACAAAGAGCCACATGAATCCCAAGGATTACTGCAAACCCTGGTCTATTCCTTTGCCAAAAGAATGTACAATGATGCTCAAAGCAATCCCAAGTGTCCAACCAGGAAAATGACTGAAAAAGTACAAGATATAGACAAGCATAACTCATCCCCATGCATCTAGGGGTCGAGATCACTATTTTAGGATCTGTTTCAACAAGATCTAAACTAAGAATTGGAAAATAGGCAGTGGAACAACTTGCCTCTATAAGATAGGAAACTGATTCATTCAGTTGCAATTCACCTTTCGATGAATGAATCTACTTTCATTAGTAAAAATTTGACAAAATTACACAAAGACCCATCAAATTACATAAATATTTTTACATTTGGAAGTAATAAAGTCAAACTAGCCAAAACTAGGCAAAAAACAGAGTTACTGAGTGAAAAATGAGCCAAAATCCCCAATGCGTCGTGCCTGAATTCTCTATGCGTCACGCTAGTTTGGAGCCGATTTTGAAGGCCTTCCTGGTGTCCAAATTGAGTGCAGGATAGCTTGTTGGAAATCTCTTCCTGTCTAATTTCTAACACAAGTGTAATTTCTGAATTTGGTTTCCATTTTCCCATCCAAAAATGAGTTTTCCCAACACTTCTTCCTATGTGTCCAAAAAGGGGCAGAAAGGTCATTTTTAGGGTGTTTTTGACCCTTTTGGAAGCCCAAAAATTGTAAAAATCTCTTTTCCATATGTAGGCATGCATATATTTTCATGAAAAATCCAAAAATATAAATTTTTACCCAAGAGGAACTCCCAATCATAAGCGCGCGCCAAGTGGCGCGACGCGTTGAGCTGAAAAATCTGTGTTTAAGCCAAAAAATATCAAAATTTGCAAAATGTGTCCCAAATTTCTTGAAATTTGGGCTGAGTGTCCTCCATCATGCACTATGCTAGGCCAAAGAAGCTTTGGCCAAAATCTGAAGTCTATCTTGCCTTTTCCGACGCCTTAATGCCCTCTTCAACTTAGCCTTCATGATCTTGATTCGTGCCTTGCAAACATGATTTCTTGCCCAATAATGATTATTCATGTGCCTCAACATGTTATTTTCCTTTTTTTCCTTCTCCAACAGCTTCTCCAAGTGAATATTGACCCTTTCAAGCCAATTTTCGCGATCAGCCTCAATCTCTTGCTCAATGGATGTCATCTCGATTTGGCTCCTTTGGCCAGCTTGTCGGTTCTCACGTATATTTTTCAACTCCATGATAGTTTTCTGATCTTCCAACTATTTTTTTCACTACTCAAAGTAGTTGATTATCCATTGGGATCTTTGCAACTTGACGGACAAAGCGTTTATTTCCGCCTTCTGCTCCTGAACAACCTCTCTCAGCTTTGAGCTAGGAGAGCCCAACTCATCATCAATGAGTATGAAATCTGTATCATGACCTCTTGAAGGCCCCTCATCCTACATGGACCCTTTACCCTTGTCCTGTACCTGTACCTATGCTTTTGATGACGAAAGCGAGACCCTTTCCACCCCAGGTGGAGATAATACTCGACTGGCTGCTGCAAATAACCCTCTAGTGCCTCTCTGATAAGTGACAAACACCGGCACACTAGTGGTCTGTGTCTCGTGACCTTCATCCTGATATGAAGGTTCACCTGCCTCATGAACAACCTCCGAAGGTACCTGAGAAGATGTGAAGAAATCATTAGAAATGAAATCCTCCAATGAAATACCCTGCAAGCGGAGCTGATGCATAACCACAATTTTGATGAGTGCAAAGTGATAGATACTGTTATACTGCTGCTCAGGATTTTTCCTTTACACGAGAGTGGTCATCTTCTCAATATTCCGACACATGAAATAAGGGAGGTTCATCATCCTCACCCTGGTGAAATGCATCAGCAACCTGATATGATAGGCATAAAGACGTGAAAATCGGCCTTCACAACTGAAATATTTGATAATAAGTTTCATCAGAGGAGCATATGAATCCTTTAGGAACCGGAAGGGAAAAACTCTGTTGAGTTGTCTCACAAAACTAGGCTTGATATATGGCTCATAGTGTACCCTGTCAAACTGCTGTCTTTTGTTCCATTGTTCTCCAACATTTGGTATTCTGGTTGCTTGAGAGATAGTTTCAGGTGTTAAATTGAATGTCACACCTGCAAGAGTGACTTGACCATCATGTAAATGCAACACAAACAAATGGGCCAGCTCTTGATGGTGGTGGACCCTAGCAACCATTTCACAAAATTGATAACAAGACTGTTGTTGAAAACATGCCATAGCAAGAGGACAAGCTTGCCATTCAGCCAATGAAGTAGGCTCCTCCCTCACATGTCTGCCACTCTTATGAGGTCTTCTAGGTGCATGCAATTCAGTTGTGGAGTCACTGTCTCGGTCATAAGATGTATCGGTCTCCATGATTTTCAAAGTCTATGTTGTCTTGGATGTATATGAGAAATTTGATGTCTTTGGTTTTGTTGCCAAATATGTGATAACAAGTGAGGGACTATGGAGGGATAGGGTAGGGGAGATGATGGGATATTTCCAAGTGAAATCTGTCAATTGAAGAGTTTAGGGACAGTCACTAGGTTTTTTGGAATAACATTGGGATTTGGGAAATTTATAATCGAGATGTGGGGTAATGGGAATGGGATAGGGAATAAGTGCTTTAGGGATATCAGGGAATAACAAGGTGGGGAAGTGGGAATGATAGGCACAAAACCAATTTTGAAACCTTAAGGAAACAATCCTTGCACAAACAAATAGGGTTTTATTTTTTGTATTTAAATCCTCATAAATATGACCAAACACGTTTTCATTGGCAATGGAGAGGTTTCTTGACTTACTTGAACAAAGAGGGACCGAGAAGATTTGGAGTTTGAAAGGAATGGTAATAAATTTGCTTTCCGGACCTATGCATTGCACAAATTCACTGCGTCACGTAGCTTCAGTGCGTCACGCAAGAGCAATTTTACACAGTGGGAACCGATTGAATGCTTCGCGACACCCAGTCAACGCGTCGCGCCACTGAACCTTGCACAAATTCTCCTTCAAATTGTTTCTTTTCTCTTCACCATTTATCCTTGGTTCCTCTTGGGATAAAAATGAACTCTTGTAATAGAAAAATGATTTATATACCAAGGATTTTAATTCTTGATATTAAAAAAAAACACTTTGCAATGTTTCATACTATGACACTTTTTTTTTTTAAACTCTGTTTTGCTTCATTTGGCTTTTTGACTGAATGATGTCCTTCTATTTGCTATTGCATGGAATGGATGGCTGGAGCTTTGAAAAAGGCGACTAGGGTTGCCAGTGATAGTATTATTACAACTGAGAAAACTTAAAATTACATTACATTTATACATAAATATGAAAAACTCTATTTTTCTACAAAACAAAGTTTTGAGGAAAAATACATTATTAAGTATATGATGATGATTTTTTTTTTAGCACTGAAACCTTATTTCAAAATCCTCATGTGCCTACTGATCATTATTGGGGATTCTGAAGAGATTATTAATGAAACCCTAGACCTAATGACACTACAACGCTAAAAATGACTCTTTGCAAACTATGAGACCAAAAGTGACTGCAAATGATTTTAATGAACAGAAATAGGCCAGTAGGTAAAGGACATGAGGGACATGAGTGACAAGCCACTACCGTCAAATAATCCATGCTCCTAATGGAATGCAGCTGACTGAATGAGACACCTAATATGAAATGCAACAAGAGAAATTTGATCACTAACAGAGGGATTAAGATACCGACACTAACAGAGAGCATACTCACATTGCACATGACATCATTCACTCTCTCCAGGAGATTGGGGTAGCAAGAAAATGGTGGTTAAGCCACCCATCATTTCATTTTCTATGGCAGTTGAGATTCAAACTTCACTGGCTACATTTGAGGGACCATTGTCCTTATCCCTTACTTTGCATGGTAGCCAGCATGATTCTCCCTATGGTTCCCTTGGTTGATATTGCTAAATTTTTTCTTGGGTGCATGATTGGAGGAGAGACACATTGGGTGAATGTGTCCTTGGAGGGAGAGAACTCCCACACACTTTGCACTACATCTTCTAGAGGGAGCATGGGAGATGGTATGGCCACTACAGCAGCACATTTGTTTCCTTATGAGGTGATACATATGAGGAATGTGAAGCCATATGATGATGACTTCCAACTCATCACATATGAGGTGATTTGGGCCAACATATTCCATAACGTTGGAGGAGAGATCCTTGGAGGTCTAATCTCCATCTTTCCATTTGAGGGAAATATCATTGCATCCCAGGATCAACATACACTCTACACTTATCCTAAGTGGAGAGGAGGACAATGTGGGGTAGGCTATTTTGTCTACCAAGATCAGATTTTCAGCCCACCTACATTTCCGGAGCTAGAGGTGGAAGAAGACTTTCAGGAGTTGCCATGTTGGGAGGTAACTCATTTTGCATGTTTGATTGCTTGGGGGATGGAGGATCCACATGAGAATATATTCCTCAACACATCATAGACTCCATGCCTTGAGAGGAGGCTTTCTAGTTCTATCCTTGCAGTTGCTTGAGGACAAGCAACATTTGGGAGGGGAGGACTGTAATATTCCAAAATTTTCCTACAATAATTTGGAATATTATTTTTTGCTAATTTCACCTAGGAGGAGAATAAATGGGTAAGAAGGCCCATGCATAATGATAATCTCAATAAAATCCCTCATATTATGAATGGGTATCATCTTTGGAGCTGGTTTTCACACCCTCATGTGTTAACAGGGTCATTTGCAAGTGGACAAGGTCAAGTTTGACCAAGTCAACAGCACTGGGATAAGAGGTGGAGAACACTTAGAGAAACGACGCAGTATGAATGGGAAGAGGGTTATTTGGTGGAGGAAACCTTAAGAGGAGTGGGACCCATGGAGAGGGGCTTTCACTAGTTTAAAAGGAGGGCAAGGCAACCATTGTTTCTCATGAATTGGATTATTGATTTCATTGTCTATTCAGACATTGTGCATTCTTTGTTGTTTAGCAAGAGTTTCTAGGGGAATTCCTGTTTAGGATTCCTTCTGTTAGTCATCAGTATTTTTCACCTGTTGATGATGACTAGTTTTTAAGGCCAAGTTTTCTAGAAGTTTATCTCCAATTTGTCAAATCTATTAGCTAGAAAACACCCCTAAGCATTTTTGTCCTGCTACCTGTCTCAGTCAACCTATGATGAGAAAAAACCCAGTTGTCAAGTCCTATCTAGTTTCAGTCCTATAATCCTATCCATGAGCTTTCATAAGCTAAAGTCATCTGTTGTCATTTACCTTCATCCCTGGGTCATTAACTAACCAAATTTTGGTAAAAAGTCAACCACCCTACCTCTGGTCATATGTCATCTTGAGATCTGGTCATACCAAAGAGAATACTCAAAATATGTCAAAGATCTCCCCTAAGTTAGGTAGTGGTGCTGTAGTAAATCCTTCCTTGGCAAAAGCATCCTGAGCCAAAATATTTTAGTCAATACCATTCAACCCTTAATTGGCTCTTAATCTGTAAAACAAAGCTTGATACACCCATAAGTTGTGCCACTAAAAGGTCTTGATGTCTCAGCAGTGCATGTTTCAAAAGCCAAACTGACTTTCGGTTGATCTACAGTGTTTCAGTGTCTTTTTCAAAAGAAGAGATATACAAGTATTCCAAAAGACATTTTCAAGCTAAACATGAGAAGACATATGCTTCTCATGTTGTCTCGAGGTTGGGATAAGAATGCTATTTAGAGAGAAAATTCAATAAGCCTCTGCAAACACAGTCAAGAAAGGTTAGTAAATAATGACTAGAAATCAAATACTCTAAAGATACAAGTCATGTTGATCCTGGTTTCTAAAGATTCACAAGGGTATTCTAACAGCAGGATTCATATCTCAGAACATGTCTCTCATAGCATACTGTAAAATTTTCACTTTATTACTTATTGTGATACACCAAGAAGAGAGAGGAATTATAAGGAAATATGACACAGTTTGAGAAAGGGATGAAATTTCACTTGTTTTTAACCTCCTCCAAACATGAGTAGATGGTTAAGAAATAGGATAAATGCCTCCTTCATTTAAAAAAGCAGATGGTCAGGAACAAAGGTATGGCCTGATTGAAAGAGCACAAGGCTAACAATGCCTCAAATGGCCTAAAAACTTGTTTACACCATTTTCTCCAATGGATGAGACCACTGATACAGCATTAGTGTTTCAAAGGGTGCTTACATGGGTTCACTGTTTGAAAGATAGAGTTGAAATCAGTAGAAAGTAATTGAAGGTTTATGAGTAGAAAAATGGTGTTAAATAGATGATAAGCAATGATACTATGATGTTCAAGAAGCTTTGTTTTTCATATCCATAAAGGTCTTCTTCAAAGGAAATATGAAGCTAAAATGAACAAAACTTGGAACAAGCTCATCAATGATAGGAAGAGTATGACAAAATGTCTCAAATTCAAGACAACATTCAAAGAATCAAGCCATACAACAGTCATCAGACAAGACCTTTTACTTTACATAAAAACAAGCTCTGCTGGTGTATGTTAGGTCCCTATATTACTAGTATAGTCCCTTATTGTTGTTAGTGTAACCCCCTTATTGTTATTATTGTACCCTTGTAACCCCCATTTTATTATTATTGTGCCCTTAAATTATTATTTTTAGGTCGGCTAAGATTACATTGTGGCCCACTAGGATTACATTATGGCCCCATGGACTCCTATATATAGAAAGGAGGTTTTGTAAATTGGATCATCCAAGAATTTTTCATTTATGTAATCTATTGGAGGTTTGCCCCTCGAAGTGTCTTATTTCTAAGGCGTTGATATCTCTTTTATTCTATTTTTGGAGTTGGTTACACAACATTTGGTATCAAAGCTTTGGATTCTAGGGTTTTGCTGCTCCAAACAGGTCATCGTGGCATTTTCGCTATAATTTTTTTTCTACAAAAGTTCAGAATCTGAAATTTGTATGGTGCGAAGCTGAAATCCTGAGGAAATTCGTCAAAAAATTTCACAGCTTGGTTCGCAATATTTTTGGAGATATGATCTGTGGAAGGTAATGATTTTTCAGGCTCCTGAATGTCATCTCAAAGAGGTGATCGTGGGAAAAGTTCAATAACTCTCTCTCTGGGCATCGGATTGGAGTTTCATAAAAATTGGTCGCAAGCACACGGAATTTAGTTTCTTGGCTATCAATTTTAGAGACAAAGGATGAAACAGTGACACGTGGAAAGTCGTACAAGTTCGATCTACTGAACCAGTCCATAATTAGGTCATTGTGGGAGATTGGACACAAATTTGTCTTGGAGAATCCAAATCAGGTCAGACCTGTGGCATTCGAAATATAATTTATAGGGCTACGCCGGTACCGAAATTCAGATATTGAAGTGCTACAATCACAGAGATAATCCAATTTCAATATCGAGTTCCTCAAAAGCAAGAAAAAGGTGTGTATTTTTTTCCGAATTGCATAAGTCTTGTTTGAAGAATCAATTTGAATTGATTCCAAGGGCATATTGTAGAATAGATATCAGTATTGGGTTCTAAAAGATGCCCCGTAAAAATAATTCAACACCCATTAAGCCTTCAAAAGGGTCTACTATGACTCATGAAGATGAAGAATTGCAACATGATCTATCAAAATTACAAGAGCAAGTGCAACAAATTTCACTCTCGCAAAGAGCAACAAAAAATGAAATGGAAGTTTTGAAGAAAGGCGTGGAAGCTAAGATGGATGGCATGGAAGCTGGCATGGAAGCTAAGATGGATGACATGAAATAAAACATGGAAAACAACATGAAAAACATGAAGAATGATCTAAAAGCAAACATCGAAGGTTTGACCAAGTTGATACAAGAAATGTTTCCTAATGGTGAAAAGATAGTAGAAGAACCTCATGATGAGAACAAAATAAATGTTAATCACAATTTTATAAACTCTAATTTTTGCAGGAAGAACCACCATATTCCAAAAATGGATATGAGGAGGTTTGATGGGAAGGATCCTGTAACATGGATACTACAGATGGAGCAATATTTTGATCTCCATAATGTGCAAAACACACAAAAGGTACGCATTGCAACTTTACATTTAGAACAAAATACATTTTTATAGTATCGATGGCTTTTCTCCCGTAAAAAAATTGTCACTTGGTCAATTTTTACGGAAGAAATGATAGCACATTATGAGGATACAAAGAGCAACACCTTCTTTAGCCAATTGATAAATCTCAAACAAAAGGGTTTAGTAGGGCAGCACATTGAGGACTTCCAAAAATTGAATATAAGGGTAACTGATATTCCAGAGGGACACATGATTGATCTCTTCCTAGGCACTTTAAAGGATAACATCCAACATGAAGTTCGCGTTTTGGAACCTGATTCATTGGAGAAGGCATTCAGGTTGGCAAGAAAAGTTAAATGTAAAATTATGGCGACAAGGAAGCCTACCACTCAATTCTATAAAGAAGGAAGTGTTGCTACGCCTAGATTTCCACAACCTACAAGGTTGACACCACAACAATTGGAAGAAAAAAGAGAAAAAGGGCTTTTCTAACGCTTGTGATAGAAAATACACTAAAGGTCATAAGTGTGTTGAGAAGAAATTATTTTACATAGACTCATGAAGAGGAAGAAGAAAATGAACAAGAAGAGGATATACACCAAGAACGAACCCTAGAAGAGGAAGAAATGAATCGACCATATGCGTGTAATGCAATGGCGGGAATTACCACTCCTCAAAATCTCGGGATAGAAGGACAAATAAAGAAGAAAAAGGTAATAGTGTTGATTGATTCGGGTAGCACCCATAATTTTATTCATTGTAAGGTAGCCAAGGAATTAAATTGTTTCCTATACTCAAGCACCGAATGTCAAGTGATGGTTGCAAATGGAGGAACTATAAATTTCTGCGGAAAATGCCATAATATCAAGCTAACCATGGGGAAATATGTATTGACTAGTCCAATGCTTTCCATTCCTATGGGAGGTCTCGATGTTGTACTAGGAGTACAATGGTTACAATCTTTGGGGATGGTATGCTTTTAATTTTCAAGAATTTTTCTTGAAATTTTTGTAGGAAAGGAAGCTCGAATTACGGGGTATTAAAGGGAATCCGGGAAGGATAATAAGATCTAATTTCATGACAAAGCTTCTAAAGAAAGAAAAAACGAGGCGTAATTGCACAATTATGCTCACTAGAAGTTCCGACATCAAAATCATCTATTTCTCCGAGATCTCCAATAAGTCTTGGAAAATCATTCCAAGGTGTTTGAAACTCTAAAGGACTCCCACCTATTGCGTGATCATGATCATGCTATTCATTTGATTCCGGGAAGTGTTCCTCCAAACATTAGACCTTATATATATCCTTACTTCCAAAAAGAGCGAAATTGAACGTATGATTACGGAAATGTTAGAGGCGGGTATAATTCAACCTAGTCCAAGTTCTTTCTCTGCTCCCGTAGTATTGGTACACAAGAAGGATGCATCATGGCGAATGTGTCCAGATTATAGGGAGCTCAATAAGCTCACTATTAAAGATAAATTTCCCATTCCCTGTGATTGATGAATTATTGGATGAATTACATGGAGCAATTTATTTTACCAAGTTGGATCTTCATTCGGGATATCATCAAATTAGAATGAAGGTCTGAAGATATTCCAAAAACAACATTTTGAACGCATGAGGGTCATTATGAATTTTTGGTCATGCCTTTTAGCCTTACCAATGCACCTTCTACATTTCAAGGGTTGATGAATTCCATTTTTAGACCCTTCCTTAGAAAATTTGTGCTAGTATTTTTTGATGATATACTAATCTACAACGAGGTCTTGGAAGGATCATGTTGAACATGTTGACGTGGTGCTCAAACTATTGCAAGAGAAACAATTATATGCAAAAAAAATCCAAATGTTTCTTTGGAGTACAAGAGGTGGAATATTTGGGTCATATTGTATCTCACGAGGGTGTTAAAGTAGACCCTAACAAAATCAAAGCCATTAAGGAATGGAAAGTCCCCACAACCATAAAGAAGTTGCGTAGGATTTCTCAGGTTAACGGGGTATTATCGCAAGTTTGTTAAGAATTATGGGAGAATAGCGAGCACCTCTAACAACATTATTGAAGAAAGATGCATTTTCATGGATTCCTCGAAGCTACTAAGGCCTTTGAACGTCTTAAAGAGGCAATGTGCCTAGCACCTGGTCTTAGCTACGCCGGACTTTACGAAAACCTTTATTGTGGAATGTGATGCCTCGGGAAATGGAATTGGTGTGGTTTCGATGCGGGAAGGAAGACCCATTGCTTTTGAAAGTCGATCCAATCAAAGGAAAGTATTTACAGAAACCTATTTATGAGAAGGAAATGTTAGCAATACCGCATGCACTAAAGAAATGGAAAACTTACCTAATGGGAAGACACTTCAAGGTAAAAACTAATAATGATAGTCTTAAACACTTTTTGGAACAAAGACTATCGTTAGAAGAGCATGACAAAAATGGGTCACAAAGATGTTGGGTTATGACTTTGAAATAATCTACAAAAAAAGGAAAGCTTAATGTTGTTGCGTATGCACTCTAAAGAAAGAATGAAGAGGTGGAAGCATTGCTTTGTGCCATTTCTATTATCCAACCCAGATTGGATAACCAAAGCAAGAGGTCGAATGGAAGAAGGACAAAGATGTATGGACACTCATTCAAAAAGTTGCGGCAAGATCCTAGTACATCCGATACATTTAGTTGGAAAAAATGATTCCTTATGGTACAAAGATCGCTATTTATTTGTAAGAATTCCCAACTAAAACAAAAGATTCTTCTAGAATTGCACACTTCTCCTTTAGGAGGACACTCAGGAATTTTTTAAAAAACTTACCACGAGGGTGAAGAAAGAATTTTTTGGGATGGCCTTAAATCTGATATTCAAAATTTTGTGGTGAAATGTTTGGTTTGCCGCGAGAATAAAGTGGAAACAATTAAGACCGGACTTCTACAACCTTTATCCATTCCAAGTCAACGTTGGGAGGAGATTTCTAATGGATTTTATCACGAGGTTTACCTAAGTCCGAAGGAAAGAGTGTCATCATGGTGGTAGTTGATAGAATTACCAAACGTATGCACACTTTTGTGCATTATTTCATCCATTTAAAGCAAGTACAGTTGCTACTACATTTATGGACAAAATTCAAAAGCTACATGGAAGCCCAAGGGTTATTGTGAGCGACATGAGATCCCATTTTTCTTGGAAATTTTTTGGACGGAGTTATTTTCTTGTTTGGGTACTCAATTAGCTCATAGCTCATCTTATCATCCTCAATCGATGGTCAAAGTGAGATGGTAAATAAATGTTTGGAAGGATATCTTCGTTGTTTTGTATCGATAAACAAACACAATGGGTCAAGTGGTTACCTCTTATTTGAATGGTGGTATAACACGTCCTTCCATCATCGAAGCAAAAAATGACCCCATTTATGGCACTTTATGGATATCATATACCATCCATCACATCATCTTTAAGGGAAAATTAGAAGGTTCAAGCGATGGAAGATCACATCGAGCATCGGCAAGAAGTTCTCCAACTCTTAAAGGATAACTTGAATTTGGCACAAAATCGAATGAAACAACGAAAGCGATATCAACATCACAAAGTGAGAAGAGTTTTAATGTAGGAGATTGGGTATTTTTTACGACTACAACCATACAAACAAAATTCCCTCAAGCAAGCAAAGAAGGATAATAAATTATCGCCAAAGTACTATGGTCCTTACAAGGTGTTGCAAAAGATTGGTACTATGGCATACAAATTGGAGCTTCTCGCTTCTTCGCAAGTACATCCAATTTTCCATGTTTCATGCTTAAAGAAGGTTATCGGTGAAAATCTTCCAGTTCAAAGACAATATTACCAAAGCTTGATGAGGAAGGAAAAATCATATTGGAACCTAAAGCGGTCACGGAAATAAGAAATCGACAACTATGGAATCGATCAATTTCAAAGTATCTCATCAAGTGGAAGAACTTACCCATGAAGATTCTACATGGGAGGATGAGAATTTTATACGAAGCACCCAGAGCTACTCAAGTGTTGAGGACAACACTTTTTGAAGGAGAGGGGCATGTTAGGTCCCTATATTACTAGTATAGTCCCTTATCGTTGTTAGTGTAACCCCCTTATTGTTATTATTGTACCCTTGTAACCACCATTTTATTATTATTGTGCCCTTAAATTATTATTGTTAGGTCGGCTAAGATTACATTGTGGCCCACTAGGATTACATTATGGCCCCATGGACTCCTATATATAGAAAGGAGGTTTTGTAAATTGGATCATCCAAGAATTGTTCATTTATGTAATGTATTGGAGGTTTCCCCCTCGAAGTGGCTTTATTTCTAAGGCGTTGATATCTCTTTTTCTTCTATTTTTTGGAGTTGGTTACACAATAGTGTATATGATTTCATTGAAGGTCTTTCAAATCCTTCTCTTTGATAAACAGTATAGGTAAAATCTGGGTGAGCGCAAATGAGGTTCTTCATCCACAGTCAAAGGAAAATGTCAAAGGGTGCCCTAACGGTTTTGATCAACTTCACAATGGGAATAATCATCATCAAACACCAAGAGAGTTGAATTATCAAAGTAAGTACTATAATTGTAAATCATCTCCTTCTAGGAGATATGGCAAAGGATGCATCAACAATCCTTGATATGGCTTTGAGCAGTGTTCCTTTTAAAGGACGATGAAACGGACAAAGCAAAGGACAGGGTTATTTCCTTAATGAATAAATAGTGGAAAATATTTTCTTTTAAGATGGTTTCTTTACTTTGAGAAAAGGTCATATCTATGAAGATCTTCAAAAGTAGCATCCACAGCATTTTTGTTATAAATCTTGATCGAATATGGGTCTTTATAATGTTTTAAAGGTGATGAAATTATAAAGACAATAATTTATGTTTTGACAAAACAAAAAGCCTTTTCATAAAGGCATAGAACCTGTCAAAACTTAATGTGAATACATTTGAAGTGTTTCTTTCAAATATAAAGGCAGAAAAGTGACCATTTAAAAGGCCCAAGAGCATTTCTCAAAGCACAAAGCAAACGCTCCCCTAGACGTTCACTCTGGAGAGACAAGGTTTTCGGGAAAAATTTCAAAGTTTTCGGTGCTTGAAGCTTCAGTGCGAGCAGTGTCTGCGTAGAAGTGCGCGGTGCGCCTGTGAGCGCGCACACCCTGTGTTTAAACTACGGTGTGGCGCACACCCGTGCGCTCATTCACCAACTGCCCGAAGCCAACCCAACTATCATCCATTACGCGACACCCTCTACTTCAGACTTGCACCGCTCCTCCATTGGCATCCAAAAATACTTTTTTAAAGAGTACTCAATTGATCAAAAAAGGTCCATAAGCATTGTTCAAGGTATTTTCCATTACCTCTTGGTAAATTTCTAATTTTAAAGGGGGTATTGATGCCGTGTTTTCCAAGGAAGAAACAGGTGATTAGAAGTTAGGGCCTTTGGTAAAAATCAAAGAGTTTTGTTTGTTGTGGATGTAAAGAATCAATACGGTGATAGGGGAGGGTGTTGTTATTAGTTGTGAGAGAGCCCTAACTACCTTTAAAAAAGCAGTGATAGCCTCACAGGTTGCTAGAGCAAGATAAACATGAGGTTGTAAATGTCTCAAGTTTATCTGGAAAAGATGTTCTACGGTGTTAAACGGAGAACAAACCTTGTCTGCAAAAAACTCGGAGGAAACGAGGGGTTAGAAGATGAATGATTGGTCATTTCAAGAGGTCCTCTACTCGTTTTGTAAAATAGTAAGCTTTGAACGACTTCACGAATTCAAAAAGCAGCGAGTCGGTTGAAAGGTGTCTTGTTTGCTTTGTGAAGAGACAGTGAATAGAAAAAGAGCATTGTTTGGAGGGGAAAGGTGTTTTTGTCAAAACAAAGGAGATCCCTTTTCAAAAAGGAAACACAAACACATATTTTTCAAAATATTTTCCCAAACACAGTAATAAATTGATTTTGGCTATCATTTGATAAGTACTTGTTTGTTGGCATCAAAGAAGCACGAGTGACTTGCAAAGAGGACAAGGTGTAGTGTTGGGAAACCATTTCAAAGACCATTTGAAGCAGACTCGTTTTAGTCAACCATAAAAGAGTATCCAAAACAAAATGCCTCCCGAGAAAGACACAGAAATGGCCCTCACAGAGGTTTGAACCTTTTTCAATCGAAGAAGTAAATGCCCATCATTCAGCTCTATTTAACTTTCACGAAGTTGGATGTCTAGATTTTTGTCAAAGGGTTCAGGAGGTGAAAAGCTATCTCCCTTGACACATATATGTGCTTTGAGACTGTGCAAGGGAAATGTTTTTCGACTGGTAGGCTTAAATTTCAAGTTTTCTCCTAGATCCATTTCCGTAGCTACCAAAATTCCTTATGTCGCAGAAAAATGGTTTAAACGAGCTACCTAGACCGAGAATAGTACAAACCCTTTTTTGAAGCCGGAGCATCGGGATACATGCCCATCCATCTTTCCTTTTTCATATCTCGTTGACTAGCTACGCTCCCCTCATGGAGATAATCATGAAATATTTCACATGCGAGGGAAAGGTTCTCGGGTCTCATGCTCTACCATGTCTAGTCTGCTAATGCACTTCACGAGAGCCCAATTGTTAAACCTCCCCTTTTTTCCTCCATAGAAGTATTGAAAAGATGGCCTCCACATCGTTCAAAAGAGACCCCCTCTCGTAGCTCGACTTGCTTTTTCCATCATTCCCTAATCAAGATTGTCATTCTTCATCAACTTGAGAAGAAGGGAATCGCTGGGACACTTTCATTACACATCCCAATTTCGCCATTGTTTCTTCATCCCATGCATCTCCTTCACCTTCCACTCAAGATCTTCGCCTTCTTCAAGTAAGCCAATTCCCAGAAGCTAAAATCTCCCCATGATTGATCAAGAAGAAGAGCATGATGAAGAAAAGCAGACACGGTGAGGAAAGGCGGCAAAGTGAAGAAAAACACAAGTGATGATAGGCAACACAATGATGAAGAAGAGCACCATGAAAAAGAGCAAAACGAAGAAGAGGGAAATGATGAGGAAATGGAAGCAGTTTTGATGAAGATATTGTTAGCCCTCACAACACCAAACATAATGAAGATGAAGCCCAAAACATTGAGGAGACAGAGCTTAAAAATTCTCGAAGAAAGAAGGGACAAGAGTGAAAGGGGCAACCCTCAAAAATACATGCAAGGTGACATTCAAAAGCATGCATGAAGAAGGTCAAAAAAGTGCCAAAGGATGATGAGGGAAGTATCAAGGGAAAAAGAGAAAATAGAGCATGCTAAGTACCGCCTCTCCTAGGCAAGGGGCCATGCTTTCTTCTCCAAAAGTGACAAAGACCTGGATATCAAGAAAGAGAGTGCCTTGCAAACTATAACTCCAAATATTACTAGAGCCCTCCGAAGCAAGGGGAAGTTGCCCAAGAAATCCATTGTCGAATTACCCAAGAGGAGGAAGACCAAGGAGGCCACCCAAAGCAAGGGGAAGGAAAAGGAAGAAAGCAACCATGAGAAAGAGAGGGACTTTGACATAATTCACATAAACGGTGATGATAGCGACAATGAGGCCGAATCTAGAGTCTCTCTCGATCAATAGAGAATAACAAATCTGCATGATTTGAGGACAGATCTAGAGAGGTCTAAAAACCTCATTCACTTTTGGCAAACACTAAACAAGCGGATGAGTGTCCACATGACAGATATGACACATGGGCCATCAAATATCAAAAAAGAGGCCTCCAAGGCGCAAATTAAGTTGGAAGAACTCATGGGAAAGTTTAATGATAGCGAAGATGAAGATCAGCCAAGAAGGAAGAGGCCAAGGACCATGGGACTCGTAAGAGCCTTAGAGAAAAAAAGAGAGGAAGAGGCTACCCTTTTTCAATCTTTCCTCTTAGTACTTTATTCACCCAAGAGATAGAGGAACAATCGAGAAGCATGGCTTGAAAGGGTGAATGAACACTTAGAGAAGAAATTGGAAAATACCAATAGAGATTTGGACCTTCAAAAGAGAATGACCGGGCACTATAAGAAGCTCAACTCGCTTTTGTCCACGAAATGAAAATTGAAGGCCACACAAGAAAAGCTCAAGGAGGCTCAAAAGAGATGCCCAACACCAAAAATGAAGAAAGACACATCAAGACTCAAATTTTGGCCTCTTCTTCTCAGACATGTTCTGAAAACCCTTGAGGGTCATGCTCAGCCAAAAATTTTCGGCGAAATTCAACAAGTTTTGGTTTTTTGACATTTTTTGGGATTTTTGTTAAATTCATGGGCTTCGCCATTTCTGTTTGAGACATCCTCAAAGGATGAAAATGGTATCATTGGATGCCATAATTTTAGGGGCATATACTCAGTGATTTTTTGATCAATTGAAGATGATTTGTCCTCTCAGATGGTGAAAAACAAGCCACTTTTTCCACACTCGTGCCCCGCATATCAGCAAAGGCAATTTTCCTCGGGTTTTCACACATAGGTCAGTTTTTTGGACAGACTTCCAGGTGATCGGTTTGGAGAAAAAAAACCATTTTTCAGAAACTATACATCCGAATATTTCCAATGAGCCATCATGGGCCTCGCTTTCAACATCGGGAAAGGCCTCCAAAAGTTTCCCACAAGACGGGAGATTTTCTCGTGATATTTCTTAAGTATTTTTTGTGAAAAATGCACCTTTTCGGGAAAGTGGCTTTTCCTAATGTGCGTTTAGCTATTTTTTGGCCATGGTTAGTTAGGAAAAGTCAATATAATTTTCCTTTTTTAGCCTTTTTAGGATATTTTTATAGATATTTTTTGCCTTGGGCTTTTGCAAAGCCTCGAGGACAAAATCGTATATTTTTGATGGGCCAATGAGCTTTGCAAGTTACATTAGAGGTGTTTTCCCTCATCTTGGCCTATATATTCCAAGAGACTTCATTGTAAATAAGGCTGAACTTGATGATATAGAGGAATATAATGGTTATACAAGCTTGAAATAAACACTTGTCTCATGCATTGGATAGTTTCTTGAATGTTTTTGGATGATGAAAGAGGACTGTTGTTGGATTCCTTGACTTGGTAGAATGGTATAGTGTCCCTCTCTGTTATGCTTCTTAGTTTTCATTCATATTCCATGTTCTTGCTTGCTATAAGAAAGTAGAAAATAGATTTGAGACATGCCCTTGGAGGCACCTCAAAGTTCCTGTTTCTTTATAGCTTCTATGTTTTCTTCCTTCTTAGTCATATCGAAGAACCCTTGATTGCTCTTTGATAACTGAAGAAATTGTTTTCTTGTTTCATTTATGGTTTTATGCATGGTAAGTATGATTCACGGTATTCCTTGCTTACTCATGGCTAGTCATAGCTCCACCTCTGAAACCTTTCTTTGATTGTTTGATTGTCATTCGTTGAACCAAGGAGGTCTTGTACTGATCTTGCCCTTTGCCTAAAACTATGAAATTTTGCTTCAAAGTGCCCAATAGTTTGAAATACTATGCTTAGGCATTTCCTCATAGTGATTTAAGTTGTTTGTTTGTCTTAAATGTATTTCCCCAAAGTATGATAGCAATTTTTTAAAGTTAGAGAGTCATATATCTCTATGTATTGCTTGAATGTTTATTTCTATGCATTGATCAGATTATAGTTACATTTCTCATGATTAATGGTTAGCCCTACCTTTTTTATGTCAGCTATTAAACTATTTATGTTTGAAATCCTTAGTTCTTCACAAATTTAGTGTCCATCCAATCCATTTTAACCAAAGATCCTTTTTACCTCAATCAAATCGGCCCTTCAAGAACCTTGTATCACCATCTGAAAGCTTTCTTAAACTTTTCGACCCCACAGCCCAGTTAATCTGACAATATTCTTATCTATCTTAGTCTTTGATCAGTTCATCCCTCACAAAACCTAAATACAAAACCAAAAACCTACTTCATAACTAGCCTAAAATAAGAAACACAAGAAGGAAACACACAAATATCCCTTACACAAATAGAGAGAGCCCTCTCTAAGTCTAGGAATGCTAGGTCCTTGGGCTCCAAAGATTGGTTTGATGTTACCCTGTCACTTGGCTTGCCAATCAGCCAAATCACAGGAAACTAACATAATGGCGATCACGGTGGGACTCTGAGTTAGTGACAATCTAAGTACACCTTAAGACTCTAGAAATCCTTTATCTTCAAGAATACCTGCCATTTAGCCACCTCATCGCCACACTAACATAATGGCGATCACGGTGGGACTCTGAGTGATAAACAAACTTAGATTCCCTACACATTTCAGCAGCCTTAGGAATACTATCTGATTGACTTATCCCATTTCTCACTAACATAATGACAATCACGGTGGGACCTTCCGAGTTAGTGACAATCTAAATACTCCTTAGTAACTCTCGAAGTCTCAATCAAAATTAGAAAACTTAAGTGTTTTTTGAAGAGTAGAAGCTAGCTCTTTCACCATATTAGAAAAATTATGATTCAGTTATAGGAAACTCTTCCAAACCTCATAGGCTACACAAAAAAATCAGAAAACTCCAAAACATCCCTAGATTGGCTTTTCCCTAGTTATTGGTGGTGGACCATAGCTACATCTCTACAAAAACAACCAAGTTCCACCTGGCGACTCCACTAGCCTCCAGTAGGCCTAAAAACTCCATAAAAAACAAAAAAATTCATAAACCATACGTTTCTGTTGACTCATCCTTTCCAAAACTTAAAACTCATGGTGCAAACTCTATGATCAGTGAAAAACTAAGTATAACTTAGCGATTCAGAAAAATTCACCTAAACATACGAGATAAATAGAAATAAGCTTGTAGATAGAACCATCAGCTTGTCCAAACAGCCTAACAAACTGTTGAAACCAAGTAATAACTCTTCCTTGCAAGTTTCCACCTCAAATTTTGCTAGAATTTTTTTTCCCGAAAGCATCTTTGATAGTTTTGGTGGTGGACCATAGTTCTCAAAGAAATCCACCTGGCAACTCCATTAGCCCTCATTTTTGTTTTGACCATCCTTCACATTAGAAAAACCTCTAGAGAGGCCATCCATCCAAAAAAACCACAAATTCCATCCTCTCTAAACTTTGAATTCGAAATCTGGCTTCATGAAGAATCAATACCAGATCTCATCCAGACCCAAATCCCCCTATCATAGTAGATGACCCAGAGAAGATTCTGTGGCAAGCTTCCAAAAATGGAAACCTAGCTCCCGATAGGTCCATCCATAAAGCAATATCATTACCTGAACATCTCACATCCTTGCAGGATTCCCCATTTGACTTAAAATCAGCGAAAACCATTTCTAGAAGCAAGTCACAAAGTAAAGTAAACTTTGACGATCCTGAGCCCCTAGATTTGCCAAAAAGTCCTAATAGAGAAGCCTCACCTACTACACCTCCCTAATTTCAGCTTCTCCATCACTTTGGCTCCTATCACCCCAGATCTGCTCAAAATTAGATCACTAGCCCAAGTACATCCGCCACACCCATCCAAACCACTACTGTTCAAATCACCTAAGCTCATCCTACAAGCCCTCATATTGTAAATCATCCATTAGCTCCTGCCATGGCAGCTTGGTATGCACCTTTGGTGTTACCACACCCTTTGGCTCCTTTACAAAATGACTATCAATCCAAAATCCCGCACTTTACCGGAGTTGAGGCTACTACCGCTCAACAACATGTAGATAGAATTAGCAATGCCTTTGAATACATGGAAATAGAGGACGAGACCATAAGAATGAGGATGTTCGCCCAAAGCCTATGTAGTGAACCCAAAAAATGGTTTAAGAGCTTAACTCCAAACAACATACACGATCTCCCAAAACTCTACCAAACCTTCATAAATAAGTGGGAAATCAGAAAGAACCCCATTCAAATCCTGTCGGAGTATAACAATCTAAAAAGGGAAAATGGGGAAAGTGTCCAGGAATACTGCACTAGGTTCAACAGTGTTTATAACGCCCTCCCGCCTCACTTCAAACCTCCACTTGGCTCAGCCTTAGCAAAGTTCCCCGAAGGTTTTAACCCAGACATGACTTATCAACTAAGAGACAAGGACACCCCAACCTTAGAGGAGATGAAAAAATTGGCCATAAGTGCAAAAGCCAACTTAGCAGAAAAGAGAGCTAGGACCAGATCAGAAAGGAAAGTCACATACCGGGATGAGGTCTCCCCTTCAGCCCCTCCCTTAGATCCTAGAATAGATGACTTGGTTAGATCTATGGTGAAAATTTGGGAAAAGATAAGTGAAAAGACACCTCTTAGGGACAACCAGCCAAACCCTCCAAACAGAAACCGAAACCAAAACTTTAGGAGAGAACAGCCTCAAAACAAACCAAGGGAAACTGACCAACAAATTAGGCCACCCTTTAATGAAAATTATGTTGATGAGGCTGATAGGGATACATAACCCATAGATGAAAGTCATTTAAACCTAATAGGTTCTAATAACGAAGGTGAGGTTTACCTCACAGAAGAAGAACAAGATTCCCCCCCCCCGAATCAAAATGAAACCAACTATGAGGACCCCAAAGATCTTGCTATAGGATTTCAGAACGCTATAATAGAATCCCATATGCATTACGATCTTAGAAGTAGAAAAAAGAAAGACAACTCCAAGAAAGGTAGCTCAGACACTGCTATTACTAAAACCCCTGATACCATCCTTAAAAGAGCAGTGGATAGAAACAGAATTGTGGTCAAGAAAATTGACCAAAACAAAGATAAATCTATTCAAACAACCCTTGGCTCAGATTGTCCTAGTACCTCTACCAGGATTCCTGAGTTGGATGTGTTGAACAAAATCCCGAACTAGAGTCGACAAATTAAGAACATAGAGAAAGTCATGGCTGAAAAAACTGAAGCAAACCTATCTAAACTACAAGCACCCTTCAGTTTTGAAGGTGTAATCGCCAAAATAAATATCACCATGCCTGTCACTAAACTTATTGCCCAAAACTCTTACAAATCCTAAGTGCTAAAGGTCCTGAATATAGGAAATGATGCAAACACCTTAAATCTAGCCGATGACACCCCTGAAGTGTTGTTTGGTCCAAAAATAGAAGGGAAATTCTAAGAAGGAACAACTCTTCCCTTTTACATCAGTATGAATATACATGAACAAATCCTACACAATGCCATACTAGACTCGAAAGCCTCACATAATCTCATGCCAAAGGTGGTAATGGAAAGATTAGGCCTAGAAATAACAAGACCCTATAAAGACTTATATTCGTTTGATTCAAGTAGAGTCAAGTGTCTAGGCTTAATCAAATATTTTTGTTTCAGTTTGGCCCAAGTACCTACAAAACACCTGATCATGGACATAGTGGTAGCAGACGTCCCTCCCAAGTATGGAATGCTTTTATCCAGATCTTGGGGAGCCAAGCTTCAGGGAAATATTCAACTTGATATGTCCTACGCCACCATTCCTTTATTTAACCAAACTAGAATGTTCTATCGGGAATCACACATGAAATATATGATCAGCAGCCAAGAAAAGCCAGATAACATCCCGATGTACTCCTTGTATTCAGATCTGAATTCCTTCATTTTACACACTGATTAAAACATTGAAGAACAGTCAGGAGGATTCGAAACAAACTTAGACCCACCACATCAGCTGCCCCAAGTTATATATGATGAAGTAGACACTCAAAATTATCATGACCATGAGCAGTTATGTCTTGAGGAAAGACAGTTTGTTCCTCTTGAAACAGAGGCAGAACAAGAAGCACAAAAAATTATGTACCATCAAGCAAGTTGGTCAAACCATAGGCAAACATCAGCAGTAACATCAGGAGACTTTTTCAGAACAGAGGCATTAGAAGACTTGCATATCAAAAACCTCTTTGGAAATCAGGGGCAGGCGAGCTTAATGCTCTTACCATACCTTAAAGATTTACCATCTCAAAACTCTACCCCTTCGAATGAAACTTTGACTATAGCCATAACAACTAAAGATCCAGGAAAAATGTCTAAAAAAATTCTTATGAAAGGATATGATGATTGCAATCCAAATATACCTGAGTTGTTTGAACTAGCTCGCATTCTGCCACCCCACCAAAGACTTAGAACTTCTAGAATTTGCAATATTGTTCAAAGTACTACTTAATATAGAGAAAACAGTGAGAAGCACTATGCCACTGCCATCACTCCAAGAAACAACTTCTTCAAAAGAAAATACAAAAATCTTGACCAAACAATAATAGTCAAAGACAAAATAGCTGGTCATAGGATCTGTTTTGATTTCAGACATACAAATACACACCCTTGTGACAGAAAATATATCCTTCCTACCCAAGACCATGATATACCAATGATAAATGCTTTTAATCATGTGTATTTGCAAAATGATGTTTCAGGATATAGCCAAATAATTCCTTTGCAAAGCAAACAGCTCAACGAATTTTTCAAGTATGCTGGAAGTAGTTCCATCTTCAAACCCAAAATTGCAAAACCACCGGACACAAAAAACATGCTCCTAAAAGCCATGTTTCCAGTTCTGAATTTTTGCATTCTGATGTACCTTGATGATGTCATCATATACTTAAAAAATGACAAAGAATATCTGCATTATTTGAAAAATATGTACAACAAAAGAAGGAGTGGGAATCAGAGGTATAAAAAGGTACATCAGGAAGATACGGGGTTGTTTAGAGATTCATGCATGAATCCTTATGTCATGCTTGAAAGAGAAAATTTTCCAAATTTTTCTTTTCAAGAGCTGAGTGGACCAAGAGTGGTAGGATATCCTTATGAAGATAAGATGCTTAAGTTTCACCATTTCCAGGATTTCTGAGTTAAAACATTTTCAATCATTGTATATACCATTGTTTGAAAAAAAAAAAAATAAACAGAAAATTCAAAAACAATAGAAAAATAGAAAAAGAGGGCGGTTTGAAAAATAGAAAGAAAGCCCCATGTTCAAAAAATAGTCATTCTGAAAGCGTGCAAGTCTAAATGCCGCTACTAGTGCTCAAATGTCTTGTTCAGTTATCTAGCCTAATCATAACTGAACATGTTTTAAATTTATTTGCTGATAAGTTAGTGAGAGGAAAGATAGTCAACATTGTGTAAGCTTGACTTGTCAAAGAAAATAGATTAGGAAAAGATACTGGTTCCACATGCTCAAAACAGAACCAAAGAGGAAAGCAGGGATGAAAAACAAACTGTGTATCCTAGCCCTGATTTTCTAGATTTCATTTTATGCAAAATAATATTTGTGTGCAGCTTGTCTTTCATGCCACAAGTACATGACAAATCAGACTGTCTAATCCTGATTTGGTCATTTTTCAATTTCATGTTTTAGATTAGAGAATAAAATCCTGTCAAACAGCTTAACCTTGACAGTCGATCTAGCATAGGTAGAGAAACAAAGGAGTTCATCAGCTTAATCTGAACTCCCGGCGGATATAAGTGTAGAATTAGATAGTGTCATTTTTCAAAAATATTATGTCAAAGGGTTGCTAGTCCAAATGCACCCGAAAGAAGAAAAAATGTTAGGAAATATAGTGGGGTAGGTAGAAATGACTTTGATGCTAATCATGCTGTCAATTTTCAGAAATAGCATCAAGGAAGAAAGAAATTTGCGCCAATGGATAAAGGCACTGGTCTTCAAAGGACCGAGATCTGAAATTCTAGACACCTCCTGAAAAGGAGCCGCCCTCCCCAAATGGAGCCACTGTTAGTCATCAGTATTTTTCACCTATTGATGATGACTAGTTTTTAAAGCCAAGTTTTCTAGCAACTGATCTCCAATTTGTCAAATTTTTCAGCTAGAAAACACCCACAAACATTTTTCCCTCCTACCTTTTCAATCAGCCTATGATGAGAAAAAAACTAATTGTCAAGCCCTATCTAGTCTCAGTCATACAAACTTTTCCATCAGCTGTCATAAGCTAAAGTCATCTGCTGTCATTCACCCTCATACCAGCTCATTCATTAACCAACTGATTGATAAGAAGGTCAGCTACCCTACCTCTAGTCATATCTCATCTTGGGATCTGATCATACCAAAGAGAATACTCCAAATCTGTCAAAATCTCTCCTAAGTTAGGTAGTGGTGCTTTAGGCAATCCTCCCTTCGCAAACTATCCTAAGCCAAAAGAACCTTTGTCTAACACCAACCAATCATAGATGGTCTTCTTATTCTGCAAACAAAGATTGAGACACCCTTAGGTCACGCCACTAACATGTCTTGGTGTCTTAACAATGCATGTTTAAAAAATCCAAACTGATATTAGGTGGATTTACAGTGTTTCAATGTCTTTTTCAAAGCAGAGATGTTCAGGTATTCTAGAAGACATTATTAAACTAAACATGAGAAGACAGTTGCTTCTCATGTTGTTTGAGACTAGGATAAGAGTACTAGACAGAGAGGTAATTCAATGAGCTTCTACAAACACAGTAAAAAAGGATACATATCTCAGAGAATGCCTCTCACAGCATATTGTCAGTTTTTGTACCTTGTTACTTACTGTGATTTACCAAGCAGAGATAGGCATTACAAGGGAATATGAAACAGTTTGAGAAAAGGATGAAAGATCACTTGTTGTTAAACCTCCTCCAAGCATGAGCAGATGCTTAGGTGACTATGTAAAACCTCCTCCAACCATGAGCAGATGGTTAGGTCATTGTTGAAAACCTCCTTCATTTAAAATCATATGGTTTGGAAATGATATGGGCCTCCTTCATTTAATAAGCAGAGGGTTAGGAACAGAGGTGTAGCCTCATCCAAAAAGCACAAGGCTAACAATGTTGCAAATGGCCTAAAAAACTTGTTTACACCTTTGTTCATATGGATGAAACCACTAACACAACAGTGGTGTTTCAAGGATTGCTTATATGGTTTCACTGTTGAAAGACAAAATTGAAATGCAATGGGAAACCACTAAATGATCATTAGTAGAAAATGGTGTTAAACAGAGGACAAGCAGTAGTACTATGATGAGTTAAGAAGATTTGTTTGTCATGTCTACAAAAGCCTCCTTTGGAGAGTAAACAAAGGCTAGAATGCCCAAGCTTACAACAACCTCATCAAAATGACAAATAAGGTAGTCTAAGCCTTGCTTCTAAAGAAGACCTTTGCAAATAAAAAACACAGAGACAGTATGTGTGAAGGAAAGGTATGACAAATGTTTCAAATTCAGAGACAACACTCAAAGAAACATTGCATATCACTGTCACAGACAAAGACCTCCTTATGGACATATGAATAAACCCTGTTGTTGTATGTAATTACATTAAGAGTTTCCAAAGGCTTTTCTCCTTGATCAACAGGTATGAATAAGGCCATTGGTAAATTCAAACTAGGGTTTTACCCACAGTCAAAAAGAAATATCATTGTAAGGGTGCATCTACAGTCCCTGATATCACTTTGTGTAGTTTTCCTTTAAAAGATAGAGATGGAGAGGTAGTGAAAAAGATTTTAGCTTTTGAGATGGCTTCTCCACTTTGGGAAAGGTCATTATCTATGAAGACCTTCAAAGTAGCATCCACAGCATATTTTTAGGAGTCCTGATCAAATGTAAGTCTTTATGATGTTTTAAAGATAAAAATGACAAAGACATTGATTTGTTCCTTTATGTGACAAAAAACCTTTTTCAAAGGGCATTCAAACCCTCACAAAGTAATTTCAAAAGGTTTTTGGCTTTTTCGACTTTAAAAGGTGGAGAGACTGTTGGCAAATTCCCATTTGCAAATTCAAAACACCAAATAAGCGCTCCCTTGGCTGCTCACTGGAGGAAACAACAAATTTTGGCATTTTTTCAGAGTTTTTAGGCCTCCAAGCCTACGCAGCGCACCTGTGAGCGTAAATACAAATGGTTTAGAATATTGCGTAACACGCCTGTAGCAGTGCGCGATGCGCCTATGCGTGCATTCAACAACTGCCCGAAGGCTGACCCGACACCCCTCACTGCGCGGCACTCTTTTTTGTGAACGTGCCGCTCACCCAAAAGCCATAAAAAATGCCTTTGGAGCTACTCAAACAATCGACCAAGGCCCTTAGGCTTTTCTTCGAGGTATTCTCCATTACCTCATGGTAAAATTCGAATTTTGAAGAGGTGTTTTTCTATGTTTTTCCCTAAGGAGAAATAGTGGTTTTGAAAGCACTTCATCGTCTAAAACAATGAGATAGGCAGTGTTAAAGAGACAGAGTTCTTGTCAAAGCTGAAGAAAGTTTTCTTATGTTTGGAGGTCTCGAATCAATTTGGACAATGTCTTAACAGTGGCCTTAAGGGAAGTTTTTCATTTAAAAAGCACAAGAAAACGCAGTGATTAGAGGGTGGGGTTTTGGTCAAAGATTAAAGAGTTTTGTTGCTATGATTACTAAGGATTAGTACAATGATAGGCAAGGGTTTTTTTTTATTAGTCTTAAAGGGCCTTAACTGCCTTTAAGAAAAGTGACTACCCACAGTTATTGGAAAAGAAATACACAATTGTAGAGGTCTCAAATTGGCTGGAAAGTGTCCTAATAGGGTTAAAATAAGAACAGACTTTGTTTAAAACTCAAAGGGGAAAACAGTGATCATAATGTGAAGGCTTTGTCATTTTAAAGTGTCCTCTCTATATGGTGAAATAGAAAACTCTGTGCAACCTCCATAGTTCAAAAAACAAAGTTTGTGATTGAAAGGTTTTTCAAGACAGCTTAAGGTGTCTTGTTTACTTTGTGAAGAGCAATGAATAAACAAAAGAGCATTATTTGGGGGAAGGGTGTTTGTTTTTTTCAAAACACAAGAGTTCTTTCTTCACCAAGATACCACAAACACATCTTTTCAGAGTTATTTACCCAAACACAGTGATAAATTGTTTTTGGTTGTCATTGACAAATACTTGTTGATTGACATCAAAGAGGATAAAAAAATGACTTATAAGGAGGACAGGGTGTGTTGTTGAGAAACCATTTCAAGGACCTTTTGAGACAACTTGTTTTTGTCAATCAGCAAAGAGTATCCAAAACAAAATGCCTCCCAGGCAAGACAGTAGAAGTGGCCTTCACAGGAGATTTGAACCTATTTCAACTGAGGAGTTAAATTCTCATCCATCAGTCCTGTTTAAATTTCATGAGGTTGGATGTCTAGATTTTTTTCAAAGGGTGCAGGAGGTGAAAAGCTATCTCCCCTTGATACATCTTTTTGCTTTGAGATTTCAAGGGAAACAATTTCAGCTGGCAAGCTTGGATTTCAAGTTTTCTCCTAGATCCATTTCCAAAGCCACCAAAATCCCTTATGTAGGAGAGAAATGGTTTAAATAGAGCCACCTAGACTCAGAAAAATACAAACCCTTTTTGAATCCTGAGCATCGGGATACATGTCCATCCATCTTTCCTTTCTCATATCTGTTGACTAGTTATGCTCCCCTCATGAAGATAATGATGAAATATTTCACATGCGAGGGAAGATTTTCCCGGGTCTATGCTTACCATGTTCGGTTGCTCATGCATTTCACAAGAGCCCAATTGTTAAATCTACCCTTCTTCCTCCATAGAAGTATTGAAAAAATGGCCTCCATTGTTCAGAAACGACCTCCTTCTCAGCAGTTAGCTTGCCTTTTCCATCATTCCCTCATCAAGATTGTCATTCTTCATTAGCTTGAGAAGAAGGGAATCTCTTGAGACACTTTCATTACACATCCAGATTTTGCCACTGTTCCTTCATCCCATGCATCTCCTTCACCTTCCACTCACCATCCTTCACCTTCTTCAAGTAAGCCCATTCCCAAGAAGCTCAAATTTCCCATGATTGAACAAGAAGAAGAGCATGATGAGGAAGATGAGCAGAAACATGATGATGAGCAACAGCAACATAATGAACAACAACATGATGAAGAAGGGCAGCAAAGTAAAAAAGAGCACAGTGAGGAAGGGCAGCAAGGTGAAGAAGAGCATAGTGAGGAAAGGCAGTACAGTGATGAAGAGTAGCGCCATGAAAAAGAGCAAAACAGTGAGGAGGGAAATGATGAGGAATTTGAACAGTTTAATGAGGATATTGGTAGCCCTCACTGCAGCAAAAAAGATGAAGATGAAGCCCAAAACATTGTAGAGACAGAGCCTCAAAGTCCTAAAGAAAGCAAGGACAAGAGTAAAGAGGGCAGCCCTCAAAAATACATGCAAGAGGACAGTCAAAGCATTCATGAAGAAACTCAAAACAGTGGCAAGGATGATGAGATAAGTAACAAGGGCAAAGAGCCAATCGAGCATGTGCTAGTTGCCTCTCCTAGGCAAGGGGCCATGCTTTCTTCTCCAAAAGTGGCCAATCCCCAGACATCAAGGAAGAGGGTGCCTCAAACTATAACTCCAAATGTTACTAGGGCCCTCCGAAGCAAGAGGAAGTTGCCCAAGCAACCCATTGTCGAATTACCCAAAAGGAGGAAGACCAAGAAGGCCACCCAAAGCAAGGGAAAGGAGAAAGAAGAAAGCAGCCATGAGAAGGAGAGGGACTTTGACATAATTCAGATCCAAAGTGATGATAGTGACAATGAGGCCCGAATCCTAGAGTCTCTCTTGATCAATAGAGAAGAAAAAATTCATGCTTTGAGGGTAGATCTAGATAGGTCTAGAAACCTCAATCACTTTTTGCAAACACAAAACAAACAAATGAGTGTCCACATGGTGGTATATGAGACACGAGCCATCAAATATCAAAAAGAGGCCTCCAAGGTGAAAATTAAGTTGGAAGAACTCATGGGCGAGTTCAATGATATTGAAGATGAAGATCAGCCAATAAGAAAGAGGCCAAGGACCATGGGACTCAAAAGAGCCTTAGAGAAACAAAAGGAGGAAGAAGCTGCCCTTTTCCAATCTTTTCCTCTCACTACTTTGTTCACCCAAGAGATAGAAAGAAATCGAGAAGCATGGCTTGAGAGGGTGAATGATCACTTGGAGAAGAAGTTGGAAAAGGCCAATAGAGATTTGGACCTTCAAAGGAGGATGACCGGGCACTATAAGAAGCTAAATCAGTTCACCCGATGGAAATTGAAGGCCACACAGGAAAAACTCAAAGAAGCTCAAAAGAGGCGCCCGACACCAAAAATGAAGAAAGACACCTCAAAGCTCCAAATTTTGGCCTTAGCTTCTCAGCATGTTTCTGAAAACTCTTGAGGTTCATGTTCGCCAAAATTGGGCAAAATTCAACAAGTTTTGGTTTTTTGTCATTTTTGGGTTTTTGGCTAAAAATCATGGGCATCGCCATTTATATTTGGGGCATCCTCAAAGGATGAAAATGGTATCATTGGATGCCATAATTTCAAGGACATCTACTCAACAATTTTTATATCAATTGAAGATGATTTTCTCCCCCAAAATGGCGAAAAACACTCACTTTTTCCACACTCTGCCCCGTTTATCAGCAAAGTCTATTTTTTGGGTTTTTACACACAGGTCAGCTTTTGACAAACTTCCAATGATCAGTTTGGAGAAAAATAAGAATTTTCAGAAAATAGACATTTATATATTTCCAACGAGCCATCACGGGACTCATTTCGACATAAGGAAGACATCCAAAAGTTTCCTGCAAGACAGAGGACTTTCTGCTGATATATTTCTTAAGTATTTTTGTGAAAAATGTACTTTTCTAAAGTGACTTTTCCTCATGTGCGTTTAGCTATTTTTGGGCATGGTTAGTTAGGAAAAGTCAATATATTTTCCTTTTTTAGCATTTTTGAGATATTTTATTAGATATTTTGTGCCTTGGGCTTTGCAAAGCCTCAAGGACAAAATCAGATATTTTTGATGGGCCAATGAGATTGCAAGTTGCACTAGGAGGTTTTCCCTCATCTCGGCCTATATATTCCAAGATACTTCATTGTAAATAAGATTGAACTTGATGATATAGGGAAATATATTCTTATACAAGCTTGGAAGAAACACTTATCTCATGCATTGGATAGTTTCTTGAATGTTTTTGGATGATGAAAGAGGACTGTTGTTGGATTCCTTGACTTGGTAAAATGGTATAGTGTCCCTCTCTGTTATGCTTCTTAGTTTTCATTCATATTCCATGTTCTTGCTTGCTATAAGACAATAGAGAATATATTTGAGACATGCCCTTGGAGGCACCTCAAATTTCCTGTTTCTTTATAGCTTCTATGTTTTCTTCCTTCTTAGTCATATCAAAGAATCCTTGATTGCTCTTTGATAACTGAAGAAATTGTTTGCTTGTTTCATTTATGGTTTTATGCATGATAAGTATGATTCACAGTATGCCCTGCTTACTCATGGCTAGTCATAGCTCCACCTCTGAAACCTTTCTTTGATTGATTAGATTGTCATTTGTTGAACCAAGGAGGTCTTGTACTGATCTTGCCCTTTGCCTAAAACTATGCAATCTTGCTTCAAAGTGCCCAATAGCTTGAAATACTATGCTTAGGTGTTTCCTCATAGTGATTTGAGTTGTTTTTTTGTCTTAATTGTATTTCCCCAAAGTCTGATAGCAATTTCCTAAAGTTAGAGAGTCATATATCTCTATGTATTGCTTGAATGTTTATTTCTATGCATTGATCAGTTTATAGTTACATTTCTCATGATTAATGGTTAGCCCTACCATGTTTATGTCAGCTATTAAAATATTTATGTTTGAAATCCTTAGTTCTTCACAAATTTAGTGTCCCTCCCACTCCAATTTACCCAAAGATCCTTTTTACCTCGATCAAATCGGCCCTTCAACAACCTTGTATCACCATCTGAAAGCTTTTTTGACCTTTTCGACCCCATAGCCCAGTTAATCGGAAAATATTCTTATCTATCTTAGTCTTTGATCAGTTCATCCCTCACAAAACCTAAAGGCAAAACCAAAAACCTACTTCATAACTAGCCTAAAATCAGAAACACAAGAATCAAACACATAGATATCCCTTACACAAATAGAGAGAGCCCTCTCTGAGTCCAGAAAGGCTAGGTCCTTGGGCTCCAAAGATTGGTTTGATGTTACCTTGTCACTTCGCTTTCCAATCAAAAAAATCACAGGACACTAACAGGCCCCAATAGAGTCTAAAAATATAGATCTGGGCATTAGATCAAATTTCCAAGACAACCCAAGAGGGTTTCCGGAAAATACACACAATGTGCCAATGTAAGCTGCAGCCCTAAGGCTGAAGGTATGTTGCAACAATTGAAATGAGAAGATATGGCTGAAGCTGATGTAGAAAAATACATATCTTCTCCAATATATCCTTTGGATGAAAGAATGGCTCCTCCATTGAAGAAATCACCTCCCAAAACACCCACTGCAACTACCCCTACAACTCATCCCTAAAATAACTTAGATATGGACTAAAAATATGTTTTAGGGGATAAATACTCCTTGGCATAGTGCCAAATGTGTCAATAAAGCCCAAGGGGCTTATTTATAGGCCCCCAAATGGATGGAAACCTTCCTTTACTGAAAAACTAGCTCTGAAGACACCCAATATAATTCTCCACTGCTACACCCTGCAACATAGCAAAATATCCTACAGAAGCTGCACTGATGAAGAAATATGTAGCTTGGTATTAAGCTTGAATGTGGTAATGAAGTAAAATTCTCTTCCAAGATGCCTCTCAAGGAAAGAGGTAGGATTCCCGCTCGGGAACACCCAGTGCTAAACAACACAACAATCTCAACTAAACAACTGAAGAATGCAAGAAGTCTAAATAGACCACATACAAATAATAATCCAAAAAATAGCCCCATATGACTGCCATCCTCTTCCTTATATAGGTTATGAGCTTCCTTTCCCTTGGCCCCACTCAATTAGGTCATTTCCTCCATGCGATCAATCTCCCTCCGAAACTGCATTATTCCTCATTTAATGTCCACTCCTTCATAACAACGATGTTGACTTGGTCAAAGTTGACCTGTTAAACATGATGCAACCCCTGTTCATACTCAAAGGTGCTTTATTTAGCTACTTAGAAGGTCTCCTTTCACACTTGAAGTGTTTTTATTGTTGCTAAGGAGATTTATGGGCCTCCCCACCCATTTATTCACCTACCTAGTGACAAAATAATCTATAATATTCCATTTAGCTAAAGGCTAAATTTTAGGAATATTACAGTCATCCCCTCAAAAATGTTTCTTGTCCTCAAGAAACTATAAAGGTGGAGCAAAATTCCTCCCATCCTCCTCTTGTGGCCTCCTCATCAATAGTTCCCACCATTGCTTCAAATTTTCTACAACAATTCTAACTCCCAATGGTTCCTCCCACATGTGCAAGTTGGCCTTTGATGAAACCTTTGTTGAAATAATCAAATGGCTCTCATCATGAGAAAGTGGAAGGTCTATATGGAAACCTTCTTGATTTCCAATGGCCTCCTCAAGGTAGGAATGATGACAAACACTAGGGACCTCATTCCCAATGAGAAACTCCCATCTCCATGCTATCATCCAAATGAAATGAATCACCTTCCTACATGGTAATTCATAGAAAAGTTCCTCCCAAATGTTTATGAGAGTCATATCCCAAGTGCTCCAAGAAATTGATCTACTGTAATGTCCATACCATCTCCCATGCTCCCCTTGAAGCACGAAGCATAAAAGGTGTGGGAAATTTCTTTCCCCATGGACACATACAACCAATGTGCCTTCCCTCCAATCATGTCCCCAACAAAGATAAGAACATCATCAACATATAAAATCACAATCAAAGTCATGCTAGCTACCATGTGTAGTAAAGGAGAAGGACAATGGTCCCTCATGTGAAAACAATGCAGTTTCTCTCCTAACTGCCATAGAATATGATATAACAAGTGTTTCCCCCACCACTTGTTTGCTTCCCCATTCTCCTCACACACATGGAGAAGGTGTATGATGTTTGGTGTCAATGAAGTAGAGCATGGAGAATACATCATCTCCCCAAAATCTCCTAGGGAGTGATCAACACCATCACTGATCATGATCCCAAATAGCTCATGAAGCCAATAAGAAAGAGTGTCCCCTCTTGTAGCAATTCCCTGCACATGAGTGGTAAGAAAATTCAAGTATATAGTAAGTATATCATGGTGCTTAGAAATACAATCCTTACCATACACTTGGTTCAAGCTAGTGAGGTAGCTCATGGATAAGCTCCCTCTCACACCCAATGAATAAGGAGGTGGTAATGATAACTCTTCCCAAGAGCTATATCTATCCTCAAGCTGCAAACAATCTATGCACTTCCTCATGTGATAGTGCATCTCCTCTTTGAAGCCTTCCCACATGAATCACTCTAAGATAATATGACATGTTCTAATGAAATTAGTGGGATTGGAAGGCAAGTTCTCATAGGCTGCATGTAGTAGTTCATCCTTGAGCTTTGAGTCTCTAGTCAAGTAGATCTGATCATGAAAATAAATGACTCCATCAACTACTCTATACCTCCCATCTATCACTTTCCCATCAAGAACCTTACATGTGAAGAAGTTCTTGGAATATTCCACCAATAGTTGGGACTCCCAATATGGATCTAGGCTCCCCAACAATGGAAGCGCTGTAGAAATATGAAATAAAGCTCTTATCACATCATAAGTCTCCTCTTTGTCATGCTCAATGCCAAAGCCACATGTTGGAGTAATGTTACCCCACTTTTGTTGCCTCCTTTGCAGCTGATCTTGCCTAGGACAAGATTGAATTACATGGAGGTCAACCTCCTCTTGAAAGGCATCTCTCCTCCAAAAATTCCATAGTTTTGCCAATGGATGCAAGAGTGTTAATAACCTCTTGTCATATTCAGAAATCTTCCTCATGTGTGTAAGTATCATTTGTTGTTCCAAAGCTATGGAGTGGCCATTTTACACCATGCTCATGACATCATATATTTCTGAATCATTTTTCAACGCAAATAGTTAAGTGGGAGATGGCAATGTCCAAGTCAGGAAATTTCTCACCTCTCCTTTGAACGCTTCGAAGGTTCTCTGCATTTTTATAGCTTCTCCCAAGTCTCCTTCCCTAGCCAAATATATCAATGCTGCACCATGTTGAGAGAACTCTTTATTCATCTTCCAATCAGGGGGTCTCCCTGGTGGAATGCCTCCATGTAAAGAGACATCAAAATCTGAAGTAGACTATATAGATGAGTGGACTGATTTGTCCCTTACTTCACTGCATAAATCGGTCTTCTTCTTCTGTGTATAAAGCCCTTGAAATAAACAAGGGTGCATGCTCCCCATCCTTTGATGTTGATCCACCTTTTCTTCTCCTCCTTTGATCAAGGTGTTACTGCCCATTACTATTATCACAAGATGCTCCTTGGGAACTTTTTGCAAAGATGAAAAAGCTCCTCCACTTGAAGAAATAGCCTCATTCCCATCTCCGTGTGGTGATGGTTCTCCTCCCAAAGTGACAGCACTGTTACTTTCCTTATGCTCTTCCTCCTCATCAATATTTGATAATACCTCCTCAACAATGAGAGACACTAGAACTTGGTTTTCCCTTGAAGGAGGAACCTCCATGTCTTCCTTTGAGAAGAAAGCTCTTCATGCAATGGGGATATTTCCCTTGGAAAGGTAGCATAAAATTTTTTATCGCCCTCAATAGAAATCTAAAGTGGAGCTGGTGCAATAGATCTTTCCAACTCATGCAAAGGTTTTAAATGTTTATGTTTTGCTAGCTCAATCAAAGATGTCTCAGAATGTTTTTCATCAAATCTCTTCACTAATATCTTAGTTAATTTTGCATAAGTAGCTATATTTGCATGATTAAATGAAGAATATTCATGAAACCACAAATTATGAGCCTTACCTTCAAGATGTAGCGCTGCTATCCTAAGGGCTTCCTTTTCTAAGACTTGATGTAGATGCAAATATGAGTCTAGCTGATCTATCCAATCCTTGGTTGTGCCTTTGGATGACCCATCAAAATTTGGTAGAAAGAATCTACCTCTTCTGCTTCTGTTGTGATTTCTAGGCCTTCTCTCCTCCAAAATTCTTGGAAGTTCAAGTGCTCGTTGAATCTCCAAGATTGAGATTCATACTCTTGAAGATAATCACTCAAATTTTCCTCCTTTGGTGCACCTTCTTCCTCCATCTATCCTGCAGTAAATATGGGCATAAGGCTGCATTGTGGATCATAATGTGTAGCTGCATGCTCACACCCATCATGGAAAAATCTAGGGTTTGCTTCATATTCAAACCCCTCAAGAGATTCCCTACACATCTCCCTTCTCATCTTCTTGATATCTCCCTTGAAGCTCTGCATAGTTTGAAAAAGAAGCTTTGAGAGCCCCTCTTACTCCTCTCCTCCAAGTAATGGAGTCTTGTATTTTTTTTCTGTACATATCTTCTTCTTATGAGAAGCTTCTCCTTATGGTGACATATTGGCTGAATGCACAGGCTGAGCCAAGATTATGCTCTAATACCACTGTAATATTCCCAAATGGGAAAAGCAAGAATATAGTGCATAAAATGAAAGTAGTAGAAAATATTTAACACATGGAACCATGAGACCAATATGGATTCATAAAATTATGTATTAGAGAAGAAAATCACTACAAAATAGTGAGGCATAAATCATATATAATGAGGAAACAAGCCTCCCATAAGCAATCACTCCCAAATATGAGTTGTTGTTACAATACAAAATGTTGGAGAGAAACTACAACACAGTAATATTAAGAATAACTACAGCTGGAGATGATAAAATGATATAAAAATACTGATATAGGCCCCAATAGAGTCTAGACATACAGATCTTGGCACTAGATCAACTTTCCAAGATAACCCAAGAGGGTTTTCGGAAAATACACACAATGTGCCAATGTAAGCTGCAGCCCTAGGGCTGAAGGTATGCTGCAACAATAGAAATGAGAATATATGGCTGAAGCTGGTGTAAATAACTACATATCTTATCCAATAGATCCTCTAGATGAAAGAATGACTCCTCCACTGAAGAAAACACCTCCCCAGAACAACCACTGCAACTACCCCTGCAACTACTCCCTAAAATGGCGTAGATCTGGACTGAAACCGCGTTGTAGGGGATAAATACTCCTTGTCCTGGTGCCAAATGTTTCAATAAAACCCAAAGGGCTTGTTTACAGGCCCCCCAATGGATGGAAACCTTCCTCCACTGAAAAACTAGCTCAGAATACACCCAATATAATTCTCCACTGCTGCACCCTACAACACAGCAAAATATCCTGCAGAAACTGTGCCGATGAAGAAATTTGTAGCTTGGCCTTAAGCCTAAATGTGGGAATGAAGTGAAATTCTCTTCCAAGAGGCATCTCAAGGAAAGAGGTGGTATTCCCGCTCGATAACACTCGGTGCTAAACAACACAGAAATCTCAACTAAACTGTTGAAGAATGAAAGAAGTCTAAATAGACCACATACAAATAATAATCCAAAACATAGCCCCATATGGATGCCACCCTATTCCTTATATAGGTTATGAGTTTCCTTTCCCTTGGCCCCACTCAATTAGGTCATTTCCTCCATGCAATCAATCTCCCTCCAAAACTGTGTTATTCCTCATTTAATGTCCACTCCTCCATAACAACATTGTTGACTTGGTCAAAGTTGACCTGTTCAACATGATCCAACCCCTGTTAATACTCAAAGGTGCTTTATTTAGCTTCTTAGAAGGTCTCCTTTCACACTTGAAGTGTTTTTATTTCTGCTAAGGAGATTTATGGGCCTCCCCACCCATTTATTCACTTACCTAATGACAAAATAATCTATAATATTCCATTTAGCTAAAAGATAAATTTAGGAATATTGCACCTGTGCTTGAAGGTAGAATGAGTAGATGGCTCCTACTATTCTAGGAGTTCACTTTTGAAGTAATATTAAAACCAGGAAGGCTAAACGTTGATCTTGACCACTTATCAATATTGGAGAATAGGGAAAACAGGGGATCCCTTGACGACCAGTTGTCGGATGCTGATCTCTTCATAGTAGAAGCCATCCCAGATTATCTAGAGAAAATAGAGACATACCTGTCCACAGGGCAATGCTCAGAAGAGTACACGTCAACACAAAAAATACATATGGTAGTGAAAGAGGTCGAATATCAACTCATAGCAGGGCAGATATATAAAATGGGATTGGATCATATCTTGCAAAGATGTGTCCTAGATCATGAAAGAGAAGATGTCTCGTGGGAGTGTCAAAGTAGAGTTGCAAGAGGCCATGTTGGCACAAAACCCATAGAAATGAAAATACTATATGCAGGGTTATGGTGGCCCACAGTGCACAAAGAGAGAAAATCATATGTGAAAAAATGTGATGTCTTCCAAAGAAGAGGACGACCGTCACACTAGGATGAGTTACCACTGAAACCTGTGAGGGCTATGTAGGCATTTGAGAAATGGGTCGTAAAATTCATAGGACTAATTGTGCCAATGACATGACACTCACAAGCAAGGTATATAATTACGACAACAGATTATCTTACAAGATGGGCAGAGGCGAAACCTGTTAGGGACTGCACAACAGACACAACAACCATATTTGTTTTCGAGAACATACTTAGCAGATTTGGCTGTCCTAGGAGCCTAACAAGTGATCAAGACATGCATTTCGTAAATTCTATAGTTGAATCACTGTTGGACAACTTTATGGTACAACACCGCAAGAGAAGCTTGTACCACCCTCAAGCGAATGGAACCGTCGAAGCATTCAACAAAATATTGGAAAAAATACTAACAAAGATATGAAATGCCAACTGTGATGACTAGGATGAAAGGATAATAGCCACATTGTGGGCATACAGGACAACCATAAAGAGATTTCACAATCAGATTCCATTCCAGTTGGTATACGGAAAAGAGGTAGTAATACCAGTCGAGTTTATCATACCAAGCCTCTTAATTGCTTCAACCACACATATGAAAAATGAAGACTCCATCACTGAACGCCTCCATGAACTATAGGAGCTTGAAGAAGATATATTTCTGGCAGATTTCCATCAATCAGTACAAAAATAAAGACAAAAATTCCAGCATGACCATCACATCAAGCACAAAATAGTCGATATTGGCGGAAAAGTCCTGCTATATGACAACAAATTCCAAAGGTTCCCAGGAAAACTCAGAATGCATTGGATGGGACCGTATCATGTCATAGACATTAGAGACTCAGACGCGATCATACTAGCACAAATAGATGGAAAAATACTGCAAGGATGGGTGAATGGTGCACTGCTGAAACCCTATCATGAGTAAGCCTCACAATTTTTTTATTTTTTTTATTTTCAAAATAACTCTCGCACCTGAGAGCAGTCAATAGGGTAGAGTAGCATATATAGAGTCATAACTCTCTCGCAACCGAGATGAGACATAGAATTATTATATTTTAAGCTTTTTCAGTTCATTAGAATAGGAATATTCAATAAGAAGACCGCACTGTGGTGCAGAACAACAATCGGGGGGGAGAGCCTACAGTGTTAGATAGCCTAAGCGTGTCAAATATCATTCACTCATAATGACCCATCATACTGTTGTCAGTTCGCAGGATCACCCGAATTTGAAAAATAACTGCCGTAATTAGTAACCCCCATATCGTAATAAATTTTCCATATTAAGCCATAATTATTACCCATCATGTCTACCCGACTCCCGAAGCCAGCATCATCAATGTCATAATACACCTCACCATGGTAACTAATCGCATGATTATAGTCACGGGAAAGACAACAATAATTAATTAGTTATGGGGTCATGTCAACCTCATTTGTTTTGGTAACATTACTTCACCCGCATGAAGGAGGAAAGCACCAGAATGCCGGAAAATTATGAGTTAGAAGAAACAGAAATAGCTACAACAACAAGCACGATTTTAGTAGCAGAAGTTAAAATTAGCTGACCAGTAGCAAAATTTCACAACAATATACCAACAACAGTAATTCAAGTGTACAACAGAGGAAAGAAGATGACAAAGATAGCAACCTCTATTGTCAAGCCCAAGCTTAATGCAAGAATTCAAAGGATGGAGTCGTTGATAGGAAAATACGATAATGCCTCGTTGATAGATACAGACTTCATAGACTCGTACAAATTCTCAGCCATAAAAATGAAAGTATACATCAAAAATTATGCAATTGAGGGAGGAGGTGAAGCAATAAATATGAACCCAGATTTCAGAGGTTTTCATAGGTCGACTATTTTGCAACTCAGGAGCCTCCCAGTATTTGGAACGATGGGAGCAGAAATGCAGTGCAAAAATTTCCTGATGAGAAGAATTCAGAACAGATCATTATGGCTTGGGAGGGAGATCCCAATTCATGCAAAGGACATACATATACTCACAAGATTATTAGTGGAGGGAAGCGACCTCTCAACGGCCTTCCAGAATGTGTCCAAGAGAGCTAAAAAGACATGGGATTATTATTACAACAACAATTATGAGACAAGAAGAGGAGGAAAGGGAGAACAAATCGTCCTCATCAACAACCCAACGATAAATTTTTCCTGCTATTTGATAGCTAGGAAAACAATGAGGCACTACACTAAAGGAGAATACACCCTGAACACAATCTCAGCCGCGAAGCACTGCATTCAAGGAGCACGGTTGAAATGGTGCTCATTCTTGTTGAATGAACTGTTTGAGGCTTACGAGGACAACTACAGGTGAGCCACATGTTTCATTTATGGTTATCTCAACATGGCCTTTGCTATGTGGAAGTAGACTCACCTAGGGATCAGACAGCTTGCAGAAATTACACACGACCAACCAATGGCACTAAGGTTCACGCCCTGGAGAGTATCAAGAAATCCAAGTACCAAAGAAGTCAATGAAGAATCTTTTACATTCTGGTATAGACATATGGTTGACATGGTTGGGAGCCACAAAAGGGTTCCAAGGGAAATATTGGATAGATACTCTCCACAAATGTGGTTTGGGGTGACCCATGATAGGACTTACATCCGACCAAGTTGCGTGGGTGAAACCACTTTCCAAATGAGGCCACTGAAATTTCAAGTAGAGGAGGAGGCCTTCCACATAGAAGTTTTTTCTTGGCCAGGAGAAACGATGGAGGTTAGATGTAGAATCCCACATTAATCATTTGAGAAAATGCTACCAAAAGCACTCCCATGGGAGACACTGGAAGAAGCAGTGCAGAGGATCTCAGAACTACAACAATGACCACTACTAGACCAGCTCGAAACATGGGTAAAAGGCTTAAAACTAGTAATAGAAACTCTTACAAGCACATCTAGTGTATTTCGTACTTTTCTCAGTTCCAGAAATTGAATTTTGCATCCCCATCCACAACCAACGTCATCATTACTACCCTACCATCCACCACATTCAATTTCCCTTCGCTAACCACAGTCACTCCAATTCACAATACCAAGGCAACCAAGCCTCCAATAACTACACCCAAACCAAAGAAAGCATGAACTACAACACCTAAACAAGTAGTTGATCTCAAAGAGGAAGACCAATCCCAACCTATGGTTACAGGCATACTAATTCAAGAAGAGCCAGAGGTTTCCATCGAAACAACCTCTCTGCTACTTTTGTTTAATCCGTCCTCAGTCCTGAACATTTAGACATCATAGCCACTTCATACGCACAATTCATCACCATGCACTTCATTCACGTTCAAGTACCACTCCACCCACACTCCGTCCACCTCAACAACCATTTTAGATCCAATAAAACCAGGGACAAAAGAAAATGGTGATACTGAGGCAGAAGCTAACTCAGGTACAACTAGAGTACCCAAGGTTGACCAAACCATAGTGGGACAGGGAACCTTTCTAGAGCTATTATTCCAGGGAGGGTCTTTCACTTCTTATACAATGCCCACCCCACCAGAGCTAAACCCTTTCCAGCAAACCAATCTAATATTGCAACAGTTCATACCATCCACTAGTATGAACGTTCTTGAAGTCCAACTACCGCAACAAAATCAACCAATGTCTCCACAAGGACATTCAGAGTAATCAATCACTAGTGAGAAACTAATCAGGGAGAGACAACAGACCCAGGAGATGTTGGGCGCTGAGAACTTGTAGAGTTGGGTAGCTAGTCAAATGTACAGCTTTATCCAAATGGCAGCACAAAAATTAGAAGGAATTCACAATGACCTCCAATAGAGGTTCGAGCAGCAACAAAAGCAAGTGATTGATACAAATCAACTTCATAAATACATTGTAGAAAACCAAACTAGATTAAACACTGCATAATCTCTCGGGCACGAAAAGGCGGCCTCATGGCTTCCTCATAATCTCACTTATTAAATAATTTTAATTCCCATAATTTAATAGATGAGAAGAAAGATAGTCCGTGCTATCTTAGTCTCTTTTGGTTGAGTTAATTACTCACCAAAACCCACCAAGATAGGAGTTTCCTAAACAAACTCCATCTTTTGAGGAACTACCCAACAACCCAAGAGTTAGGAATATTTAATTAATTATTTTGGATTTATTATTGTTATTTTAGAGAGGCTAACATTCCCCCCTTCAATGACAATAATAAATCCAAAATAATTAATTAAATATTCCTAACTCTTGGGTTGTTGGGTTGTTCCTCAAAAGATGGAGTTTGTTTAGGAACTCCTATCTTGGTGGGTTTTTGGTGAGTAATTAACTCAACCAAAAGAGACTAAGATAGCACGGACTATCTTCTCTCATCTATTTAAATTGTAAATTAAAATTCTTTTAATAAGAGATATTACATGAAGAAGCCATGAGGCTTCTGCCTTTTCCGCCAGTATGCCAGTGTTTTGTCTAGTTTGGTTTTCTGCAATGTGTTTATGAGTTGATTTAATTTGTATCATGTGGTATCAGAGGCTGTGATTAGAGGCCTGTGTGTTGTCGATTAACTGAAGACCAATCCTTGAAGGCGTGCTGTGAATCACTGAGCAGAGATGTTGCTGTCAGCGCAAAGGAGGTTTTCTGAGAGCTGGTGTGCAGGCGAGTGTGAATGATCCTATAATCTGTGTGGAGCTCCAGAGATGTTGCTGAATCCGGCATGTGTGGTATGAAATTTGTCTATTTCAAAAGCTGCAAAATCTGTGTGATTTTTTTAAAATTGATTGAGTGAACAACAAAAGAAAAAAAGAAAAAGAGCGCTGTGTATTTTAATTTTTTAAAGCACTTTCATGAACATCGCTTTCTGTGTTTTAAAGTTGAGATCCAGCGTTAAAGAACGGCATTTCTTTCATGGTGACATCGCTTTCTGCAAAGAGTTGAGATCCAGCATTCAGTTATTAATAATAGCAATTGGCATGGATTTCTGTTGATCAATAACAACATTCTAAACAACGTTTTTCTAAAAGTCCATTTTCTGCATTTGAACATCGATCCTGCACTTTTGGATTCTGCATTTTGAGCAAATCGATGGAATCAAACATTCAAAAAAAAAAAAGACGTTCAAACAGCATTACAGATCAAGGCAGCGCTTCAAATCTGTGTTCTGCATTTTCTGAAGAGGATTATGCATCAAACAACGTTTTTGGCATCGACCTCTGGCAAATCGATTCTGCATTTTCATTCAAATCGATTCAAATAGATTCTGCAAATTCCCTGCGTTGAGCATTCTGGCATCGATTGGATTGGAGTGTGTTTCTGCGTCAATCCAGTGTTTAAAATCTGCAGCGTTCATTTGTGAACCAGCGTTCAGTTAAGAACAGCGTTTTAAAACAGTGTTCTGCACAGCATTTTTAACCAGCGTTTTCTGCACGTTGAAACAGCGTTTTAAAATCTTTTACAGCATTTTTTTCTTCACAGCGTTTTTTGCCAGCGTTTTCATGTTGATGCAAGTGGTTTTTTGCATGTTTAGATTGAATCAGCGTCCTCAGCGTTTTAAATGATTTGATTCATTTGGTTCTAAACAACGTTTTTTTCATGGAACTATGATGTCGTTCTGGCCTTTCAAATAATGTCGTTCTGCCTTCGTTCTGTTCTGTCGTTGGGTTTACCGTGATGTCATTCTGCCTTTTCAAATGTGAAATGGTGCCAGATTTAATACACAGTGTTATTTTCCCTTCGTTGATGTCGGTCTGCACTTTTAAAATAATTGAAACAACGTTTTAAAAATAGTTTTCCAGCGTTTCCATCAATAATCAAAGGCCGGATCGTTTTTGGATCACCTCTACATTTAAATTCCAGAGCCGTGGGCAGATTGAATTTCAATTGCATAACCGTGGGCAAATTACAGAGTCGTGGGCAGATTCCAGAGCCATGCGCAAATTCCAGAGCCGTGGGACTATGTATTCGTTGTTCACATTGAGTTATTATATAAAACTGAAGCGCATTTTTTTAAAGTTGACATCTGACTCTTTCATTGGTGTTGAATGTAAACAATGGATGAAGATCGTGCGCATGGGCATTGGCATTAGATCGACGTTGACAGCGTTTAAAGAAATGTGAAAGGTTTGCAACGTTTTAAATTAAATGTGAAAGGTTTGACAACAGTGTTTGCCAGCGTTGTATTGGTAGAGCAGCACGCTGGTTGAAGAGCATATTAATCGAGGCCGTGACAGCAGTGTAGTGAACGTGAACACCAGAGGATGGACGACAATCACATCAAAAAACCAATGTTGAGCAAAAGTACTTTATTTTTTTTTAAAAGGTGACCTTTGTGAATTATTAAAAGTGTTCTTTTACATTTAAAAAAAAGAGCACATTCGTTCACTTTATAAGTGACTCCATCAACGTGAATTCACTTTTTTAATTTCACTTTATTAAAGAGACTACCTCAAAACATTTTGAATGGTAGTTTCAAAGAAATAAAAAAAGGGTTGATAAAGTGAATTCAGGGGTATTTTAAAGTGAATTCATAAATGTTTTAAATGAAACTTTAAAGAGAGACTTAATAGAGTCATGAGAGAGAATAAGTGGAGTTACAGTGTTTTTTAAGTGAATAGTGGATAATGTTAAGAGAGAAGTAGTGGAAAAGAGAACTATTTCACTTTACATATTTTTGGGTTCAAGAATTTGTAACAAAAATTGGAGAGATAAGGAGCATTTGTAATTATTTTTTGGAGTGATAAGTTGTCTTTTGTAATTTGGAAAGAAAACGAGTGTTTTCATTTGTATTTGGAGTGATAAGGGAAAGCCTTTATTGTAATTCAAAGTATTCCTTTACTTTGAGAGGGATCGTGTCATTCTCCATTCAGATTTTGACGGCGAGTTGTTTCAAAAGATTGTCAGCTTGACATTATCATTGCTTCAGATGATGTACTCAGTGATTAATAAAGATATCATTTTTTTGGTGTTGATGTGTCCTAGATCCGCCCGAAATTGAATAAGGGGATCTAAGGTACACCATGTGTGTTTGATGGCGCATGTGTTTTTTTTTGGCTTCATGTTGCTGTTTTTGATTTGTGTCTAGTTGTGACACATCAATAATTTCATCACATACATGAAATTCAATATCAGCAAGCACAACACAACAAAATAGCTGCAAGATCAACACATGCATCTGCACAAATTGAAGATTGTCTACATCAGCATTTTAAATCAACAAGCCAATTCACTTCATCAAGTTCATGTACTTGCACACTCAAAAGTCTACATCAGCATTGTTATACATTCTTTTCAGAACTTGTAATCAAATTCACTATGTTATGTTAATCATTAAAAATTCATTGGTAATGAATTTTTAAAAGAACAAGTGAAGTCATTGTTTTAAAGTGAATCATTGTAAGCTTTCTTGGGTGCATTGTCGACAGTGTTCGACACCCTTGCTTTACACAAAATCAATTGAGTGCATGAGTTTTTTCAAACAAGCAACAAGTTTCCATCTCCAAGCGAGCGTGATTTCAAGCAATTTGCGTCAAGACAATAAAAAGATAAAATCATCAAGCAAGCCAGAGTGCAGTTTATTGCAGCGACCATCAATCAACCAAGTTGACATCAACATCAAGCGAGCCAGAGTGAAGTTTATTGCAGTAATCATCAAACAAGTTAAAACAATCAACCAAGTTGACATCGACATCAAGCGAGCGTGGTTATTCATTCAAGTGAGCATGTCGTCATCAAGTAAAGTCAAGTGAGCGCTTAAACAAACGCGATCGTCATCAAGCGAGCGTGAATTCCAGAGTTTAAGCGAGAATATTCTAGCAAGTATTCCAAGCAAGTGCAATCAGCAACAAATCAAGCGAGCCTGTCATTCAAGTGAAACAGTTCAAAGTACGACATCTACAACAAGAGAGCCTGATTTCAAGAGCGCAAGTTCAGATGGCGCAACATATTCAACTGTTAAACATTCTTCATAGTTTGATCATCTCAAGCGATGAAGACATGGTGCACGTCAGCAAAAACACTCTTGCTGATCTTTCACGGCATCTACAACAAAAACATGAAACTATTGAGTTTCTTCAACTTGAGTCGCAACTTCAAAGGATTGAATTGCAAGAAAAGAATGATACTTTCAAGTGTTTGAACCATCCAGATGATAAGTCTTTGCACAATTCAGATGATAAGTCATTCATTCAGCCAGCTTCAAGTGTCGCAGCTGTTCCAGATCCAATTTCTTCCAAGTCCATCATCAGGCCCTGGGAAGAACTTCAGAATAACAAGAATCGACGAGGCTTAGGATATGTCCAAGATGACGCCAACTTACATATTCCCGATTATTCCAAGCCCATTCAGTTCGTCAGTGCGGGATTTCTTGAACAGATCCCCTCAGCACATTCAGAGACAGTTGCAGCCAACCAGCAGTGCATGCAACCCAAAGTTTCAGAAAAAGAGAATTCCACACAACCTGAACTTGAGGTCACACCGAAATGTTCTCATTGTCAGAGAAACGGTCATATGGAAGATCAGTGTTTTGATCTCCATCCCTGTAGCCATTGTGGCAAGTGCAATCATTCCTCAGACAAATGTCGCAATCGACACAAATCAGCAAGGTTGAAGATACATTATGAATGGATCGACCCTTGGGAATGGTCATCCACAGTTAAAAGATTGCTTCAGTTCTACAACCGCATACGATCACACATTGTGCAGCCCACACTGAAAAGATGATGGTACTCTCATACAATTGAATGGGGGAGTCCAATAGTGTAAAACTCCTACACCTGAAGGGGGGGAGTTCAGGAATATTTTATAGAGAAGCGTCTCTCCTTTCAGCTGACAAAGGGGGGAAAATGTCAATGAGATTAACAGTGGTTGTCAGACTGAAAGTCTCGACACAACCAGCAAAAACAGCCAGTGGGCATCTTCAACAGCCAGTGGGCATCAACCAATTTGCTAGTGGGCATCAAAAAATTTGCCAGTGGGCATCAACAAATTTTCCAGTAGGCAGTCAACAAAATTTCCAGTGGGAATCAACAAATTTTCCGATGGCGGTCAACAAAATTTCCGGTGGGAATCAACAAATTTTCCGGTGGGCATCGATAACCTGACGGTTAACGGATTTTAAACCTGAACATAAACAACGGTGAAATTTGTTTTCCATCATCGACCGGTGGGTTTTGAACAAATTTTGTCAGTGGACAAAGGATGCTGCTTTCATGCAAAGGACAGATGGATCCTTTTGCAACTTGGCACTTGATGAAGTTGTCAAGCAAAAGTTAGACATGAATCAGACATACAGCTGACTCATGGTTTCTTCAGATTGCAGTTTTTCAGCATCCATCTTTGGCGGTTTTTCAGGCAATGTTTTTTGAGGATCAACATGAGAACTTGGAAGATGGTTCCTCATTCTTATTTTGGATTTTTCATTGAAGGGGGGAATGTTAGCCTCTCTAAAATAACAATAATAAATCCAAAATAATTAATTAAATATTCCTAACTCTTGGGTTGTTGGGTAGTTCCTCAAAAGATGGAGTTTGTTTAGGAACTCCTATCTTGGTGGGTTTTGGTGAGTAATTAACTCAACCAAAAGAGACTAAGATAGCACAGACTATCTTCTCTCATCTATTTAAAATTGTAAATTAAAATTCTTTTAATAAGAGAGATTACATGAGGAAGCCATGAGGCTTCTGCCTTTTCCGCCAGTCTGCCAGTGTTTTGTCTAGTTTGGTTTTCTGCAATGTGTTTATGAGTTGATTTAATTGGTATCAAAAGGATTTATGAAAAAAAGGGAGTTTTTATGGAGAAAAAGGGGAGCAAATGAAGGTCTTGTAGCAGTATTTCATTTGGAATCAGCTGAACTTCGAATTTTTTAGGAAGTAAATATCGTTGCAGATTTAGACGAGGCAGTGGAGGTCTTTGAAAAGTCCCTCAAGAGCCAGCGAGCTTTTTAGTGAGGAAAATTGTTCCTTGAAGGCTCAAAAATAGATTTAGCCACCTTTTTGGGATAATCAAATTTTACGGTCGCTAACAAAGTTGGTTCCACTTGGGGATGGTGCCTTCTTGGAGGCATCAAGAACTTTAGACTTGCATTCTCCGGGAGGTTGACCATGTGCCCGATCCATTTGATGTCTTCGGGAGGTGACGTCATTTTCCCCTAACCCATTGGCCGCTCTTCCGTGCATGTGGATGATTTTCTACTGAAAAATGTATTAGCGAAATCATACAAGCAATGGATCTTCATCAATAAAACTTTCTACCTACCCAATCCTACGGTAGATAACATTTTTTTCCTTCATTAGAGTGCACTTGGATTGGCAAACTCTTTTACAACATTTTATTTCTTTTTGAAAGCAGAAATCTAATCTATTTCTACTCCTTATTTTCTCTCTCGAACTCGTAGTTAAACAGACTTGAGTTCGGATGCTTCTCTACCTGTCTCATCGTATGTTGGGATTAAATCATGTCAAATCGATTTTCATTCTCTAAATTTCTAAAAACATAAATTTAAAAATGGCCAAGTCAAGATTAAGATGTTTTGACTTGTTGTAGATCTATGTAATAAAGACCAGCCGTACATAGACTTTTATTTCACAAAAAATTAAATCAAAAATGGAAGGCTTAAGATATGAAAATTTTGGAAATTGCAGCTCCTTCCTCTTTTCATGCCACTCTCCGTTTTTGACTCTTATTGAGTTGTCTTTCCTTTTCTTACGTGTTCAAATTTTGAGCCGATTAGAACCGGATTTTACATATTTTTGACTTGTAAAATAAAACATATTTGATTCATCTCTCTTTGAAACCTTAGGTTCAGCATTTTGAACATGTTTGAACCTTTCATTTCTATCCTAAAACTATCTGCTACCGATAAGCCAAGATTAAACAGCAGCTTCACAAATCAAATTCACGTTACCCTATTAACGAGAAAATTTTAAAGCTAATTAGTCAATATTAAAACAGCTTGACTAACTAGAAGTGTGTTTTTCAAGAGTGGCATTTGAGCTTGCACACTTTCAAAATTTGTTTCTCTTTTTTTGGTATAAAGGGCTATACCTTTCTTGTTTTGACAATACGCACTCTTTTCTTTCTTTTCATTGCATTTTTGTATTTTTGTTTTTTACTAACTTGGGTGCAATGAGTGGGATAAGAAATATTTATAATGGGAAAAGATAAAAAAGGCTTCCAAAAACGAATCATGGATCAAGATGAAGTAATGCTTAAGCATCCCTCGCCATAGATAGGACCCCCTAAACAATTCTACTCCATTCAACCCTTGTAAGAAAAATGCATTGTTACTCAAAGAAATTTGAATGAATAGAGTAAGGGCCAAGCCATAGGTTATTAGAATTTTCCATGCTTACCCTTCTCTTCCCTTATTGAGTCCCACTCTTAAAACTTTGTCCCCAATCTTGAAATTACTGGCCTTTGTGTCTTATTCACACACAGCTTCTTAATGTTGTCTTGTTTTCTACTGCAATGACTTTGTTATACACTTCCTCTCCGGGTTTCATGAAGATGAATGGTCTAATTTATTCTTCCTCGATCATATCATTATCTTCAATTTGCAACTCTTGAATTAACTTTATCACCGGTACACCAGGGTGTTTGTTGGAAAAATTGCATCCATTGCCATACACAAGGTCGGAAAGGTGACATACCAATAGCATTTCTTCAAAGCCAACGCGTCAAAGCTCCACGGTGCATGAACCAGCTTTTGTGTGCCAAGAATTTTTGTTTTTCTTCCAACGATTTCTTGATTATGTTCACTAAAATTTTGTTTAAGGATTACTGTAAGTCCATTACCTTGAGGGTAATAGGCTATGGAATGCCCCAATGTTATCTCGATATTTGTAGCGTGAACTCAACCATCTTCTTTGATCCAAAGGGCTCACTGCATTATCAGGTGATGATCTTGGTAGAGCAAAGTACATCTGGAGAGAATGTTAGTCTCTTCATAAATTTTATGATAATTGAATCATATTGGCACTGCACCGCAAAGGTATGGCTTCCATCCACTTAGTAAAATAGTCTCTGTGGAGGTGAGAATCCATAAATGCTATGTGCGTGAAGATGGTGGATGGATTTCTCCTATAAAGTCAAGTCCCCACCGTTGAAATGGGGCTTCAACGGTGATTGGATGCAGAGAGGGGAGGGGTAGTAATTTTCTTTGCCTCTTAAAAAGTTGACACTTATGACAAAGCTATGATCATCTTGTGCACAGCACTGGAAAAGAGTAGGCCAATAGAAACCGAGCCTCTCAAAATTTTGTTGAGCTACGTTGTCTTCCAAAGACTAAAATGACCCTCCACACTCTCCTTCATGGAACCGGTACTTAACCTTTCTACGCACATCAAACTCTGGCCAAACATTTAAGCAATATACCACTAGCATTTTTCCAATAAAGACATTTATCTATAATGCAATAATTTACAGCTTTCAATTTTAGGAACATTGCCTTTGTTTTTGTCAAACCAGGAGGTGTATTTCAATTAAGCAGAACATAAAGAATGTCAGCATACCAAGAGGAATTCATGAAATGGTTTTCAACAATGGGCGTTGAGATTTTCTCTTGATCATCTAAAGCATTAATCATATGAATATAAAGAACTTCACAATTTGATTCAGCCATTAATCTAGCTAGACCTTGGCCTTTGATGAGATTAGTGGGTTTTATCTCTAAGTCATATTCGAGAATAACAGCAATCCACTTACCTCTCTTACCATCTGGGTCCTGTGTTAGAATGTCTTTAATAACTGAATTTGGGACAAAGGCAATAATATGTGAATGAAGGATGTATACTCTGAAGTCTTTCAATGCTTTAACCAAAGCAAATGCCTGCTTCTCCATAATGTTGTACTTCAAAGGGGCATCCCTCAATGCCTTGCTAAAGAATGCAATAGGCTGCTCTTGTCCTTGTGGATTTTTCTGTAAAAGGACAACAGCTATGGTATGTTCTGATGCAAATGAGAAAATATAAAAATCTTTTGAAAATTTAGGACTTATCAGAACTGGCGCTTTGGTTAACGCTTGTTTCACCAGTTCAAAGGATTGCTTTGCTTCCAAGGTCCATTTTACCCCTTGCTCCTTTTTCAGCATGTTTGTGATATTCCTAAGGAGCTCAGCTAAATTAGGAATGAACCTTCTCAAAAAGTTGATCTTCCCAATGAAAGATTGCAACTCCTTGATGTTTCGAGGATGAGAGATTTGCAATATGGCCTCAATCCTCTTTGGATCTATCTTTATACCCTCTTCTGAAATAATGTGTCCAAGAAGTTTACCTTCTTGGAGCCCAAATAGTGTCTTCTTAGGGTTTAAAGATATTCCAAACCTTCTGCACTTCTCGAAAACTTTTCTCAAATGTTCTAAGTGTTCTTCATCTGTTTTTTAAAACACAGTGACATCATCAAGATAGATAATGATGAAGAAGCCCAGTTCTTCCGAGAATGTTATGTCCATGGCTCTTTGAAAGGTTGCTCCAACATTCATTAGACCAAAGGGCATTTTCACATACATGAAAGTGCCCCATGGTGTAGTAAAGGTTGTCTTTAATTGATCAGCAGGGTAAACCAAGATCTGATTGTACCCTGAATAGCCATCCAACAAAGAAATTCTTCTAGACCCTACCACCCTTTGTAAAATATGATCCATCTTGGGTAAAGGGTAGTTGTCTTTTAATGAAGCTTTGTTTAAGTCTCTAAAGTCTATACAAAGCCCGATTTCTCCAGTTTTCTTCCTAACAGACACAAGATTAGATACCCATTCAGAATATTTAATAGGGACAATAATACTAGCTTCATACATCTTTTTAATCTCCTTCTCAACCAAAGGTAACTGAACAGGGTTTATTCTGTGCAATTTCTGTTTGAATGGTTTTTGGTTTTCTTTAAGGGGAATTTTGTGTTGTATTATTTCAGTGTCATAGGATTTAAGATCTTCGTAACTCCACGCAAAAACATCAGAAAAATCTTTAAACAGTTCAATGTATTTGAGTTTAATGTGAGCTAGTAAAGTCTTAGACAGTTTAATCATTTTCGGTTTTTCCTCACTGCCTATATTGCACTCCTCCACTTCAGTCTCTACAGGTTCCAGTTTTGGTTTTTTGGCCACATCGTCAAAATCAAACAACTCTTCTAAAGGGGCCAGACCTCTAGGCAAACTTTCATCTTTAGCATGGAGAGTTTCCAACTCTTTTGTTTCGTTCGTAAGTTTGCTAGACAATAGGTTAATATTGATAGGCTCAGGAGACGGTTCTTCTTCACCAAGAAAGTTTTCTTCACTGCAGTCTGTTTCATAGTCTAAGTCCGAACTGTTTAGTTCGAATTCATTTCTGAATTGCATGAAGTCTTCTATTTGTTTGTCATTGTCAAACACCTGCCAATACTTCTTATTATCAGGCACTACTAGTCTAAACTTTATCTCAGTTGTACAGTCTTTGGTTTCAAATGGCGCTAAGCATGTCCTAGCTGTAAAGGCTAAATTGTGGGCTGCAATGTTTCTTTTCCTTGGGACAAAAATTACTTTGGACTCCTCGAATGTTTTTAAAAGGTCCATGACATCATTTCGGTAAGCTCTAAGTCTGGGATGATTTGTGTTATACTCCCCATTTACTTGCCTAATGATCAATTCAGAATCTCCATATACATTGATTCTACTGGCTCATAACTTTTTCAAAAGATGTAAGCCTAAGAGAAGGGACTCATATTCTGCTATGTTATTGGAACACTGAAAGTTTAATTTGCATGAAATGCATTCTGTGTGGTTGTTTTCAGTGTTATTAATCCAGAAACCTGCACCAACTTTAGTTCTAGTGCATGACCCATCAAAATACATACTCCAAAGAGGAATTTTCTCGGTTTTATCTTGGCTACTATCCTTTTCAACTATCGTGCTCAAGGGTTGTTGTGGCATCTCAGCACTGAGTTGAATTTGTTTTGATTCCCCCAGATTTTCATTTATTTGAGGGATACATTCTTGAATCTCAATGTTTAGAAGCAAGGGACACATGACTTGTAGTGCAAGACCCACATTTGGTTTGCTGTTGTTTAAAGGTTCATCATACTGTTTTGACAGTTCATTGGTATTCACCTCATCCTCTCTATCGGCCATTAATTATGTTAAAGTGACTTGTTCACTAAGTGTTTCATCATTAAACATGATAAAAGAATTGAGGCATGTATTGACAGAATAGATAGGAGAGTTTTGTGGTCTGTCTTGTCTTGTGACTGTGTATTTCATATGGGATTCCCTGTATAGTCTTCTAGTTTGATTGAAAACAGGGATAGTCGCATAGGTCATGTCCATTTGCATAGTCCCTTGTAACTTAGCCCCCCAAGACCTTGAGAGTAACATTCCATACTTTGGGGGCACATCAGCCACAACAATATCCATGACTAAGCATTTGGCTGGAATTTGGGCTAAGTTAACATAGAGGTCCTTGATCAATCCTAAACATTTTACTCTGCTAGAATCAAAAGAGTAAAGGTCTTTATAAGGTTTGGTGATTTCTAGACCCAGGCTCTCCATTACAGCTTTAGGCATTAGATTATGAGAAGCCCCTGAGTCATGCATAGCGTTGTGCAAAATCTTGTCATGAACGTTAAAACTCACATAAAAGGGAGGAACAGGTCCCTCTTGATATTTTCCTTCAATCTTTGGACCAAAAATAAGCTCTGGTTGGTCATCGTTAAGATTGACTGTGTCATTGTTGTCTTCTAAATTTAAAGCCTTCAAAATTTGGGTCCTATATACGTGTTGGGCAGCTAACTCGGTGAGGGGAACAGAAATTTTGATCTTTGAGATTTCTTGCTCCAAGCTGAAAGGAATTTGGTTCTTTGAAAAACTTGTTTCAGCCTTATTAACTGCCATTTTATCAGCAATGTCAGGTTGTTGTTTTGTTTTGTTTACATTTGTTAAAATTGTTTTCACAGGAGTACTAGCTGTAGTGTTAGTACTACTAATGTCTGCACCCTGTTTTTCATTGTCTTGAGTGCTTTTTCCTTTACCTTTATCAAAATTTTCAGCCACTGTTTTATCCTTTTGTTTGACAACTTTAGGCTTGGTTGTAGTGCTGTTTTGTGAGGATTTGTCAGAGGTTTTGTTGTTGGGGGTTTGTTGACTAGATTTACTTCTAAGGTCATATTCACTTCGAGGTTCCGTGATGGCATTTTCCATGTTTTGATAATAATCTTCATTATCATCTCTTTTTTCATCATAAGGTGTATAAATACCTTGTTTTCTATCATAATGAACCTCAAAGTCATCATCATCTACCCCAAATAGGTTAATATCATCTTCCTCTGTTATTTGATCTGTTTCCTCAACCTCACTCACATAGTTTTGATGAAAGGGAGGAGTGATCTGTTGATCATCTTCCCTAGGTCTGTTTGGAGGTTCGTTCCTTCTAGAATTCTGATTCTGGTTTTGCTTTCTGTTTTGAGGAGCACTTTGGTTTTGACTTGCTTGTGATCTCTTAATTATGCTCATCTCTTTCATCATTTCTTCCATCATTCTTTCCATCTTCGAATTGGAAGTGGAAGGTGTGGACTCCTCTCTAAAAGATACTCTCTTCTCAGCTTTCATCCTTGCTCTTTTCTCCATCAGGTTGACTTCTACAGAAAGAGCACCTCTTTTCATATCTTCAAGAGTTGCAAAGTCTCTCTCTCTCAGCTGATTGGTCATGTCAGAATCAAACCCTTCAGGAAATTTGTTTAAAGTTGGGCCTTGTGGAGGTTTTAGCTCTGGGGAAAGTCCATTATGCACACTGTTGAATCTAGTGCAATAAGCTTGGACACTTTCCCCAGGGTTTCTATGAAGGTTCTTGTAATCAGAAAGGACTTGGAGAGGATTCTTTTTAACTTCCCATTTGTTTAAGAATGTTTGATGGAAGCCTTGGAGATCATTGATACTATGGGGGGCTAAGCCTTTAAACCATTTTCTTACTTCTCCCCCCAGGCTTTGAGCAAATAATCTAAGTTTGACAGAATGATTATCAATTTCATTTCTGTCAAAATAGTCACCCATCTTATCCACATGTTGTGATGCAGTTGTAGTATTGTTAGCATCATATAATGGAATCTTGGACTGATAGTCCTGTGGAAGGTTGACTAATGGTGCAGGAAGGACTAAGGGAGCGTACCATGCAGCCATGGCAGGAGGTGGAGGTGGATTAACAAAAGGGAAAGTGGGTTGGAGTGGAGTGGTTTGGACAGTGGATGTTGGATGAAGGGATGTGGATGGAACAAAAGTAGATTGTTGAGCTGATCCTGGATGAGAGACACCTAGGTTGTGGAGGAAATGTAAATCAGGAGGTGTTGTTTCTATATTACCAAGATGATCACTAGTTTAAGGAGAAGAAAGTGAAGACTCAGAATCTAGCTGGATTATATCATCAAATGACCTAGTTCTAAATGGATTTACTAAGTCAGCTTGTGATTGTTGTAGAGCTGAAAGATTTTCAGGAACTGATTTAGCTCTCAAGGGTGATCTGAAGACAGTTGATAATTTAATCTTAGGATACTTCCTAAGGATACTTTATGGGTTATCAACTACTTCAGGTGGATCAGGGTCAGGATAGGCTCTAGTGTGAATCTTTCTAGGAGCCACTATGCTGTTTTTTTCAGACCCAAATAATCAAGACAAGTTCAACCAGATATGACAGTCTTTGAATGTTTAACTAATTTGTTTACCTAGATTTCAATCCCACAGTCCTCTAACCAGGTTTGCATGATATTATGATGATCAGGGTTCTTTCCAATGGAGTTTTAAGGTCTGTTCAGGATTGTGGAGTCGCCAAGTGGAAGTTTTTAGCTCTTTTCAGAGGTAAAAGGTTTTATGGTCCACCACCATGCTCGTGAAATATCCCTTTTCAAGGATATCCCGAAACACAACAAACTCTAACCAGAGATTGACTGGGAGGGCATTTACCAGATATTTCACCTCTGAAAGAGGATGAGATCCGGAAGCTACCTAGCCCTTTCCATACTCTGTCTAAGAGTATGGGGTAAAACACAACAAAGGATAAGTGTCAATGTAAGAGTAAGTGTTTTACTACCAATCTGAAATATTTTTGGTTTTTTCTGAGTTATTTTTCAGTTGTGTGGTTTCTAAGAATATGCTAAATCTGTTTCAAAACTTAGCTACGGTTATGAGACAAAGACAGTCTACTCTTATGGCTAAGCCAACTGATTTTTCAAGGTTTGATAAAGTCTTAAGAGAATCCTATGGTTTACCTAGATTGTCACTGATTCAAACAAGTTTCATCATGATTACCATTTCTTGGTAGTGCTTGAAAAGGCTACTATTAACTCTCAAAGTTTTATAGAAATGAAAGATGATTCTGGGTTCGATGTCCCCAGTGGAGTCGCCAAAAATGTTAGGAATCTGTAATTTATTGGCAAGATTGGCAGAGTCCAATTACAGAAATGACATCGTTTCAACCAACTTTGGGATTCTAGGATCTAGCCCTCCTGAATCCGGAGAGGGATCTCTCCAATATGTACAAAGATGGATTTGTCTTTGAAGTTTGGGGTTATGATATTAGGCTAGTTATGAAGGCCAATGGTTTGTTTGTTTTTTGGATGGTTGAGCATGATTATTGTTCAAGGTGGAAAGTTCTGAGTGCAAGAAGTTCCAAAGGTGAGAAGTTGCAGGCAATCAGAGTAAGCTTCGGCCAAAAGATAGACAATTGCAGGTTTTAGTCCATTGGGCTATGGAGTCATAATAGGATTTAATTGGAACAGCAAGAGGCAAGAGTGGTCCATGGGGCAAGTCATCTATGTCTAAGGATCTCTTTGAAGATTGATTTATGGAATGGAATGATACAATAAGAAGGAGAAATAAACAGATGCAGAAACAAGAGCAGCCCAGGATCTGGTAAGTACTTTGAAACTAGCCAGCCTTTGACATGGACTCAAGAAAAACATAAAAGTAAACTAGGATCAGGTAAGTACTTTTAAACTAGCTAGCCTTTGATACACTTTCAATAGAAAACATCTTAAAACTAAGGGAAACTTGAAGGCAAATTTTGAAGTAGAAACTAGTGGGTCGGGCTCACCACAAATCCTCTCCTAGCTCTTCTTTTACTTGGATACTTTCAAGACAAATACAAAGATAACAACAGAATGGCCTAAGATCTGGTAAGTACTTTGAAACTAGCCAGCTTTTAACACATTCCAAGGGAAACAATCAGGCAGTCTGTGGGATCAAACTGGGACTAGGGCTCACCATATCTTCCTCAGTTCATCTTCACTAAACATATACTGAAAAAAACATCTAAGAACAACATTCAGCTAAGACAATAAGACGAGGGAATGCTAGCATTCCTATGCTTAAACTGAATTAAATCATTCCTAAATAACACAGATGGAAGAAAACATTCAGATAAAGATTTTCATTCAGAGAAGGTTAACGATATACAGTAGGTCCTAACTCTATGCATGTTGTTCTTTATAAGAGAATATGCAACATAGATGGAAACAGAAACAAAAATAACAAGTTACAATTAGAGAAACATCACCATCAACATAGACCAGGATCCCATAAATCAGCTTGTATTGATGCTTCAAACCAGTTACAACTTTAAGTCCAGTGCTTTAGGTTAGCAACCATCTACACATCTCAGCCTAACCTATCTATCACCAGCAGAGCTCCAAGAGCCAGTGAATACTATGTACAATCAGAAGTTTTTGCTCAAATGTATATCAAAGTTCTACAACCAACCCCTCACTCATCTTCTGTTGTAGTATATATAGAAGAATGAGGAGGTGAGATCTGATGTCAATTTACAATTAATACAGAGTTAATGTCTTCTTGGCCCTTGGGGGGCTCAATGAAGAAACTGTATAGGTGTTTCACTGTATTAATTGATTTATACTTATGAATTAAGCTCGGTGGGAGCTTAGTTGACCTTTTAGGCTCTATGTGACGCTAGGGTTACTCTGCAGATATATTTTGCATTAAGTTTCACTGCAGAAGTAACTTCTTGGCTGCGCTGAGGCAAAATCTGATCTTCTTCAATAACTTCGGCCCCTGATTGAGTACTTTGAGGAACAGGTGGCACTATGGTAGCTGGGAGGAATTGATTTGCCTCAGATTGTGGCGGTGGGAGCATTCCTGCTTGATAAAACACTTTAGGTTTACTGTAAACTATGTTTTATTTGGGGATTAGGCTTTTGATAAGCATCTTAGATGTAATCCCCACAAATCTGTCCTTTAATCCTCTGTTCTGGTGTGTTTTTGTCTTCGACGCTGATACTCTTTGTATGTGCCTGATTCGCTATGTTCTTTGCTGTTGTGCAGGGTCGCGCAGGGTTCATAAGGCATCCATGCCTGAGAAAACACTGAGGAAACGTGCATTTCTACCCTGTGAATGATTTCCTTTAACGAATCGAAGACGGGAGGGTCGTCACCCTCCACCTCTGAATCTTCTTCGAAAATTGCGAGAAAATGATAAAAATCCTGCAAAATACGAAAACTATTAAAAAATCCTGCTTTTATAGGTTGACTGCATCGGAGGGAATTTGGAAGGAGCGGGGCCGTTGGATGGCATCATCCAACGGTCGGGATTAATTGGGGAGATCATAGAATGGGCGAAAGAAAAATTAAATCTGACGAGATTGAACGAGGCGGTCAGAGGAGAAGGATGAATCTGAACCATCGATCGCGCAGAGATCGACGGTTGGGATCGGGCAATGGAAATTCAAACGGAGAGATCGGGCGATGAATTGTGGGCCGTCGATTTGCAGATCAGATCGACGTCGGAGATTGATTTGCCGCTATACGATGGCCCGGCTATCGCGCGCGCACCTTCATTAACCATCGAGAAACTTCGGCGAGCGATCACTGTTGGATCAGTGGGCCCAGATAGCACAGTCCACAGTGATATCGCTAGGCGTCCCGGTCCGAACATTAACGCGCGATGGATGATGGATGGACGGTGGTTTTACAAATAGTACGTGGGACGCGTGTCAAGCGATGTATGGAATCGCTAGCCATCGGGCAAAAACCGCCCTCCGCCGAAGAGTAGTGCGATAAAAACCACACGGTTTTGGGAAAACGGCGCACGGCTAGGGGGTCCACAGGGAGGTACGCTCCGCACCGTCGGATCTATGGATTGAATCGACGGTCGAGATCGCTCCGTAATTTGCACGGGCGGAAAAAATTAAATAAAATGAATTTCGACGATTTAAATAAATATCAAAGGTTTTTTAATGGTTTGCGAAGAAATATTTATTTAAATCGGATAAGCACCCGACTGGCTCAGCGCGCGGTCACGGCGCCAGGGTGTATGGGCGGAAAGGCTAGGTACTTAGCCTAAGGGGGCTTAAGCCCAAAATATATAACAAAATGGGTTTTTAATGGTTTTTCTCATGATTTTCAAAGGTTTGAGGGTTCTGATAAGGCCAAGAGTGAGTCTTAAACCTTATAAAGGGGATTTTGATGAGGGGAAAAGGCAGAAATGTGAAAATGAGAGATTTTTGTGGGAAATAGGGGGATAGAAAGATGAGGTTAATTTGGGAAGAAGGGAAAGGAGAAAATGGTGTTTGCAGCAATATTTGGCCTTGGAAATCAGTAGGATTTCAGAGTCTTTTTGGGATGTAAACAAAAGTATAGGATCTGGACAGAGGCAGGAGGCCTTCAAGAGTCTTCAAGAGCCAACAATTTTTAGTAATAGAATTTGTTCCTTGAAGGCTCAAAACAGATTTAGCCACCTTTTGATATAATCAAATTTTACAGGTGGCTAACATCGTCTCTGTGACTGTCTTCTGCTCGAATCATCTTTGTGTCTTGTGTAGTGCTTTCATCTTATTTTTTGTAGTTTGGGGTAGATGGATGGCCTCAAATTCCCATGGCTTCATTCAGTCAGTAAGTAGTTTCTCCCTCCTACGAAACTCATCGACCTGTCCTTGTAAAATTTTACCCTCTTGGAGATGGGTGAATCGCTACATCGATGTTAAGGTCTTGGAAGTTACCTTAATGTGATCCATCTGTTCTAGATTTTTGTGCACTTTGACCTCTATATGATGCACCTGAGGGTCCTCCTACAGTGAGGACCATACATCCATGAATTATTTGAATACGTTTGTGCACTCTTTTATACAAGACTCAATATGTTCTTTGGCAGCTTTGAGCTCTGTTACACGTTGCTCCTGGACTTCAGGTGCACTGGTTGGCCCCAATTGCATCTGCAACTAAAATATATTCATCTGTAACTAAAGGTGCACTTCATTAACCTTGGCTTTGGAGTCCTTTACTATGATGGAAAGCTTGCCCCATTTTTCCTCTAGTGCAACTACGGCCTGAATCTGGAGCTCTAGTAGCTCACTACAAGCGTTGGAGATGGCTTCCTCCAACTTTTGCCTATGCGCGGTCTCAACCTCACACACTTGTACCACCAACTGTTTCTCCTCGACCATACTTTGTCATTCCCACCGAACATCCTGAATGACTACAAGATCATGCTGCTCTTTGATCTTCAATTCTTTGGCAATACCCTGGTGGAACTCATGTAAAGCTTCGAGTGGCAACGCAGCAAGATTCAACTTCATGTTTTTCCAGTGGACTGCCTACTTCATTTGCTCTGCAGTGTCAAAATATAATGTTCTTGCAGGGATCGGCACTGTGCGGGTATCAGTTGTCAATTCCAGCTCATACGTTGTTGTTCTTGTGCTCGTTGGTACCCCGCTCACTTGGACTGCGCTCGCTTGTAGCCCACTCACTTGACTCATGCTCGTCTGAAACTGCAAGTCCTTTAGCCCTTTATGGACATCTGCCAATACCTTCATGTATTGTTCTTCGATGTTTCCTCGTAAGTGCTCCATGACATTCTTAACATTATCGCCAATATTGTCGAGGTCCCCTTTAGTAAGGACCATTTCTTCCAGGCTGATGAATCTATCAGACTTCACCTTCTTCCTTGCGTTGCCCTTCTATGTCTATCACCTTTTGGTAGTAAAATGGGAGGGGGGATCAGATGGATCCACGCTAATATCATCGCTAAGAACATCACCCCATTTTGTCTCTCGAATCACCGTCTCTGTCTACAGCTCTGTTTCAGTTTGTTTACCAGTCGTAAATGTGAATTCCTAGTCCCTTCCCGTTGGTGTGGTGGTCTTCACACCACTCATTCTTGCCTGCTCCGCACCTTCAGCAAGCGAAGTTAACCAATTGCTTGGCCATTTACTGATGATGGATTCCTCATCCTCTTCCTCTACAAGGTACGACAACTTGTACCAAACCCCAACGAGGTCCTTCTTCACCTGAATATGTATGTGGTGGAAGTTCAGTTTGAACTTCGCGATCCGCTGGTACTGATTTAAAATGTTGAGTGACAATCAGGCCTTTTGGTTAATTACCATCCCAAGGCTCATCTCAAAGCCAACCCAAAAAATATTTTTTGTCGTGACCCTGGTTGGTTCCATCGAAAGCCATAGAGAGGCATATCTAGCCGCATCGCAAAAATCTGGGTCAAGAGTGGGGAATTGCGACTCCTCGGGCTCCCTCCAAGCCATCAATTCAATTAGGAGAAACAGCCATGAATAGTGGAACTGATTTCTCTCTTCCTGAGCTGCTCTGCAATCAGTGAGGAATTCGCTACATAAATATTATGCCCAGTTATACACAACACCTTTGGTGCACTCTGTATCCAAGGATATGACCGACGCAGAAGCCTCTTCTCAGCGAATTTTTCTCATAATTTTCCTCGCTAAAATGTGCACGAAAAAGCGCATGGATCTATCATAAATGGAGTTAATTGAATAACCTCAGGTTCCCTTCGTCAGATTGAAATCTTTCATCATTTGGACCGCGAGCTATTTGTCCTCATCTTTGCCTACAAACTCTTCTGCGAGGTCCAATCCAAGACAAGGAAGGGTTGTAATCCTCTTGATGAGCATCGCGTCAATAGATATCTTCTTCCCTAGCCACAAAATATCATTGTGCACAAGTTCCATTAGTAGACGCACAAATAGTGTTAATAACACTTCGCACGAAGTGTGGAACACACAACATGTTCAATATCCCAGCATCCTGGATACTAGTCACCCATTTCATAGGCTCCAATATTGTCACTCCTCCTTCATAGGTTTGTTGGTGCAGTACCTGTTGGGCTCGAAATTCAGATATTTACTTCGATCATTGAAGTCCCAGTCCTCCATACACATATGTGGTACTTTGGTCAATAAATCTCCTTCAACTGGCACTTCGTCCGAAATCAAAGGTGTAAATACCTTATACTTCACTGTGTATGGATCATTTTTTGGCTTCTCAGCTTTTGGCTTCTAAGGCGGAATATACAAAGACAACCTAGAGATAGGTTCGACCTCCTAGACATCAATTTCCTTCAGTGCTACTTCTTCTTTGTCTTATTATATCTCCACAACCTTCTTCTGACGATCTTGGGTCCCCTTACGTTGTTGTTCCTTAGGTTGTTTATTTTGAGGCAACGATCTTGTTATTGTATTCTGTGGCTTTTTTTATGGCATTGCGGCTGAATTTTTCTGCTTCCTGGGTGACCATGGCCCAATGACAGTTGTTGACGGCATGGCTATCATTGTGGTGTCTAAACCTGGCCGGATTGTGTGGGTGAGCCCTGCCTTGATCAATTCTTTTCTTAATTCTTCGAAACTGTATTGTGTTTTGCAATAGCTTACTCGACGATCTTGCAGACAACAACTCTCACTTCTAAATCTTAGTGTGCAAAGTGTTTGAATGGGGAGCGGGCTCCCTGATTTATAGCAAAATTCAAATTCAAATCCCATCATCTCCTTTAGATCTTCCTCATAAATGCCGATTTGGCAGTAGATCTGCCCAGATATTCCCATTAAATGCATCCCTCCCACTCCTTTTAACGACCAAGTCGTTGTCCAATCAACTATTACTGTTCCAACAACCACCTTTTGGACGAACTCCTCTAGACTCACCGCTTCAGCGAAATCCTGCCTCCCTTGGTGCAGTACTCTCCAGCTACGCTTGCTTTCATTCTGCCGCACAATACTTCTACTCTGGTGCAACCACCTTTCAGCAAAATCATTGATAGTCCTATGTGCCTACTCACATAAGCACCCACAGATCTCTTCCCCCACCACAGACTCGTTGAACAAGTCTTTCCAAGCGGACGGTTTGTAACACTCTCAAGATTGTTCCAATTGCGCAGCCCAATCAGGTTGTACCAAAGTCCTTGGCTCCTTGGTAATTCAGAACACTCCTTCTTTGAATTCTTGAATAACCTCATTAATACACTCCCACCCATCATAGAAGCTATAAGTTAACAAGAATCCTTCTTTCATCTCATCCCAATCTATAGTGCCATCATGTAGCTCTGTTTCAAGATACCATTACTGAGGTATCGTATCCAAGGAATGAAAGAACATGTGCACCCACTATGGTTGAGGTTCTAGACCCCAAGCTGTTGTCCAACGAGATAAATGATCATGTGGATCTTTTTTACCATCATACTTCACCGCGATCTTTGTGTCTACCTGACCAAACCTCAGCCTTATCAATTTGCAAAACTCCTTCCATCTTGCTAATATTTCTCTATGTGCGCCACACCACCGGGCTGGAGTAGACCTCAATGCGAAGTCCAAAGCTTTGTATCTTTGATCCTCGTGCACCTTTTGCTGAAATTCTTACAAAAAGAAGACAAAATTTCATGTTCCATCATAAAAAGGTAAGTCACGCACTTCCGACCAAACACGACGCAGAAATTTGGTAACTCTGTTATATCGCTTAGTAGTGACTTCATGCAAGCAATTCTTCCAATGCTCCAGCTCTTCATCGTAATTTTAAATGCACGAAATATCGCGCTACCAAGATATTCTTCCATCCACGGTGGGATTAATCTATTCTTCATCCTGCGTAGTAAGCTTATAGATCTGGTCAATCTCAGCATCCCCATACTCATGTTGGACAGGCTCTGTATAGCGCGCACCTTCGGAAGGATCTAATGGCACCACAACTCGAGTACCATTCTTTTCAAAGATCATATGCCTCTTCTTCAGGTTGATTATAACAACCATGTCTTAAGCCCAATCAAATCCCAACAATGCAGGATAAGGATTTCTATCATCAACTATATCAATAACTTCGAAGTCGAATAGCACGCTGCTCCATCAATATCTATGATCATTACCTGCAATCGCCCCATAGGAATGATATTTTACTGATTTTCCATCCTCAGTTGAATTGGTGACCATTGCAGCTTAGGCCTTCCCATCTGCTCCCATGTCTGTTTCAGCAGAACATTGGCATATGATCCCAGGTCCATAATGACTTGATCCATCTCATAATCCCTGATTTTCACAGTCAACCGCATCTCTTGGTCATTTCTCTTCTTATTTTGGTAGACTTTTTTTACCGTGCGCTGCTCCATTCGTGGCTCTTTCTTGCCAGTGCAGTTATCTATCAGCTCATGTAACCCTTCTAAAACTTTCTGATCCCTTAACAATTTCATGCATGTCTACAAAAAGGACGCTAAGATAGACATATCATTTTCCTTCACTTTAGCGTTCTCCTCAAGCTTATTCTTTAGCGGAAATAATTGTCTTTGCGTGGTTGATTTCGAAGCTCGAGGATTCATAAATGTCTTCTTTTCTTCTATGAATATATCCTTATCTCGTTGTACATTAAACCCAACATTCTTATCTTCATCCTTCCATACCCATGTCTCTGTCACATGCTTCATTCCCTCTGTGCGATCTTCTCCAATATGCACATTGTTGCGCATTACTATGTTAACGCTTAGATCTTCCTAATGTGGTTTAGACCTCATCATTTGTATGTTCTGCCTCATATGTTGCTTGCGCTTCTCCTGCATTTTAGCTAATAAAATGGGACAATCTTCAATTTCATGACCAAATTCTTGTCAATAATTACAAGAAGTCATAATAGGATTCTTACAATCCATGGAAAAATGTCCAGGTTTCCCGCAATTGTAACATATGATCTTCACTCGTCCATGACCAACACCTCCTCCTCACCCACGCCCTTGGCCTTAGAAACCTCCTTGCATTGTCAACGATCCTGAGGCTTCGCACCCTTCTACTTGCATTCTATATGCACCAAGACTGTGTTGCATCATTAGATCATAGATTCGACAATGTTGTTCATCATGTCCTATTAAATTGCAGTAGTTACAAAATAACTGCTTCAACGATCTGACATATTTTTTGCAGCAGATGAAAATATTCTGTGGAATTTTGGCCTACCATTTTGCAGATACTACACCAGACATTAGGCCCTAAACTTGGACCAACACTCGATCCAAGATTTAACAGGCTCGACATCCCAACACCCAAATAGTTTCTATAAACAGGGTACTACTCCTTATAGTGGCCCTTTTCTTTGCAATTTATACACCATACTTCCAACCGAATCTCAGATCTTACCTCCTTTCCCTTCTTTAGATCTTGGAGCTCCATATGCAAATTGGCCAATTGAGTTTGAATCTATTGAACCCCTATGCTTGTATCGGCTATCAGTGAAGCTTCAAACTTCATTGATATCTCCATCGCTTCAACCTGGGTTGCAATATTCTGGCTTAGCAACGTTTTAAATCTCTGGTCCACCTCCCACATAACCTCAGTACCCAACTTCTTAATTTCTTTGACTTTTGTGATGCACCGGGACAATGATTTTGGTTTCTTGAATTCAGCGTTTAGCACAGTCTTTGTCTCAGCCAATGTAGCATTTGAAATTATTGTAGCATATTTCATGTACCAGGAAAATTCCATATCCTGCATCGTGGTAACCAACTGCACTTTCATCATATTTTCATCTGTAATGTTCTGTGAACTCCATATATCCTCTGCAACAAACCAAAACTGTTCAGCATCATCTGATCCCTTGAATATAGGAATCTTTGGGGGTTAAGGCATGGTGAGTGGAGGATGTGGAGGAACAATATGGCGATGGGTGAATTTTAGAATCTCCGCTTTGCTGATTTTCGCATCTTTAGTGACACACTTTTCGTGGTGCATGGGTTATTCCGCTCAATGTAAGTACCCCAATTTGTCTTGAATATTTTACCGCTTCACATAGCACCAGTTTATCTTTCTCCAAACATCAATATGAGCGCATTCATAGTACACCTTTTTCACAAAATAGAATTTTAATCCAAAACTTCGGTGAATTCGGGTACTTACCTCACAGAACTTTGAAAAAATTGTGCTCGGCTTAGCTATAGGATACCGAGGTATCGATCGTGAACTCAGTAATAAACCCTCCAAGGATACTAGTAATAAACAACTCTCACAATCTCCTTATCAGTCTTCTTCGACTGCTAGATCAACCTTGGAGTCCACAAAGTAGGCTTATTATTGAAACGACCTATCTGCGCAACTAGTATTCATATCCACTTGTACATCTCGCTAGAAAACGACGAGAAAAATATCTCGTATTGACTTGTATAAATATAATTATGTAACAATGTTCGGTAGAGAGGCGCAAATTTATGTTTTCTTGCACAACAAACTTGTGTTCTTTTAGATCTACCCAATCTTCAATCTCTTGCTTAGACGGATGCCACATCCAGCTATCCCTCAGTCAGATCCCAGTCCCGACAATGAAACCATTTGTTGGCTTGATGGGGCCTAGACCCAGGTTCAAATGTGGCTGCGTGAACCAACAAAACCCACTATTACCGGCCCTTTCGGCAACGATCTTCTTGCGCATATTGAAGTCTCACCTGAGGCAATATAGGGGGATACTAGAACCAGGTTTCTGCATCCAAATAAACAGTGAAATGTGGCTTTAGGGCTTTCCTTTCTTGGCAGAGCTTCGCAAAACATATCTAACAATTATACAAGCGTTGTTCAACACATCTGTTGAAATTACTAGCGGACTGTGTGATCTGACTTAATCATGTATAAAAAAGGTAAAAAACCATAAATAAAACTAAGTTATGCAATTACAGATCAAAACCCTTATTCAACACAAATATTCATAAACAACAAGTAAAGCAAAACACATCAAAATAAACACAAATCTATTTCAACAAGTATTTCATTAATTGCTGAGATCTTTCTCATACATTCACTTTCACCCTGCGCACTTAGCTCCAGGGGTTTGTGAACTTAGCTGTAGATTTCCTAAGGTCTCCGCGCACTTAGCTGGAGGAGCCTTTCCTCTAACCCAAATCCACAAACTCTGACTCAAAACAATCTTACATCCAAATGCATTTCATCAACTAAACTTCAACTTAGACTTCCTATGGCTTCTATCTAAACTCCTTGTATAGATTTTTCATTTACAATACCATGGTCTGAAAACAATGGGTGGAGTTCAAAGTTCATAAAATAATCCCATCCCATTACATAATAAGGGGTTTTGACCCACCACAAAGCCCCAAAGACTCAAAATGGACTCTACTCTGTGTGATACGCTCCTTGATCTGTAGAGTCTTCTCTCACTTCTTTCAATGAGGGATCCCATGTCCAAAAATGTGGCGCATGTATTCATTAGAGATTTAGTGAGATTGCATGGTGCTTCGAAGGATATTGTGTCAAACAAGGATGCTAAGTTCACTTCCAAGTGTGGCGACAGAGTTGGCCTTCAACACAACTTATCATCTGCAAAAAAATGGACAGACAAAGAGGGTCAACGGGATTTTGGAGGAAATTTTGAGGATGTATGTGATGCATCAACAGAGGATATGGGAGGATTACCTTCTGTTGTTTGAGTTTTCATGCAATAATGGTTACCAGGAGTCACTGAGGATGAGTCTGTTTGAGGCATTGTATGGGTAGAGTTGTAATACTCCCATCAGTTGGAGTGATGCGGTGAACAAGGTATTGTTAAGATTGGACATGTGGGAAGAAATGGAACATGAAATGTAGGTAATCAAGAAGAATCTAAAGGTAGCACATGATAGGAAAAAAATCTATGCAGATTGTAACAAGTTGTTTAAGGAGTTTCAGGTTGGGGAAAATATGTACTTGTGCATCAAGCCCGAGAAGAGCTTCTTGAGGAATGGATCATGTGCCAATATGGCACCTCGGTATAATGATCCTTTCAAGATTCTTGAAAGGATCACACTTGTAACCTATCGACTTGCACTGCCTCCGACAGTGAAATTCCATGATGTTTTCCATGTGTCATTACTTAATAATTATGTTAAATATGTTGATCATGTGATTGACTAGGCCATATTGCAGGTGGAACCATAAGGAGAATTCAAGACGGAATCGAAATGCATTTTGCAGAGAAAGATGCTCATGCTCTGGAACTGAGCAATCGAGTAGGTTAAAGTCTAGTGGAAGCACTTTGGGGCCGATGAAACTACATGGGAGATGGAGGATCAAATGTGGCCTATTTATCCTTCTCTATTCACTGGTTAAGTGAATGTCCTTGATATATGCTTTGGTGTGATGTTTTGGTATATGTACATATGTATATGGATGTAAATACCACCATGAGTTGTGTTATAAAGCTCCAATAAGCGGTATGGGTGTCATGTCATTATGGTTTTCATGTTGTTATGTTGGTATGGTTCTAGATAGGTTGATCATTATAAATACTGCAATGAGCTAAGTTATAAAGCTCCATGGGAAGCATGTTTTTATTTCAGCAATATTGTTGGTTGTAGGTGTCATTGAACACCGAGGATGGTGTTCCCCCAAGGGGAAGGTTCTGTAACATCCCTGGTGAAAATTCCATGTAATAAAAGTTAATAAAGGAAAAATAATAACCATGATTATGGGACATGTATTCCAAGCTTAATTTTGGGACAAAAACATCCTAGTGCAGTTGTTCATTTGGTTTTTTATAGCTAAGGAAATTGGCAAAGGAAATGGCAAAGGCTTTGGAAAGGCAAAGTGGCATTTATTGGCATTTACTTATCAAAATGATGGAAAATAGGAGAAAAGGAAGGTGAAACGTCACAGGTTGCATGTGAGGAGAAAAATGAAGGAAAATAATGGAAAATTGAAGAAAATGTAGGCCTCATTAATAAAAAGGATTATGAGGATTCGTTGGTACCTTTTGTCAGTGTTACCTTTTTTTAGTTCAGTTTTGGAGCTCTCTCTCTATTATCTCTCTCTCACACTCTTGGACACAGAGTATTCTTGGAGCACTTTAACGTTGGATCAATAAAAGCAAAGAAGGCAAGAGGAAGCAAATATCAAGCAAGGAAGAACAGGATCAAGCTGCTACATCAAGACTAATTGTAGGTATCAAGTTGCATGTATGATTTCCTTGCTAGTTCTGGCATGCATGGTTATGCATGTGTGTTCTTGGTTCTCTTGATGTCATGGGTGTGGGTTTTTCCATCTGTGACAGTGTTATTCAGCCTAAAATTTCCATTCCCAGATAACCATGGTGTGATGGGGTTCTCATGTTTTGGTGGATTTGGATTGCCGGATGGATTCTAAACTGAGTGAGGTGGTCTCTGAAAGAAGGAACACATGTCTTAGTGATTCTTGAATTAGATTGCTGATTACAGTAAAGCCTTGGCCTAGTGACCCCTGAATCAGATTGTGGGTTGCGATAAACTCAGATTTTGTGTTACCTCGGAGGGCATAGGAATCGTTGACCAGTGAATGGCGGCATGTACAGTAAAGCCTAGAGTTGGGTGCCCTCAATCAAACCTAGGAATCCTTAGTCGGTGATTAATAAGATATATGGTAAAGCCTAGAGGGTGGAGTCTTGATTAGGCCTAGGAATCTCGACCAATGAATGGTGGGATATACGGTAAATCCTAGAGACTAAGGGACAATAAAATTATTCACAATGTAGGTGGAGAAATCTGGTGGCATCTATTCTTGTTTAGGGCCTAGTGATCCGGTGGGGATTGTGGTAAATCCTATTTCTATTGATGAGGGTGAGGTGGTGTAGGCTCAATAATTCTTGGTTGATTTTTGGTTATGGGTCCCACATTCATGCTTGGAATATGGCACAGGGGTGATTGGCTGAAAGAAATATTTGGTTCAGCCAATCTATGGTCGAGTGGTACGTGGAAGTCCCAAACCTTAATGAATTTGAATTCATTAATAAGATTTATCTTCCTTGGTATTTTAAGTGCAAATGTACCGACACATATGTGGAATTTATGGTCATTGCATCCTTGTTATTATTGTTGTTTATATGTTGGTTATGAGTATGTTTTATGGCAGTGATGATGTATGGATCTCATCATGAATGAAAATTGAATATTTGACATGACAGATGATAATGCAGCTAATGTGATAATGCATCAATTCTTCTTAGTGATTTTCATATAGGTATGAGATCCCTATGCTCAAATATGTTGCTATGACCAGTAGAATGCATATTTATGACTTGTTTGATGAAATGCATGTCATGGATAGTAAGATTCTAGTCAATTCATTGATCAAATGTTTGCATTAGTGCCTTTGTCTTGTTTTTATTTATCATTCCTAAAGTTTTCAAGAGGTTCTGAGCAGTGGCTTGAGTCCTGGCCCTAAAAAAGTGGCACGAAATATGTGGTCATTGGAATAGAACTAGCTAAAAAAGTCCATAGTTTTTTTCTTTTCCTTGTTGTGGGAGTGACTAGAGGCCTAAAGTTGCATGCATGGCTTGTCAAGGGAGCAACTGGGGTGTTAGATTGGTGAAAAGTTAAGTTTCCTTAGGGTTTGGTCACCTATAAAGGTTGGTTGGCTCCTAGAAGTTTTCAGGCATGTGGAGAAGGTCATTTTGGTTGAGTTCTACCGGTTCCACTTCGTTAACTCTAGATGGGGATCATAGTAGCCTCTCGTCACATGTTTACCCCAGTGGATCCAGTAGCTTGGGTAAATGTGGGAAGAGGGAGTTACAACACCACATACTGAAATCCAGACTAATCACTTCCAAAGGCCCTCACTTTAATCTTCAATAAAAAAATGATTGGTGGGCCAGTCGACCTTTAGCTTAAATGACAAGGAATGGTTGTCGTGAGAGGAGCGACAAATTCATGAGAATAAAAATCAATATTATTATTAATAGCTTAGCTTAAGTTCATTATTAAACCAAAATGGATCATAACAATATATAATATTATATTTCCATGAAAAGAAAAGCTTGATATGGTAACAATCCCTTCCTGTAATCTGGTATATAAGTTGCTAATAATATTAAGTCGTTATTAGCTAATATTGTACTAGTAATATTAATGGTGATTAATACTAGATAATACTAATAGTAATAATTCTAGTTGCGATAGTATTGGTATACTATTATCACTGAATTGCAAGCATGCATCATATTAAGATTAATATTCCCTATTCAATCCGGACCAAAAACAAAGCCATGCGCTTTTTGGCTATAATTTTGATCGTTCGTTACCAAAACAATAGCCTTACTTTTTATTTCATTCAAGTTCTCAATAGAGTTGATAGAGCAATAACTTATAACAATAATATTTGAATGCAACCCAACAAATGTTGCTGATTGTGTAATGCACCAATATTAATACTTTGAATATACACAGTACAACTTAAAATCAAAGCTGACACATCTTCATGAATATATTGTAAATGTAGTTGGACTATTATGGTTATGTTTGCGATGTATGTTGTTTAACTTACACATATTCTTTATGAACTATTTCGTTTTCATTTGTATGAATATGGTTGAATGTGTTCTCATGTTTTAATGCATCACCTTTAACTTGTGGACTATTCTGCTTGTTAGTTTTTGTGATGTATTTTCAGCTCGTGTGTTATTTTCAAGTTGCGTACTATTACATGCTTCCAAGGAGCACACTTCCTTTTCCCTTTGTTGTTAGAACCTCTCGTGCATCATATTGAATTTTCACAAGGTCACACACTTTCTTTAACCAAAGACAGTGTGCACCACTCTATGCATTTTTCAATACAAGGCATGTCATTAAACACCCAACTGTTGGGAATCCTACTCCAAACAATGTGAGGTCTAGTTGTGACTTCATAACGGGGAGATCCCCTGAATGTTGGCGGACCCAACACCATCAACAGAAGGTTGCAACATGGTAATTGTGTGTGCTCGTTGTTTTTTTATGGTACTTAAGTGATCACTGTGTCGGGTTTTATATTATTATTACAGAAATTATCATTCTATTGTGAGCTTTAAGGAGCTTTTTGCAATTCCACTACAATAAATTTTGGCATCAAATGCATGCCATATGCCTTTACATAGGTTTTAATAATATATTGATACTAACGATTTGAGCGTGGAGGAAGCTTGGCTGCAACTATAAAGCTCATCATCCTTAGTTTTTGTTTATTGAAATCGACCTCTTGTGTTGTGTGTAACTGTAATTCTATGTTTAGATTTTTTAACTGGTCCAATACTTCTCTATCAATGGCGATAAAATCTCTCAAATATCAATCGATGCTAAGAAATTCCATTTCAATGAATTCAATTGTTTTTACATGCGGCGACATGGAAAATACACACATCTTAAAACTCATTTCACAATGATTAAGTATAAATTGTGATCTAAGCTACAACTTTCTTGTGACCTGCTTCCTCCAAACAAGAAATCTCTGCACAATTTTTCAACAACCCCTCGCTTTGTAAAGGACATGCTTCCTCTGCACGAGAAAGTTCAGAACCTTTTTTCAACCCCACGCCTACATAAAGGAATTCCAACCGCGTTTGTTCTGACATCAGTGGGCATAGAATTAGCATAACAGTGCCAGTGCCAGTGTCAGTGTCAATGTCAGAGCACTTGTTAGCACTCTATGAATCCCTCTAGGTTGAGGAAAGGGCCACAAAGGTAACCATAAAACTTCTTTTGGCTAGAAAATTGTATTTTCTAGTCGAAGGGGGCTCCCTCACTCAGAAAACCTAATATTTAAGACTCTAAAGCACACATAGACAAAATTTGAAGAGATTTATAAAGTTTGTTGGGAATTGATGAAGGTTTCCGGAATATGGATACTTGTGATCAGAAAGTTACTAGCTTGTCATGCCTATGCATATACTAACCAATTACATGCACAAAGGCTTTTTTAGCACATACTTCAAATAAAGGAAAAAAATTGTATTATGGTGGGAGATAAACATAAAATATACTCGTTCACATGTGATAGAACAGATGAAATCTTTGTTGCTGCATATTTTTTACTAAGTATTAAGAGGAAAAAATAGAGAATAAGGGTATAACATATTTCATTTTCAACTGAAACATTTAGACATAGCCAAATTAGATAAATACAGGATGAATTCTAATAAACTTGATCCATTACACTCATAAACAAAAAGGATTGTAGAAGAAATTGAATAAGGTAACTAATCGACATAAAAGAAATAAATTTGAAGCATAATACCACAAGTATCTCTGCAAATGGTCACTGGAATAACTGAGCAATAAGCATCACATTCATGAAAATATAAGATCACAGTCAACAAATGTCTCTGAAAACCAGTTCACAATACCATCCAATCCTTTCTCACTTCAAACATTTGGCATTAAATAGCCATACATCATTCAAAATTTCCATGTCCAAATGAAATGCATCTTTGATCCATGAGGTGGATTGAATTGATCACAAAAGAAGCAACTTTAACATATTGGCAATCTTTTTCTTGTACTGGAGAAAAAAATAAATTCACTTAAATCTTATAATATCATCCTATCTCAAAAAATATCAAAATCAACAAAAGTCTTATCCTAATCATCGAACCATATTTTTGTCATAAAAATAAGAAACAATACTGAGTTTCCAAATCTATGTTGCACAATAGCTGGGTAGCATGCCCTCTTGGCATGACTTTACACACAATAGAAGACACATGACTGATGACTCAGTGATGACCCAACTCCTAACTCAACAACACACTCATCCATCCACCTCCTAACAGATGACACCCTAAAAAAACACATGTAGACCTATGATTGTGCCCCTTTCTCACCTAAAAACCTTACATAATAGGCCAACAACATAACCAACACTCTCAGAGTACCCAAGACAACTTCATAATACCAAAAATGACACCTACAACCTTTGAAAGAACAAAAAGGATTCTATTGTGCAACATTAACAGTCTTAAGCCATTATCAAAATTTTGAACACTTAGTAAAAAAACATTACCTCTTCTTTCTCTTACTGGATGAAGGTTTTCTGGTGGATGTCTTGACCTCGGTGCTTTTGGATGGAGGATCATCTTCTTTGACCAACACTGATTGAGATGGCTTTCACTCTAGTTGTGGTTTTGGCCTTGTTCTTGGCACATTACCAAGTGGAGGCACTCCAATAGCTTGTCTATATTTCCTCACCAATCTCGAAGCTCTTGCCAAGCTTTGTTTCATGTACCTCATTTTTCTCTTCAAAACTAGATTCCGAACATCAAATTTTTTTCTTGTCTCCTTGCAGGAAGAGTCCATCTAAAAAATCTCTTGCATCTATCTAGTGCCTTGGAGGCATCTATCACTTCTTTGTTACAATCCACAAGCAACTGGTTAACATCATTTTTCTAGTTTTCATTGTCTTGAGTTATTTCCATCACCTGGATTTAACAATCCTCAAGTTCTTCTAGATACCTATGATACTCCCTCCATTGATCAAAATTTGGTCTATCGGGTGACTGGGCTATTTGTTTCATCTGCTACACCCAACCTTCTTTAACTTTTGATGTTATGGTTGTAGGCCTGCTAGACTCCATTTTTGGCTTCTCTGATTGCTCAACATGTGCAACTTGTTTACCCTTATCTTGCCTAGTAGGTTTGATGGGTGCCTTTGATTTATCCTTTGGTTGAGCTGCTTGTAAGGTTTTCTCTCTAAGTTCTTGGTTTTCTCTCTTTAAGAATGTTATTTTGAGTTGTGATTTTGCAAGTGCATCTTTCATTTTGGTCATCGTTGGGTCCTCTTCTTCTATCTGGGCTGTTTCAATCTCTTTTGCATATTCCTCTTGTTTTTCCTCTAAAATAACATCAACTATTTGAGGAGTTGGCTCCTCAATATCCTTCTTGACCTTTGACATAGTTCTAGGTATCAACAAGAACTGTGCATCCTTCACTGTCTCTTATGTTGTCAAATTTTTCAACTGAACCTTTGTTGTTTGAAACTATGCCATATGAACCTCTGATACCTAGTCTTTCTTCTTTCCTTTTGTGCTTTTCCTCTTGATGACTTTTGTTGGGTTTCCCACTTGGCTTCTCTCCTGGAATTAATTTCTTCACTGTCTCGGCTACTGGTTCATCATGTGGCTCTTATTTATCTTCACAAAACTCCATTGATGAAACATATGTTTAAGGCAATAATCCTATATTTGACAGAAAACTTGACCAAGAAACTTTTTCCTTCTCAAGTTCATACATGTCCAGAATCTTTATCAAAGAGAAATGGAATAAAATTGACATGTGGCTATCTTTCTTAACCTACACCATTTTTTCCGTCCTCCCTAATCTCTTAAACAAATAGTAGGGTAGGTTCATAGTCTTTTTGGCTGTAAAATGCACCAAGAGTATAAGGTGATACTTATAGACTTTGCTGAACCTACCCTCACAAGTGAAATACCTTTGTATAACTTTAAGCAGCTGGCTATGATGATTCTAAAGGTATGCGCTAGGGAAGGTTGTATCAAACTTATTCTTAAACTGGGGTTTAACAAAATCTTTGAAGAATGAGACATTAATATCATCCCCTTTGAACCATTTCTCTCCATTTGTAGGAATTCATGTGGCATAAACAATGAACCTCTCTGTAATGACCATCTCCAGGTCTCCTAGCTTGAATTTTACCTCCTTGAAAATTAAGGCAAACAAGCTATCCAATTGTACATGATGACCCACCGCTTTAATATTCTCATAGAAAGGAATACATCAAGTGTTTTTTAATGCTACCCTAATTGATGGATTAGATTTGACTAGGGCTAGACTTTTTGGCTCTACACACATAATTTCCCCTCCATTTTTTCTTGCACTGGGAGCCATCGACCTATGTACACAGGGTAGGTTTTATTAGACCTTCATGGAAGGTTACGTGGACAATAACAAGGATAAGAGGCTCTTATTTTGGACAACAAATACCAATAGGGTATATTTGAAAAACTCGATGCGTAGTGATGAAAGGGCATACTAACAACTTCAAGGATGGTTGGAAATTACATGACCCTACATGCCTTTCACCCTAGACCAGATCAACACTTAACATTGATTACCATTCATATATAACCCCTGACAAAAATTCTTTTTAAAACAATAGTCTACGTGGAAACAAAACATGCGCAACGACTTTGAACTCGAGGCTAACACAACTTAACTAGACTTGAATTAGATTGTAAAACAATATGAGGATTTGAGTGGGCATGGCCCTACCTATGGAAAGAAACACTAATTTTGTGTCTGTTAGTGTCAGTATTTGCATCCCGCCACCAATGATAAAAATCCTCTTTTAATATCATTTTAGGAGTCCCACTCAGAATTTTTTTATCATTCCATTATGTCATGCAAAATTTGGACAATGATTAGGGCATTGAGATCATTACTACTCCTTTCACACCCTTGATCAATGAACATCATCATGGTCAGATCATTCATTGTTGAAAGAGTCCCATAGTCATCATGGTCATCATTCATCTCATTCTTCCATGTTGTGTCGTCATTATGTCATAGGGTCAAAATCATGAAAATTGGTCCTTTCACCATCAAATTCATCTTTTGAAGGAGTAGTAATAGTCAAAGGTCTTCAAAAATTTCAATTTCCAAACTATAATTTCCAATTAAGTGGTTTTTTGTTTACCATATTTATCTCTCATTTTTTATTGGAAAGCTCATTTCCCTCCCCTAGGGTTTTGAGGGAATTTTTCTTGGTTCCATGCCTTCCATGGTTAAATCATCAAAAAGATGTAGGAATTTATAGGGTAAGTTCCTTAGATAAAAAACCAAAGGTCATCGCTCACAAAAAATCACAAATTAGTACAACAATATATCACATGGTTAAAACCCTTGAAGAGGGAAACAGTCCACAACCTGAGCCAACACGGCCACTTCAGGCAATTTATTAATATAAAAATAAAGTTTACATATGTTTAGCTCATAAAAAGTTCCGAAAAAATGATCCTCCATGCTCTTTAAATAGAGATCATGGACCAATCAGGTGTTAAGCCACAGATCAAGTGTCATTAATACCGAGGAGAGCGTGAACCGTTAGATCACTACAAATCGTGACCGTCAGATTATAAGTTACAACTGTACATAGTAAAGAAACACACTTTACCTAACTCTACACTAGACCAAGTTATACTTAACTATTTCCTCTGTGTCAGAATATCCTAACATCCCCCCTTAAGAACAACTTGGGATAGGATTGAAGGATTTATAAAGGTGACACAAAAGGAGCCTATTTCGACTACTTGATCATTGGTTGGACAATACTGCACTTCAAGAACACGATCATGGATGAGCTTTCTGATGAAGTGTATGTGGATCTCGATGTGTTTCATATGCTGATGTTGAACTGGATCTTTACATAGCTAAATGGCACTCTAATTATCACACCAAAGTGTAGTTGGATTTTTTTGATGAAGAGCAAATTTAGATAGGATTTGATGAAGCCACATGGCTTCCTTTCTGGCTTCAACGACACCACGATACTCTACTTCTGCCGAAGAAAGAGAGATGGCACTTTATTTCTTACAATACCAAGTAATAGGTCATGAACCAAGAGTGAATACATATCCTGCAGTAGACTTTTGATCATGAGGGTCACCAACCCAATCAGAATCAGTGAAACCAATAAACAATGGAGATTCTCCTACACTGTAATGAATCCCGAACTGAAATGTACCTTGAATATATCGAAGTATTCTTTTAGTTGCTTTCCAGTGACTTTCATGAGGTTGGTGCATAAACCGAGCAACAAGACCAACGACAAATGAAAGTTCAGGACGGGTATGGGTTAGATACAAAAGTTTACCAACAAGTTGATGGTATAAGGTAGCATCAACTTCAGGGGTAGTACAAGTGAGTGAAAGCTTAACACTAGAATTAAAGGGAGAAGGGGCTGGCTTATAGTCTTCCATGTGAAAGTAGTGTAGAAGATCACAGGCATACTTGGACTGAGAGAGGGTAATACCTTCTTTGGATTGCAAGACTTGAAGACCAAGGAAATAGTGCAAGTGTCCTAAGTCTGTCATTTCAAACTTTTTTTTGAGGCTAGACTTCACATGGTTTATATGGTTGGGATCACTACCAGTAAGGATAAGATCATCGACATAAAGAACAAGGATGGTGAAGGACTTACCCACTTTCTTGGTGTAGACATTGTTGTTAAAGTGACACCTAGAAAAGCCATTATCTAACAGAAATCTATCCATTTTGTCATACCAAGCCCGAGGAGCTTGTTTGAGACCATCGAGAGACTTCCTAAGGTGACAAACAAGGCTAGAGTCATTTTGGATAAATCCAGGGAGTTGTTCCATGTATATTTCTTGATCTGAAAGTGATTGATTAAGCACTGAGGTAGTTTGATTAGTTTATCATTAAGATTGATTGTTAAATGAAGAGAAATTTAAAGTTAAATATCTCATAAACCAACAACAAATAAATGATTAAAATACAACATAAGACAGAGAGAAGAAGAAGAAAACAGTTGATTACGAAGTTCATCCTTGGTGGACTACATCTCCGGGTCCGCTTTCAAGTGGTCGTCCACTTTATTAGGATTGATCCGAGGAAGTATTTACACAGCAAAAAAACCATAATGATCGTGCTCGCATGAACTTCTGGTTACTAACAACAAAAAGCTCTCTCTCTCTCTCTCTCAGCTTTCCAACGCCTACCTCTGCGCTCAATTCTGCTTCCGGACGGTGGAGCTATGCTGAAAACAAAACTGCCTCTATCCTTATGAAACTAAACTCAAATACACTCAATGTCTCCATGTCCCTCATGAAAAAGATGTCATGGTTTTATAATGTTGAGCTTGAACCATTGATAACCAAATCAGGCTTTTGGTTGAGCGAATCATGCAAAAAGGGTCTCGGTCTTCTAATAGGATGACACCTAGTACATAGGATAAGGTGTTTTAAATACATCCTTAGCGCAAATTTAATTAAAAACCCAAAATAACTTTGGATAATTTATTAGCCCTGGCGGTCAGCATTACCACGTGGAGGATGGACTATCAGCGACATGTGAGTAGGGGTCAATCCGGCAGTTCTGGTTATCTCCGATAGTTACTCCGACATTTTCTGTGACAGCGTCATGTGACAGCAATTGTTGACGGTGGCGGTCACGTTTAAAAACCCGCGCAATTAACAATTGTGGTCATCAATGTGTTCACATGTCTTGATGGTTTTCAACACAGTTTAACCCTGACAGTTATCTGATGTATTACATTTTTTATTTCCGTTGTAGTTCCTTTTCTTCTGCTCACATGGTAGCAGTTTAAACTTTCCGACACGGTTTAGGACTGTGTGGGTTTTAAAACTTTATTATAAAGTTTTATATACCTCGAACCTCATTTTTCACCATAGGCTTTATTATTTAGGTTTAATGCACTAGGTTTTAACATAGGTCTAGTGCTAGGGTTTAGATGTTTAGGACTTTAGAATCTTAGGTCCTTTACATAAAATTTTCAACTTTGCGTTTTGACCCCTTACAAATAATTTTTTGTCACTAATGACATAATTTTTTACCACATGTTTACCATGAAGACAAAAATGAACCATGGTAATCTTGAGGACTTCCTCTTCGAACAAATTGGTGAAACTAACGATACTGAAGATTGAACCAGATATCAGACTTCTGGAGCTGACTGGATGTTTCTGCTGATCTACACTGAACAAGATCCTCCTGGATCAATCCTCTCCACTTGAAATCTTTTGGACCACAAAAGTTTGATTTTAAGTAGATAATAAGTGAGGATACAACTCCCTCACTTTTCCGATCTCTATCCATTTTACCTTACTCGGATTCATGCCCTTGAGTCCCACTCGAAGATATTCCACATCTCCTTCCCTGGAAATATGAACTCTTCTGTTCAAGATGGTATCTTCCTGCAACTCAGTCATATACTCAGGTGATAAATCATCAATAGAAGGGATCTGTGTATCATCCTCAGGATCAACAATCATCGGAGGTTCATACAACTTTAGATTTTCAACATTCACAACTAAGTAAATATGCATGTAAGGCGGTAAATCTAATCGGAATGCATTATTTCCAATCTTCTCAACACTATTGAAAGGATCATACCTGATATATTTCGGTTTCTTACCTTCTCCTTTCAACCTGACTTTGCTGATATACAACCATACCGGATCGTCGACCTGAAAATGATGATCAACTTAATGCTTATCATGGAGCAATTTGTACTTAGCTTGACTCAATGCTTGTCGTGGCACAGTTAGAGAATAATGTAAGGCTTGATTGTAAGTATGATGCACATAAGGTAAAAATTCATCCCACAACTTAAGATGTTTACTGCAGTTACCTCGAAGAATATGTATCCCGATCCTGTTCACCATTTCTGTCTATCCTTGAAAAAAATCCATGATGTCCCATGGTTGTAAAAGAATTGGAAGTGGCATGTACAAACCAATATTTTGATTGCTTGGATTGCTTGTCGAACACATTACACATCCATTAATGTAATTCACAATTTTTTCATACGTATGAGGCCAGTAACAATACCTTTGACTTTGCGCCATAGTCTTGCTTACGCCAAAATGTCCTGCAATCCGAGAAGGATGAGCTTCCCGAATAACCTGCACTCTTTCTGTTTGCGGTATGCACAACTTACCCAGATGATATAATAATCTATCATGAATATGATAATTGACTTCTTCTATCTGAGTATCATGTGTTAGTGATTCATAAATATCTTCAAAATCATCATCAGTACTATATTTTTCTTCATAACTTTCATGTTTCAATGAACTATTATGCAGTACTACTGAAGCATTCAAAGATAGTCGAGACATCATATCAACTACTTTACTCATTACACCTTTCTTGTCCTTAATTACCAAGTGAATTTGCTGAAGAAATCTCATCCATCTATAGTGCTGAGATTGTTGCAACTTAGTCTGTGACTGAAGGTATTGAAGTTGATGATGATCTGTGTGAATCAATGTTTCCATTGCATAACCACTAGCATTTGTTTTAACTTTAAATGGCTATTGATGATATAATAATGTTGTGAAATTTTTCTTCTTAAATGAATCAAAAACTTTAAAATCGACACACATTCCCCATGTCCCGTTTTTCTTAAGAACCAAAATTATGGGTGAACCACATGGAGATGAACTGGGTCGCTTGGATTCTTTTCCAACCATCCCTGGAATTTGTTGCCTGATTTCTTTGTGCTTTATAACTAACTTGTGATATATTCCAATATTAGGAAGAGGGGCAACAGACATCAACTGCATCTCATGTTGTATTTCCTTTTTATGAAGTAGATGTTTTGGTTCTTTAACTAGATCTTGAAATGAATCTACCTTTTTAACCAAAATACCTTCATACTGAAATTCACAACCTAAACAAGCATCATTAAGATCCTTATGTTGCTCTTTTACCGACATGAGTATGTATCTATTACTTGAACTTATTAAGAACTTCATCTTATTAGCATTAATTAAATTTAAGTGATTTTTTATTTAATGTGCCCAAAAGATGTATTTAATCCCATCTTTCTTGAGATGATACATATGATATTTCCTATAAAATATTGCATTGCGATAATAGAGATAAGGGCTTCCTAAGACAATTCCACATATGTCTATCGGTATCATATCTAGATCCACTTCGTCGATATAGTTAGCTGTGATTGTAAATTTTAACCGACACTTTTTTGTAACATTAATTTGAGTTTGTTCCTTTAACTAGACTAAAGGATATGGTTTTGGATGATTATGTGTTTTCAAACCTAATTTGTTAACCAATGATTCAAAAATCAAATTTGCTTGTGGTCCCATATCAAACAATGTATCTATCTTTGTATGTTTTGAAGTTACCCTTATATGAAATAACTCGACTCTTTTATCTTCATTCAATTGTGTGATGTTTGAAGAAGCAAAGGTACTAGCTTAAGAAGTTTTACCTATTGTAACCATAGCAGTGGTTTTGCCTTCATCACCTGAATCGGATCCCAAGTCCAAGCCTTGTTGGATTGTTGTTTCAGCCTTCTTTTCACCCTTCTTCGTTTGGAACTTCTTTGGCTTGAGTTCTGGATAAAGTTTCCAAAACCTAACTTCATCATGGTCGATCCTTTGGCAATGTGTACAGGTAGGTATTTCATCTTCCTTCTGAGTTGTGGCTGTCTTCTTTCCCTTTGTCTTGGCCTTATTTTTTATGTCTTCAGTTTCCATCTGCTTGGATGTCTTTGGTGTAAACTTGAAAGGTCTACCACCTGATTCGACATGAATAGCTTTAACACAAACTTCATCAAAATCATTAGGATTGAACATTAATAATGTATGTTGAAAATATGAATGCAAACTGCCAATAGACTTCAGTAAATTTTCTTTTGTGTCCAAAGGAATACCAAGTGCTAACGCTTTCTTTCTGAATTCCTGAGTGAACTCTTGAACATTCTGTCCCTTACTTTGTCGCAAGCACTACCAATCAATAACAGGTTGTTGTGTGTAACCCAATGGATAGAATTGTTTCTTTAGATCTTTTAAAAATTTAGTCCACGAGGTGATAAATTTTCCTTTACGCTTTAAATCTATCTGTGTCTTACTTTCCCACCAGATCAAAGCAGTACCCCCCTTTCTCAGAGTAGCTAATTGGATCTTTGTCTTATCATCAGTACTATTTTGAATACGACAATAGAATTCTAATTGTTTTACAAAATTATCTAGTTTCTCAAGGTTTATTTCACCATCATACACAGGTAATTCAAACCTAACATCAAGTTTCAAAAGTGGACTCTTAGGTTTCTTTTCTTTTTCTGATTTAGAACTAGAAGTAGTAGAAGAAGAAGAATATGGTGGAGATGGTGGAGGAGAAGGAGATTTATCTGCCTTGCCTTTACCCTTGTCCTTATTTGATGCCTTTGACAATGAGGCTGCATCTCTCGTCATATTATCTTCATATAATTCTGCCAACATCTGCTACATGTTTAAAAACATCTGCTGGATTTTTTTCTTATCCATGGGTTTTGATTCAGGAGCTTCAGGAGTCTTAACGTTCTTAGACCCTGTCATCATTGATTGATGAATGACTATTCACTTTCCGATCTCTGGATCGAATTCCTCAAGCTCGCCTTTTCCACGTTGCAATCTCAACCTGGTTAGCATCCACTAACAAACAAACTACAAAGCACAACCTGCTCTAATATCAAAATGATCTGAATGTGATCGACTAAGTGCTGAGGTAGTTGGATTAGTTTGTCATTAAGATTGATTGTTAACTGAAGAGCTCTTTAAAGTGAAAGAATACATAAAATACCAGAAAATAAATGATTAAAATACAACATAAAACAGAGAGAAGAAGAAGAAGAAAATAGTTGATTACGGAGTTCATCCCTGGTGGACTACATCTCCGGGTCTGTTTTCAAGTGGGCGTCCACTTTATTAGGATTGACCCGTGGAATTATTTATAAAGAAAAAACACCAAACTGATCGTGCTCGTAGGCATTTCTGGTTACTGACAACAGAAAGCTCTCTCTCTCTCAACTTTCCAACGCTTGTCTCTGCGCTCAATTCCGCTTCCGGACAATGGAGCTATGTTGAAAAAAAACAGCCTCTATCCTTATGAAACTAAACTCAAATACACTCAATGTCTCCATGTCCCTCATGAAAAATATGTCATGGTTTTATAATGTTGAACTTGAACCATTGATGGCCAAATCAGGCATTTGGTTGAGCAAATCATGCAAAAAGATTCTCGGTCTTCTAATAGGGTGACACCCAATACATAGGATAAGGTGTTTTAAATACATCCTTAGCGCAAATTTAATTAAAAACCCAAAATAAATTTGGATAAGTTATTAGCCCTGGCGGTCAGCATTACCGCGCGGAGTATGGACTGTCAGCGATATGTGAGCAAGGGTCAATCCGGCAGTTCTGGTTATCTCCAGCAGTGACTCCGACATTTTTTGTGACCGCTGCATGTGACAGCAATCGTTAACGATGGTGTTCACGTTTAAAAACCCGCACAGTTAACAATTGTGGTCATCAACACGTTCACATGTATTGATGGTTTCTGACATGGTTTAACCTTGACGGTTATCTACTGTATTACATTTGTTATTTCCGTCGCGGTTCCTTTTCTTCTGTTCACATGGTAGCAATTTAAAATTTCCAACACAGTTTAGGACTGTGTGGGTTTTAAAACTTTATTATAAAGTTTTATATACCCTGAACCTCATTTTTCACCATAGGCTTTATTATTTAGGTTTAATGTGCTAGGTTTTAACATAGGTCTAGTGCTAGGGTTTATATTTTTAGGACTTTAGAATCTTAGTTCCTTTACATAAACTTTTCACTTTTGCCTTTTGACCCCTTACAAATAATTTTTCATCACTAATGACATAATTTGTGACCACATTTTCACCATGAAGACAAAACTAAACCATTATCATCTTGAGGACTTCCTCTTCGAACAAATTGGCGAAACTGACGATACTGAAGACTGAACTGGACATCGGACTTATGGAGATGACTGGACCTCTCTGCCAATCTGCACTGAACAAGATCCTCCTGGATCATTTCTTCATGCAAATCTCCATGTAAGAAGGCGGATTTAACATCCATCTGATGGACTTCCCATTTAAAGGAGGCAGCAAGGGAAAGAACAAGGCAGATAGAATTAATTTTGGCAACAGGGGAGAAGGTTTCAGTATAGTCAATGCCTTCAACTTGTGAAAATACTTTAGCAACAAGATGAGCTTTATTTCTATCCACTTTTCCATTTGGTCCAAACTTTGCTTTGTAAACCCATCTACACCTGACAATTTTTATTCCTTTTGGAAGAGGAACAAGATCCCAAGTATCGTTTGCCAATAAGGAATGATATTCTTCATTCATAACTTCATCCCAATCTTGATGATCGGAAGCTTCTTCAAAGGTGTCTGGGTCAGGTTTCTCTGGAACTTGAGCCAATAAGGAAGAGGCTCTTTCGAACTGAGAACGCGTACGTCGTCGATTTGCAGTGTCACCTGCAAGAGAACCTGCTGCATCCCGAGTAGAGTGGACCCATCTTGGAAGCTGTGGAGCGGAAGGAATATCTTCAAGAGGTGGAGGAGGATTTTCGTCCTCACTGTCATCATTTGAACTAGAAGGAATGCTATCAAAAATAGAAGAGATAGAGAGAGGTGGCACATATGCCGAATCAGGCTCGCAGGCCAAAGGTGGCACACCCACTGAACTAAGCTCGCAGGCTGATATATTTTAATCAAATTTTACATCTCTTCTAATGATTATATTTTTGGATTTTGGTTGAAGAAGTCTATATCCTTTGACATCTTCGGAATATCCAAAAAAAATGCATTTTTCACTCTTAGGTTCTAAGGTTTTACGTTTCGCATCTGGAATATGGGCCCAAGCATCACTTCCAAAAACGCGAAAGTGACTTACATATGGTTTGGTTGAGCTCCAGGCTTCTTCTGGAGTTACATTCCTTAGAACCTTTGTAGGAGTGCGATTTACTTTGTAATTTTCACAGTTAATTTCTTATGCCCAAAAATTGAGACTAAGTCCTTTAGATTGAAGGATACAATTATCCATTTCTTTTAAGGTGCGATTCTTCCTTTCAACTACACCATTTTTTTGTGGAGTATATGGAATAGTATGTTTCAAATGAATGCCATGCTCAATGCAAAATTTGATAAATATGTTGTTAACATATCCTCCTCCAATGTCTGGTCTTAACTTAAGAATTTGATGTCCAGATTGTTTCTCAACAAAGGACTTAAAGGCCAAGAACATGTTAAAAAGTTCACTCTTAAGTTTTAAGAAGTATACCCAAGTGCATCTGGAAAAATCACCAATGAAAATTAAGAAGTAATTGCAACCAGAGAAAGAAACAACATGAATTGGACCACATAAATCACTGTGCACAAGCTGCAAAGCGGCTGAAGTGTGCCAATAGGCATGTTTGTCAAAACTATCCTGATGATGTTTTCCGAGTACACATCTGAAGAAAACACCATCTCGACAAGATACCATAGGAATACCTGTCACCATATTTTCTTTACATAGAGTTTGAAGAGAGCGATAGTTTAAGTGACAAAATCGCTGATGCCAAAGTTTTCTCACTTCATCATTATGAGCAACAAAAACGGAGGGAAGGAATAATGACCCAAAGTTGTCAAACTTATACAACCTTGTAGAATCATCAGCAATGCCAATAGCTAAAATATGTCTAGGATCTTTGAGGTCCTTGATTACAACATCATGAGGTGAGAATTCTACTATTTTCCCTTCACCTGAATGAGTTATCTTATAAACATATATAAGGTTGCATGACAAGGCAGGAACACATAGTACATCATTAAACTGGCCATTATCTAGATGAATGGTTCCAGATCCTACAACACTAAGAGATCTATCATCACCAACATAAATATGTTTGGTGTTACAATCATTTAAAGAAGAAAACATGGTTTTATTTTTGGCCATGTGGTAAGAAGCTCCAGAATCAATGAGCCACTCATGAGAATGAGAAGAAGAAGATACATTTAATGCATAACCAGACGCTTGACAACCGCAAGCATAAAGTGTCATTCCTGAATATGAATTTGAAGAGGTCTCCAAATTGATGTGGTGCTTCTTCATTGCTGCTTCCTAGGCTTCCGTATTTTTAAAACATTTGGACTATACATGGCCATCACGATTACAAAAGTTGCAATGTTTATCTATTTTCTTCCCTTTGTTTTTAGTTGCCTTATCAGTTTGGTGAGTTGCTTTTTCAGTTTGTGGCTGAAATTGCTTAGGACCCTTGTTTGGTTTAGGACCATACATTTTAGGATACTGCTTCTTGGGATACTTTTGATATGGTTATCGTTGGGCTCCTAAGGCTTTCTTAGAAGCGTTTCCAGAAGTGATAAGACCAAGGTGTAAGAGTTTTTCTTGTTCTCTTATAAAAGAATCGAAAAAGGCATCAAAAGAGGGGTTCTTGTAGGTAGTTCCTTGAGAAAAGAGGGATTCCCTAGTGGAATGGAAGGTGTAAACAAATACAGATTATGCAGGGCCAAGCTTAGCAAGAATGGAATATATGAGGCTACCGTTGTCTTTTTTGACCTTGCAACCTTCTAAAAGATGTCTAAGGGTATTGAATTTGGACAAAAAATATTCAATAGAGGAGAAATTATTGGGGTCCAAAGTAAGCAACTCATTTTCAAGTTGGTGGGCCTTGATTTGATTTTGAATGCCAAAAACAATATTTAGCTTTTTCATGGCTTCCTCAGGGGTGTCAATTTCAAGGATTTGAAATCAAAGATCTTGAGCAATGGACATTCCTATCAACCCTCGTGCTTGATCTTGTTTATTTTCCCATTTAGAGGCTTTATCTCCATCGGTAGGTTTAGTTTCTTGTCCTATGGCTATTCTATAAAGCCCTTTACTTCTAAGTAAATCTACCATGTGAGGTAGCCATTGGAAATAATTGGTGCTGTTAAGAATAACTAGGCAAGCACTTTCCATTGTTTTTAAAAACTGAACTGTAAAGGGCTAAAACTAACTGCTCTAATGCAAAGATCTTGAAAAATTGGATTGATTAAAAAAACAGCTCGAAAAACGGCTTCTGGATGAAGAAGTTATGCCTTTTTGAAAAAACTGTCGAATAGTTATAGAAACGGTTGAAATTTCATGATGAAGTTCTACCTTAAAAAAAAAAATCCCGCCCCTTTAACAAAAACCTTTTTAGAAAAAGAAGCTTGAGAAAGAAACTTGAACCCAAGACCTCTACTCTCATAAACTAACTTTATACCAAGTAAGCTAGTAAAAGGATTCTGTAATTGTTTGAAAGGAGGAAGAGTTTTTTTTTTTTTTTACTCTTCGGTGTGCGTGATTTTTCCTGTAAAAAGAAAAACACACACACACAAAATCCAAGCAAAAAAAAAAAACGAAAATACTACCCTTACGGCAGAAAGTTAGATTTTCACTTAGCCTTACTGGAAAATATCCCTTTTTTCTATTTCTGATTTCCCGAGATCGCACAAAGATGTGAGGAAAGAGCATACGTAGCAAAAAAAAATCTCGTCTTCCTGATTCTGATTTGCCAAGATCGCACATAGCGCAGAGAAAAGAGAATACACATAGAAGAGGGTATAGATCTGGAAATAGAAAAATATAAACCGAAATAAACAGAGGGAACCAAAATAAACCAAATGATTAATAAATATAACTGCAAAACAGATACTTTATACCTCCAAATCTAAAATAACATAACTTGGGAAACCGGAAACCTTTTCGCATGAAACGAAAGGGGTTCCTCACTGTAACAGATGCTATGAACATAACAGAGCCATTCTCCAAGCCCAAAAAGGTTTAGAAATAGTATATCTAGAAAACAACAGTCACATGCAGTCAAACCGGCTTCGTATTTGGATCAACAACGGATGCAGCACTCAAAATAGCTCTGATACCATGTTGGAATTTACAGGGTAAGTTCCTTAGATCAAAAACCAAAGGTCACCACACACAAATAGATCACAAATCATTACACCAGTATATCACGTGGTTAAAACCCTCAAAGAGGGAAACAATCCACGACCTTAGCCAACGCTGCAACTTTAGGCAATTTATTAATATAAAAAGAAAGTTTACATATGTTTCTCTCACAAACGGTTCTGGAAAAATGACCCTCCATGCTCTTTAAATAGATATCATGGAACAATCGGGTGTTAAGCCATGGATCAAGTGTCATTGATACCGAGGAGAGAGTGAACCATCGGATCACTACAAATTGTGACTGTCAGATTATAAGTTACAAATGTACATAGTAAAGAAACACACTTTACCTAACTCTACACTAGACCAAGTTATACTTAACTATTTCTTATGTGTTGGAATATCCTAACAAAATACTTGTATCTTGATGCTCTTACACCTTCCCCTATCCTTAAAATACCTTCCTAAACACTTCCCATCACTCCTATCCCTCAAAATCATCATTTTTCCACAAGCCCTAGCCTATTGCTACAATTTGACACTTTTCTAGACTAGACCTATGTTTTTCCCTTTTAGACCCCTTCCCCTCACTCAATCCTTGAAATTCCACTTTTTCCTAATTCCTAACATCCCTCCCTACCTCCAAAAATTTTCCTAATAATTTATAATCCCCCTATCCCCTTTATTTCCTTTCATTCTTATAAATTTCCCAATTCCCCTGTTTTGCCTACACTAAACCCTAATTTCCTCTCCCATTGAGCTAGGGTTTGTTATGGAATCAGAGACATATGAGCAGAGGAGGCATAATGGAGGTCATACCATAAATTATGAGGTTATTTTAGCTCATAAACATCATTTTCCTAGAAGTTATTCCAAGGGACAAATCATTTGCCACACATAGGGCCAATTTTTATTCAAACTATTTTTCTCACCAAATGGTGATGAATTTTACAAAAATGAAAGAGGGTTTTGTCTATAATAGGTCAAATAAGGAAAACCTTCCTCATTTTTTACATAGGTGTCGTGGTTGTGGAGAAATTTCAAAAATACAGTTTCTACAAAAGAGTTGTTGCACTTCTAGAGTAACCTTGGGAAAATAATTTTTTCTCCCTGATGGATTGTCCAAATGACTTTCTTGATAATTCAAATGATAAATATAGTGGAATATATTTCTAATGAGCTATCATGAGCTCAATTTGGAGTTGATTAAGGCCTCCAAAAGTTTCCTGCAAAAACACACTGCATTTTTGCACCCCCATTCTGCACTTTTTGACCAGTCTTGGGAGAATTGATTTTTGAGGGGCTATAATTTATCATTTTCAGTGCTTTATAGGTCCATTGTGTAGACAATATATATATATTTCCAACGAGCTATCATGAACTCAATTTTGACACTGGAAACCCATCCAAAACTTAGCTGCAAGTTGGAGAGCGCACTTGGCACTGGGAGGGCACACTTGGCATTTTGAGGGCACACCTGACATTGGCATTGCGCACCTGACCAGTCTTGGGAGATTTAAATTTTGGAGGTCTAAAACTCATCATTTTTTACAACCAAGTAAATTTTTGGAAACTAGACAAGACACGCCTTCCAATGAGCTATCATGAGCTCAATTTGGACATCGACAATCCCCTCAAAAGTTGGCTTGAATTTGGAGTTGAGCTTTTGCTAGTTCACTGGTATTTTCCAAATTTTGACTTTTTCTCAATTGGTCAATGGATTTGATGGATTTTACTAATGTAATTGATTCATGTAAATGTAATTATGTAACTTTTAGTTACTAGAGGTAGATACATTGGGTAAAAGTGTATTTTTGGGATAAATGAATTAGTTTCACTAAAGTTAGGGATGAGTCAGTTTGACCACCCTACACTCTAGGTTTCAGTTCAGAATTTGGTGCATCAACTCCTCCTCTCAGGGATTCGACCCCTGAGATTGGGAGAGGTTGTTTGAGGTCTATATATTGTAATTTTTGACTCATTTTCATAGGTTTGAATCAGTAAGATGTTAGCATATTGTTCAAAGACTCTATTGTAATCATTTTGGTAGGAGCTTAATAAAAGTGTTGCAGCTATTTCTTTGGGATACCTATGGTATGGTTGTCTAGCATTGTTTATTCTCTTATTTCATTTGTATGACTGTATTGTTGGTCCATTTTCCATTTCATGTCTATTGTATGATCACTTTCAAGTTAGAGAAACATAATTCATCTCACATGCTCCGTTTTGGGAAAGTTTTCATAGTTTGTTCATCTTTCTTTCAATTTAGGAAGAATTCATCTTTCATGCTCTTCCTAACTCCTCACCTGTCTAAATCATTCCATCCCAAGAACCCTAATGTGCTAGCCTTCCGACCTACCTTACGCCATTGAATCTATGCAACCCTAATCCTATTTTCTCTGACCTAATTCACCCATCCAGCAACCGAATTCAACCAAATCAAACCCTTGTACTTATACCTAGCCTAAAATCCTAATTTATCCAACCCTCTTGGCTGTGACCTTGTGGATAGAGCCCTCTCCGGTTTGGTAGGGCTAGATACCAAACCAAAAGATTGGTTTGTGGTTACTCCGGTTGGGATTTCTTCTTCAGCCTTAGAGATCTGGCGGAGTGATAACAATGTCAATGTTGTATGGATTCGAGAGGATGTTGCGCAATGATTCTGTAGCGCTCTGTGTGCAGCGATGACTGCATAGCACCTATGCCCAACAAACAATTCTATAGTTATTGTGGCTCTGTCCTCAGTCCCTGGCTTGGCTGCAAATTAAGTTTTACCCTTCGACCATGATCAAAAACCAACTTGGAAATCAGAAATGCAGGTGTTGTGCGAAGGATATGGCAGTCACCTCATGTAATTTGAATTTTCTCCTATAGTGTGATGTCATGAGGCGCCTCATTTGAAAGGTATTATGATTTATGTATGAGAATCATTAGAGCGTTTGGTTGGGTATGGTACTTTGGATAGTTGAGGGGATGTATGGGTTGTGTCACATATGATACACAATCAATGGTATTTAAGGGAATAGTTTAGGATGGGATGGGGAATATAAGAGACATAAGTTTTATGAATAGGGGGTGACTAATGAATAGGGGATAGGGTATGGGATTTTATAAGTGAATAATGGGAGATGGAAGATATAGGATTTGGGTTAGAGTGTTAGGGGAAAATGAGTAGACTAGGAAGGGAAAATAAAAATGCGATTCTTAAATACCATCTTGCTTGAGTAGCAGGATTTTCACTATAATTGACTCAAGTAAACCTTCTCACGGATCCATTACTGACACATACCCCATGATTTGATTGCTCAAAATTTTGTGACCACGACTCCCAAAAACCCAACACTGCTTCATGCTTTCGACCGAACCACTTTAACAACTAAACTCATGGTGATGTTTTGGACAGTGACTTTTCGAACTTATAACAACGACAGTGTTTATAAGTTCGTCTTATTTAAAGACTGCAAATTAATGGACTCGAAAAGACATTTGAAAAAATACAAACTACTGATGCTAACAACACTCACTATGAAATGACCACTCACAAAATTAGCCTTTTTTTTATTTTAATTTATTTTTCATGCAGTGAAAAATACCAAAAATAAAATTCCCTCCACCAGGGGAATTATGTCCCATCATAGCCCATTAAGCTAATAAAAAATTAGAATAAGATTTGCAAAAAATTAGGAAATTGTCTTTTAATTTACTACAAAATAGAAATATTAAGCATTTTCTCGCAATTTTGGTTAAAATTGCAATAAACTCGAGAAAATATTGAAAGTCAATGCACGTCAATGCGAGGTGAATGTTATAGTCCCTTGTGAGGTAGGGACTAATAAGGTGAAACCATAGAAGGGATCTTTGAGGAACCTTCTTCTGTAGATTTTGCAAATGATCCCATGTCATACATGGGGGTGTAAGATATAGTGATGACTCATGAATAACTCCCTATCATTGTTTCCTTAATTGATTATCCCTTTGGGGAGGGGAAGATGAAGCACAATTCATATAATTTAGGTTAGGAAAGTGAATACCCCCTTTAAAATAAATGATGCAAAATTATTAACATTGTTATAATCTCCAACTGTATTAAATTAGTCTATTGGTTCAATTAAAATAAGAAAAGAGAGAGGGGTAAAAGGGGTAGCCAACTAGTTTCCATGATCCTTAATCAAAGTTTTGGAAGTAGGATGTCCCTCTATAAAAATTGTAAAACAATTAAGTCAATATACATAATTCACAACTAATCATTTAGATATTATGAAGAGTCAAAAAAACAGATGTACAATATCATTTACTTAAAAATTATGAAAAGTTAATAATTGAATTTATAGTATTAAACTTGAACTCCAAATTATATAAGTCAAAATATTGAAAATGATATCTAACTAAAATAAAACAAAATGTAAAATATTTTAAAAAATATATTTAATTATTTAAAAATAATAATAATAATAATAATAAATTATCTTAAAATTATTAATGATTGAAAACTCTAAAATGAAACAAAATATAAAATATTTTAAAAATTAATTAATTATTTTAATAAAAACAATTTTAAAATAAAAATTTTATATTAAAAATAATAATGATTGAAAACTACAATAAATTATTAAAATTTACATTAACAAAAATGAAACCTTCACAAAAATTTTACTATGATTTGCATAACATAAAATAAAACATAATATTTGAAACATTCTCAGAATATCATGTAATAAACTTCACGATACCATGAAATAAGCTAAAGACTATCCATGAAACAAAACACTTGAAATGAAATAAGACTTTATTAATATAGCCAACACAAGTCAATATTTTAAAAATGTTTTTCGGATTAATCACATTATTAGGATTTGGTCGACCTTTCAAACCAGCTAATGTGGTTCATCCTTTCAAACCAGCTAATGTGGTTCATCCTCAGGATGAACCACATTAGCTGGTTTGAAAGGTCGACCAATTCCTAATAATGTGATTAATCCGAAAAACATTTTTATCTACATTATGGATCACAAAAGTCTTAAATCAAACAAGTCAATATTATAACTATATCTTAAACTATAATTCAAATTATTATAGTGATACATATATCATTGTAAACAAAACACAAACTTAATATTATTTTTAATATGCAAGACAACATTATCGTGGTAGAACAAATGAAATCTATCAAATAAGTGCAAATAAAATCTACTAAATAGTTACCAAATATACTAAAACAATAACATGCTAAATATTATAGATAAAAATATTGAAAAGAATGTGAATTTGACATGAGAGAAAATACTCTTAGAGTGGAAAACCACCTTCTTGACAATTAAAATCAATGAAGCCAAAAAAAACCCTTGTAGTTATAATAATTAACATAAGTTAGGAGAGAAATACAGGGGTGAAACTATTAAAGAAGTTTTACATCGACACCAATAAGAAGCAAGTCAACATTCATCCATCACATTAGTATAAAAGAGCCACAATTCAAGGTAAAAGGCTTTATACATGCATTGCACAAATGATCACAAAGGACATTAATTAATTATTTATGCATTGTTATTATTAGTGTGCGATTATACTTGTATAATTACTCCACACCAATGTTGTGTGTATATGTTAAGAAAAGGGGAAAAGCACGGGAAGAGGCCGCTCTAATAAGAATGCGTAAATACACCATACATGTGAATGTTTGCAAATATGGCACACAATAATTGTTTTTCATGTACACACTACTATACATAATGTGAAACTCCACCAAACACCCTCTCCAAGATATATAAGCACTTTCCACCAACGTTGCACCTATACATTCAAGAGTGGGGCTTAACAACAAAAACACATAAAGAATGCATAAACACACCACATTATTCGAGGGGTTAAATGTTCCCATAGTAACACATGGGAAAATATAAAAATACACTAGACATAATAATATTCACAATGTAAGCACAAATAAATTGGCTTTTACATTTATACTAAACACCCACTTTGATTAGGTGATCATGTCCAAGTGGAAAAAAAATGCTCAAAATGGAATTGCTTAGAATTGGTTGAAACCTGAACGACCAGATAGGCCTCGTCACTGCGATTCTAGCACCGCGAATGGCACTACAATCCGACATCGTATGTGAAAGTTATGCATGTTTGAAGTTTTCAGTATCCTTAAAAAATCCAGTTTGACCAAGGTTGACTTTGACTTTGGAATTATTTAAAAAAAGAATATTCCAAGAATATTTCTTGGATATTCCCCAAAATAGTCCCTAGAATATCTCACAGGAGTGAATGGGCGATCGTCAAGTGGCAAGTGCTCATTCATCATTGGGTTGGCTGTGTAATTTTTTGACCAATAATAGACTGCCACGTGGCAGGCCCAGAGACCGCCACGTGGCCCCAGGTTAGACAGAAGTGGGCAGTATTTTAAATTTTTTGTAACTTATCAGGTTTGAAACAGAGACCACTCGCCCGCTAACACAAAGACTTACCAATGCACCACAGATTTGTTACTTAATAGCAATGGAATGAACGTTCTATTTGAAGTTTACAATGGTTTGGTTGGGCAACAAAGGGGGCCAGCCCCCTAATACATATGACCCACGGCGGAGAACTGTGACCTTAAGGCCTGAACATCCGCAGAAGTAACGGTTTATGACATCGTTTCATGTGACAGCCCGACATATATTTTATGCCATGTTTTAAAAAACGGTTAAGTATGCGGTTTTGTCTGGCGGGTTTTGTTAACAAAAATGCCGGCGGTTTTTGCAGAGGTGCATGTGACCAGAACCCCACCCACATTTAACGCCACATTTAACAGTCCGCCTAACTTGGCGCATTCCACTATTTCTGGCGGATTTTTCCAAATTAGTCGGATTAACTCCAGTTATCCCACATTTAGTGGGGTTTTTACTTGACATTGCGCAGAATCTTGTTTTTGTGATAACTTCTCCAATATTGGACCAATTTGGACGAAATTTTGGTCAATTTTGGGTATTCTGAGCATTTTGGAGCCATTGGGATAGGTTCAGAGCCAATAGAGGTGTTTTTCAGCCATTTTTGCTTTAGGGAAGCTTGGAGAGCCATCAGGGCCATGAGGGAAATGGAGCTGCATTGGGCTACACTTCATTGTTTGAGGTGAAATAAAAGCCATACTTAGCTTATTTATGTCTTCTGGATTCATTTTCACAGCTTTTTCAGCTTGTTTAGGCTTCTTTCTCACTATAAAACCAATTTGAGCATCATAATATAGCAAGGACATGCCCATTGGGAGCCTTGGACCTGGCAGATGTAGCCCAGGAGGGGTGAACCGCCTCATCATGTTGATGTGTTGTTATGGTGAAGTTATTCTGCTATGTATTTCTGATTCAAGATGTTAAACGGTAATTTTAATTAACATTCCCTCACACATAAACTCAAAAACAGTTACCAAGAACACTTTGTTTAATTTGCAAGACATGACAAACACTTTGCACACTTAATTAAATGGAAATGAATACTTTGCACAACACTACAAATACTTTCATTTTCAGATCAGATGGTATCAGAGCTAAGGAATTGAGCCTTAGGAGCTAGAGTTTTACTCAGCATTTGTTTTGTGCAAAGATATAGTTGATTGTTTGCAAGTTTTGATGCTTTCTAGGCTTAAACTCAAGAGAGGTGAAGGACATTTGGTTAGTGTACAAAGTAATCCACAACCAAGAAGGGTTAGAGAGCCACCTCCAAGATCCACAGAAGAAACTTCAAGCATGTCTTCAAGACAAGGAGAATCTCCTGAAGATATGGATCCAAAAGAAGAGGAATGGGTGTTCTGAAAGGCTTTCTTGGATATGACGGAGATGGTGAGGATACTCTACCAAGAAAGGAATGATAGGCTTGTTGGAGAAGGGTCTAAAAACCAGAAAGAAGGAGAGGGTTCTTTAGGAGGAAAGAAAAGTGATGACAAGTCAAAGAAAGGACATGGAGGAAATGGGGATCCACCATCCCCATCTTCATCCTCTTCCTCTACATCGTCATCCTCAACTTTGGTGAATCAATCTCACAAGTCTAAAACCATTAGTAAAAGTCCATTTTTAAAGCTTGATGTTAAATTTGAGTTGCCTATGTTTAACGGTGAAGTCAATGCAGAGAAACTTGAAAATTGGATCAGACAGTTGGAAGTTTACTCGAGGATACAAAACCTTCATGATGACGACACCAAGATACAGTTAGCCTCGTTGAGAATGGATGGAGCAGCATTGGTATGGCGGGAAGCCAAGACCAAGGATGAAATTAAAAAACATGGTAAGATCACTTTATCATGGGCTAAATTTATTTATGCAATTAAAAGGCAAATTTATCGATTAGCTCATTTAGAAAAGGTTTTCATGAACTGGCAAAACTTCAGACAGCTTAAGGGACAAAATGTACAAGACTACACCCAAGAGTTTAGGAGAAGAGCACTCTTATTAGGAGTAGACTTACAAAGTCGAGATACTTTGCTGAAATATATAGGTGGTTTGCATAGCTACCTTAGACATACTATCCTTATGTTCAATCCTACTAGTCTAGACGAATTTTGTGTACAAGCTACGCATTTAAAGGCTAGAGGAAAAAACACTTTTGATGAGGGTAGAAACAAGCCTTTTAAGGGGAAAAAACAAAGATAAAACCTTTAAGGGAAAAGGAAAAAATAATGCATCTGTCAAACAAGAGGGTGAGAAAGTGATATGTAAACATTGTTCAAGAGAAGGCCATGAAGAGAAAAATTGTTGGAAATTACATCTTGAGAAAAGAACTCAATTTAACAAAAACAAAGGAAGGAAGAAAACTGCAGCTATTACAACTACACCACAAGACTTAGGTGATGATTTAGGTGACGAAACCAAAATTGCATCCATGGGTTTGAAAAGTATGAAGGGAAAGGAAACTGAAACTAAGCCAAGCACTATTACTTCAAATTGTCATGTATAAACTCCAAATGAGGAAGAAAGAATCGAATTGTTCCATGTGAGGGTAGTCTCAAAACATACAAAAATTGACACATTGTTTGACAATGGGTCACAAGCAATTATCATATTAGAAGACTTGGTCAAACATCTTAAACTTGAGACCATTCCACATCCAAAGCCTTATCCACTTGGGTGGATATGCAAGGATGCAAACTTACAAGTCTCAAGAAAGTGCATATTGTGATTCGCGATTACTGCACACTTTATTGACACAGTTGAACTTGATGTAGTACCGCTTGATATATCAGGAATTGTTTTGGGAAGTCCTTACTTATTTGACAGGAAAGCGATATTCCATCGCCATGAAAATAAGTATCATCTCTTTAAATATGGCAAGGAGTTCATTGTCAGAGCACATCGCAATAAGGAAAATATAGCGATGGTAAATGCGGGACAAGTAAAAAGGCTAGTGAATTCTAGTAAGAGTTTTGTACTTCTTATGGTTAAGCCCAAGGTTGATGTGAATCATGAGTCATTTGAAAATTGTGATTCTAAGCTTAAATCAGATTTATATGATGTATTTGATGCACATCATGATATGTTTCAGGACCCGACAGGTTTACCTCCTAAAAGGGAGATTCAGCATGAAATCCAGTTACATCAAGATTGTCCTCTTCCTAACATAGGCATGTACCACATGTCTATCATAGAGAATGTTGAAATCAAGAGGCAAATTAAAGACTTGTCAGACAAAGGATTCATAAGACCAAGCACTTCGCCATGTGGGTCACCGATAGTGTTGATTCCAAAGAAAGATGGAACTTGGTGCATGTGTGTGGACTTCAAGGAATTGAACAAGATAACGGTAAAGAATTGTTACCCACTCCCAAGGATAGATGATTTGTTAGATCAGCTGAAAGATGATAAATATTTCACTAAGTTATACTTACGTAGTGGTTATCATCAAGTTATAATTGCAGAAAGTGACATTTGGAAGACAACATTTAAAACCAAACAGGGACCCTTTGAGTGGCTTGTTATGCCGTTTGGTTTATGCAATGCACCTGCAACTTTCATTCGGGTAATGGATGATGTATTATGTCCTTTTATTGATGATTTCTTTATTGTCTACTTGGATGACATCTTAATTTTAAGCAAGACTAGAGAAGAGCATGTCATGCATGTTAAGAAAGTACTTGATATTCTGAAGAAGAATCAGTTGTTTCTTAAAATGTCAAAGTGTGAAATTGGAAAGACTTCTTTGATTTATTTGGGACACATAGTAGGAGGAGGTGCTTTGAGAATTTATCCTTCTAAGGTAGAAGCCATTGTGAATTGGCCTACTCCCAAATCCATTACAGAGGTAAGAAGTTTTTTGGGTGCAACTCAGTATTGGAGGAAGTTTATTTCTAACTTCTCTGCCATAGCTGCTCCTATGCATGCAGTGACAAGTGTGAAGCGTGCTTTCTAATGGGGATGCAAGCAATAGAAAGCTTTCAAGTCTTTTAAAGAGAAGATAAGTTCAGATCTAGTCCTTGCATTACCGGACTTGAGACAGCCATTCGAGATTCAGACCGATGCTAGTGATTACGTCATGGGTGCAGTTCTCTTACAACATGGTAAGCCTATCGTATTTTATTCTGAGACATTTAATGGTGCTGTTGTGAATTATCCTACATATGATAAGGAGTTGTATGTGTTGGTACAAAGCATCAAAAAGTGGAAACACTGTTTGATGGGCAAAGAAACAGTTGTTCATACCGACCATCAGCCTATACAGTACTTGCAGTCGCAAAGTAAATTACAGCAATCAAGACATTTCAGATGGATAGGTTTCCTACAACAATTTCACTTGGTAATAAGGTACAAGAAATGTATTTTCAATAAATTTGGTGATATGTTTTCAAGGCCTATTATTAGTGCTACTACTTTACTTAAGAATGATTCTATTGTACATGAGAGCTACATAGAACAATATGCATCAGATGTTGATTTTAAGGATGTGTATACTAACTTGAGTGAAGGGAATCATGTTGAGGAGAATCATTATCATTTGCATAATAATTTGCTATTTCATATGGGAAAGTTATGTATACCACAGGGGGAGAGACTAAGCATCATGAGAGAAGCTCATTCTTCTCTTACTGCTGGACATTTCGGGGTAAGAAAAACAGTGGCACATTTACAGAGGCATTGTTATTGGCCTCGCATGGTAGCTAGTGTTTCACATTTCATTAGAGGATGTTCATTATGTGCTACAAGCAAGCCTAGAAATAGGAATCTTGGTTTATATACGCCATTGACGGTACCTTCTAGACCATGGGAAAGTGTTTCTATGGATTTTGTTGGAGCTCTACCATTATCTAGAAAGTAGCATGGTTATCTTTATGTAGTAGTTGATAGATTCAGCAAGATGTGTATTCTTATGCCATGTAAGAAATATATAACTGCTGAACAAAATGATGATTTATATTTTCAACATGTGTGGGTTCATTATGGCTTGCCTACTTCTATTATTAGTAACAGGGATTCCAGATTTGTTGGGAATTTTTAGTCCAATCTATGGAAGATGATGGACACCAAGTTGAAGAAGAGTACTGCTTTCCATCCGCAAATAGATGGAAAAACAGAGGTAGTGAACAGAACCATTGTACATCTTTTGAGAGGTTATTGCAACAAGCATCCCAAGATTTGGGATGAGCACTTGCATTACATTCAGCATGCTTACAACTGGGCCAATCACTCTTCTACAAATACTTCGCCTTTTGAAGCTTGCTTTGGGTATTTGCCTAAGTCACCTTTAGATTTCATTCTTGAGAAGGATGTGGCCATTGATGGGCATAGTGACATTGACAAAGCTCGCATGTTCATTGAAAGAATTCAGCTCATACATCAGCAGGTTCAAGAACAACTTGAAAAAATTCAAGGCAAGTACAAGGAGAGGCATGACAAAAACAGAGTTGACCATAAGTTTCAAGAAGGAGATGAGGTATGGTTGCATATTAGTAAGGAAATAATGCAAGGAGAAGGTAAAAAGTTGAAGCCTATTCGTTAAGCTCCATTCAAGATCCTTAAACAAGTTGGAAATAATGCTTTTCAACTAGATTTTCCTTCATATATGCAAATGTATTCCGTTGTGAATGTGAAAAATTTGTGTTTGTATGAACCTCCTTTAATTGTTGATTATGAAAGTGACATTCAGCTGCCATCCATAGAGGATTTCTCGCTAGAATTTTTGGATGAGCTGAAAGAGGATGCTATCCTTGACAGAAGGACATGCACTTCGATGAGGGGAAATGTTGATTATGTTCGGGTTGGTCTTAAAGGCATCAAACCGAGTCAGGAAAAGTGGATTGAGGTGGAAAAGTTGAGGGATCTATACCCTCATCTTCTTAACAGGTAATTGAAGGCTTTTGGTGTCCAAAAGCTTCCCAATGGCGAGGTGTGATCAGGTGATCATGTCCAAGTGGAGAAAAAATGCTCAAAAATGGATTTGCTTATAATTTTTTGAAACCTAAACGACCGGATAGGCCTCGTCGCTGCGATTCTGGTGCCTTCAACGGCACTCAAATCTGACATCGTATGTGAAATTTATGCAGGTTTGAAGTTTTCAGTATCCTTCAAAAATCCAGTTTGACCAAGGTTGACTTTGACTTTGAAATTATTAAAAAAAGAATATTCCTTGGAATGTTTCCTGAAATATTCCCTGGAATATCCCACAGGAGCGAATGGGCGATCATCAAGTGGCAAGTGCTCATTCGTCATCGAGTTGGGTGTGTAATTTTTTGACCAATAATAGGCTGCCACGTGGCAGGCTCGGAGGCCGCCACGTGGCCCCAAGTCGGACAAAAGTGGGTGGTATTTAAAATAATTTTGTGACTTATCGGATTTGAAGTGGGGACCTCTCGCCCGCTAACACAAAGGCTTACCAACGCACCACAGAGTTGTTACTTAATAGCAATGGAATGCACATTGTATTTGAAGTTTACAATGGTTTGGTTGGGAAGCAAAGGGGGCCAACCCCCTAATACATATGACCCACGGCAGAGAACCATGACATTAAGGCCTAAACACCCGCAGAAGTAACGTTTTATGAAACTTTGTCAAGTGACAGCCCGACAGATATTTTATGCCATGTTTTAAAAAACGATTAAGTATGCAGTTTTGTTTGGCAGGTTTTGTTAACAAAAATGCCGACGGTTTTTGCGGAGGTGCATGTGACCAGCACCCCACCCACATTTAATGCCATATTTAACAGTCCGCCTAACTTGGCACATTCCACTATTTCCCTCATATTTTGCCAAATTAGTCGGATTAACTCCAGTTCTCCCACATTTAGTGGGGTTTTTACTTGTCATTGGGCAAAATCTTGTTTTTGTGATAACTTCTCCAATATTGGACCAATTTGGATGAAATTTTGGTCAATTTTGAGTATTATGAGCATTCTAGAGACATTGAGATAGGTTTTAGAGCCAAAAAAGGTGTTTTTCATCCATTTTTTCTTCAGGGAAGCTTGGAGAGCCATTAGGGCCATGAGGGAAATGGAGCTGCATTGGGCTACACTTCACTATTTGAGGTGAAATAAAAGTCATAATTAGCTTATTTCTATCTTCTTAATTCATTTTCACAGCTATTTCAGCCTTTTTAGGCTTATTTCTCACTGTAAAACCAATTTTAGCATCATAATATAGCAAGGACATGCCCATTGGGAGCCTTGGACCCGACAGATGTAGCCCAGGAGTGGTGAACTGCCTCATCATGTTGTTGTGCTGTTATGGTGAAGTTATTTTGCTGTGTAATTCTGATTCAAGATGTTAAACAGTAATTTTAATTAACATTCTCTCACACATAAACTCAAAAATAGTTACAAAAAACACTTTGTTTAATTTGCAAGACATGACAAACACTTTGCACACTTAATTAAATGGAAATAAATACTTTGCACAGCAATAAAAATACTTTCATTTTCAGATCACACTTACACTTTGAAAATATTGCATTTACATACCAAATTGGTGGCCATTTAAATAGCCTCTCAATTATACACACTCCAAAAAAACAACCAAATGTGTTCTTTCTAATATATTTTCTTAAAAATAATGGTTGGCTCACAATGTCAAACTTGCATACTTATATTGCTTATATTGCGTAATGGAACTTTCTAATTATGCCAGAGGTGTTTTTTATATGAGAATGGGTGGGAAAACACTGTTCACCCCACCCAATCAAAAGCCTTCCTCGTCGCCCTTCTAACAAATTATATGTTGACATGTGGGTGAGTTTAATTTGCCCTATCATACGCGATTTTTGTTACAGTTATGCTCTACCATGTGAATAGGCTGTGGGACATCTGGTCCATCTCTAAAGAGAATTAATGACTTGTTATAATGTACGTACACAATAATTCAGTGTAATGCACTTGTCCTAGATTAAAGTGCCACATCGAACCGCCTCTGCCATGAATGTACATTCCATGCACTGTTATTGACAGGTAGTAATACAAGATTATGAAAACCCCTCTAAATACCTCCAAGGCTCCATACATCGATGGAATATCACAGTCAAGTTTGCAGCATTGAAGACATTCTGAAGTGTGCAATGTAGCCCCAATCGAACAATCAAATAACAAGGTTAATTCTCTACGCTTTGCCATGGGAAATTCAGGTAGTCATACTACTCACCAGAAACCACTCGTTTCTTTGGTGGTTCGATGGTGAATGGGTGGGATCCTGGTTCAATTATACATAATTGTTTTGGGATGTCTAACTTAAAGGAAGAACAAAAAGTTATTTAAGATTTAAGTACACCTGAGGTGTTTCCTAAGGTTGGTTCCATCCACTGTACGGTACACTTGAAGTGTTTGCTCAGAGCCACTGTAAGGTACACCTGAGGTGTTTTCTCAGAGCCACTGTAAGGTACACCTAAGGTGTTTGCTCGGAGCTCTAGCAGAAACTTCCCGAGAGAGAATTTCATAGGCCCATCCCATAATCGAAGAGGGCTTTACTGCTAGTTCATCCATTCAATCAATTGTCTGTTCAAGATTCGGTATAAGGTTAAAACCTCCAACTTTAAGGTATGCAGGTCTCAATTTGGTATGGGGGGAATGTCAGTTGCTCACCAGCCTACCTAAAATCCTCTCTGCTTATGCCGGTCATTACTGTTGTTGTGTTAATTTTGAATTGTTGGGTAAAAATTGTGGAACTGGCATTGATGGTATGGAACACATACAAGTCATTTGGTTGACAAAAGAGGGCAAGATATTTTGTAGAAGTGATACATATGGGATTTTGTGTTTACTTTTTTTCGCTATTTCAGATATTTTAGAGAATGGAGCTATTGAATTAACTTCAATGTTGTCTGAAAGTCACATAAGAAGAATGGGCCATTCGTGAATGGAGGTGGGGCACCTATTGGTGAGGGAGTTCTTCCACTTCCGGGTATGCTTCACAATTGGCATCAGGTGTACTTTCTGGGTATGGACTCTGGAGTTCTAAATGCAAGATCTCGAAGTTAATATCACTAGATTTAGTTCCCCAAATGGTGCAGGTTTAGTTTCACAAATGGTACCTCCTCTAAATTCTTGGCAATGCTTGGCAAATGGTACCTACTTTAAATGTTGAAGCTACAAGAGAGGACTTGGAGAAAATAGCAGAGTACATCATTCATGCCTCGGTTCAACTAGGAGGGAGGGAGTTCATCCATGGTTGAACTGAAAAGCTTTTCAACTTTCCAGCTATAACGAGTGTGCTGACATTAAAAGGTACACATTCATATTCTTTATCTATTTCTAGATATTTTACTGTGTATATTTACCTTCCCACAGAGTATTGATTAGGTACTGCATTCATTCATGACAATTAAATTTTCTAAAAATACATTCACGACTATAATTCACATATACAATTTTCTTGGGTAATGCTTAATAACCTTTTACAAGTGAAATTGGCAGGATTACAATTAAAACTGGCAGGTTCATAGGATTTACCTTTTGAGTACGAAACCCTAGACCCTAGGTGGGAACTAAACCCCAGTTTCCTCGAAACCCTGAGTACGAAACCGTAGAACCTAGGTGGGGAGCTAAACCCCACTAGGAAAAATCCCACTAGTTCCACACCTCATGAATAAAATTATATTAATAATCATTATAAATTTATTTTAATTAAACATTTACCAAGAAAAATCAAATTCCACACTTCATGAATAAAATTATATTAATAATCATTATAAATTTATTTTAATTAAATGTTTATCATTAAAAATCAAATTTCTTAATGTAAAAACATCTTTTTACATCAAAATATTAAATAAAATTTAAATTTTATTTTTTACATAATAAATTTTAGAATGAATGTCACCCTCCATACGTTACATTATCAATTATATTATAATGAATTTCACCCTCCATACATTATATTATTCTATGGAGATGGTAATTTTTTTGAAATAGAGTGGCAGTGAATTGGAAAATTAAAAAATATTGTGTGGTGTGAGTTTATGAGAAAAACGCTACCAATCCACAAAACCACAAACAAACGGTCATCAAAGACTGGTTGGATGCTAAATGGAACACTAGCCAAAGATTATTTAAACAGACAGATCCTAAGCAAAATTATGGATTCTCAGTTTTTGCATTACTTAATTTATCTCCTCTACCTAAGTAGTGAGGGGAGGGGTTTTTGCAGTACATTATATTTACGCTGGAGAAGTTTTCTTTATGAGATTGGGTGGGCAAACACTGTTCACCCCACCCAATCAGAAACCTTTCTCATCGCCCTTCTAACCAATTATATGTTGACATGTGGGTGAGTTCAATTCATCTTGCCATACACGATTTCTCCACCGTCTTGGATTCTGATTTCTCCACTGTCCTAGATTCGCACTGGACGTCTAACGTCTATCTCACAGGAAGGATAAATGCCTCTTGCAAAGTCAGTTTGGCACTTTCAAGCCCTGCCACATCACTCCATTTCACGTTAGTCTTCTCGCTAATAATTTCTGACGTTTATCTGATAGGAAGGATAATTACCTCTTGCAAAGCCTGTTTGGAACTTTCAAGCCCTGCCACATCACTCCATTTCACGTTAGCCTTCTTGTAAATAATCATTGAATTGAGGCCCACATGCAATTTCATTTGCTCAGGATCCTCTCCATCTCCACACACGTCCTTGTTGCTGAGCTTGGTCTTCACTCTGGTCACAATAGCTGCATCACAGTGAAAGATAAGACATAATTCACATATCTAGATAAAAATCTAAAGTTGCTCGGACCTGGAAAAGGACGCACATATACTGAAAGTTGCTCGAGCTTGGATTTATGGATTTCGACTTGTGATCAGATTCTTATGATAGCTTGGTTTACTAAAAAGGCTTCGGATTTGTGCCCCTGTAACCTGAATAAACTGACAGGATTTTTTGAGGGATCTGTCTCAGCACTGGTAGCACGAACCTATGATTTCAGGCATGGGTCTTCAGATCTAAGGCATGTGTGAGAGCTGCGCAAGTTACATTACAATCTCTTGGACAAGTCTCTTGTAACATATCTTGGATCTGTGGGTAGTGGAAGAAACTCAGTCTATTAACTGTGGTTAGTTTCAAACCTGTGGAGAAAATGAGAAAAAATACTATTACAACTCGGTGCTATTATAGCCCGGACTGTGTAAGAAACATATAACCTCAGACCTGTAACAAGTGAGAAAAATCTTCTTTCAAGTTCAAAATTGGTTGGCATCTCCATTGTGATACCCTTATCAACCTCGGACTATGGACTTACCCTCAATAACTTAGATCATTGGAAATGTTGTAGCTACAATGCTATTGGAGAACTGTTTGAGTAGGCTGAGAGGGACTATGTTTTGAGCTTGGACAATCTCTTAACTTTGGCCTTCCTATGGTTGAACATATCTCTATTGAAACAACCCTTCTAGGCTAGCACATATTTCAAATTTGAGTCTTCTTATGGTTTAGTCAAGAGACAAATTACCTTGAGCATAACTCAAAATTGTGGAGTAAACCTTGACACACCCTTGAGCCTATTAAAGAAGATTTTGACTTGGAAGAAGCATTGTTTCTCAGACTTGTTGAATCAATCTTGTGGGAAGATCTAATCTCTGCCTTAGAGACATTAGGGCATTGACTTAAAAGGCAGTTTGCCAGAAATCTTTGTATAGAAGTTTATTGAAGGTGTTTGTGTGACATCTTTGAAGGTTGTTAGAAGGCAGTGTTGGACCAGCTTTAAAACAATTCTATAGCAGCACTTGAAAGTTTTTTTAAAACAACCCTGAGATACCCCTTTGTAGCGCATTTAATACCTTTTGATGATGGATTTATAGCAGGTTTGAATACTTAGTTTGGACAATTATTTGAAGCATTTTAAGACCTATAGCAACCTCCTTGGAGCAACTATTGAAGGATCTTCGAAAAAGACTTGGATTGACATTGAGAGAAGTATATTGGGCATAGTTTAGAGCAGTATTTAAGAAGACTCTTGGTGAATACATATTAAAGTTAATTTGAAGAAGTCTTGGGGATATTTTTGGTTAGTATATCTTGGAAATCCATCTTGAAAGTTGTAGTGGGAGTATCTTGAATACATCTTGTTGGGGCAAGTATTGTTGAACATCATTTTAGAAGAAATCTTGGAGATAATATTGGAGACCATGACGCATTGAAGCCATCATGAGGTGACCTTGGATAAATTGTTTGGGTAACATGAAGAGTTGTGGAGACACCTTCATGAGAAGACAAATTTGTCATTGATGAATTGATTGCGTTGGAGATCATTTGAGGGCAGTGTTAAAGGTGAAGATTGTTGAAAATTGTAACTAGGATCGGTCTTCATATTAACTATGTAATTATGGGTTTATGTAAAGAGGAAGACAAAGATAATAAAATGTATTTTGTTCTTGCTTCATGGGTTTCATGAGTAAGATTTTATTATAGGTTAATATACTTCTTCTTGATGTCTATCTAGGGTTTTGTCTTCTAGATATAAATGTAATAAGTGTCATATATACATGAATGATATAGTCTAAATAAATTCTCCAAGACCAAGTCCAGAAACCGTGGAAGAATGGCTCTAATTAGCCCTCACTCAAATGCTAGAAGAGTAGCTATATTGACGTGTTAAAGTCAGCCTTCATCAGTTGAACAAGACAGCCTACAAGCCAACTAGTAGGTTGGCCTAAAGACAATATAACTTCCTCTATATATACCTCAGTTTTACGGTTCATTCAAACACAAATTTTCGATTATCCTGAAGTTTAGTGCGAATTACATGACAAGTTTAAGTGCAACATTTTTGGTCGAAGATTCAGTGCAAATTGTTGACAAGCTTCAGGACTATTTAAGATACATCCTCGTGGTATCTTAATGTAATGAATTGTTGTGGTTTTCCAGAACATGAGTGCAGAATGTCTTTGGCTATTTATCAAAGGTTGTGCATGTAATCCTGAAGTGGTCACAATGTTCAAGGTTAAGGTTGTGCCATGGATACATGCAGAATGCAAGGGGCAACGTTCTTGTGTTAAGGTGCGGATCAAACTGAGTATGGAAGTACGCATCTGCCCAAGTTCATGAACATGAATATGAGATAATCTTGAATTGAGTTTTCAAACTAATCTAAAGTGAAGTTGTTGGGATAGTGGTATGCAAAGAAGAAGTAGTCGGAAAGTGAAAGAAAGAAGGAAAGTAGATCTGAGATTTACTTTCCTAACTACAACCTATATATATCTCAAGCAACTGAAGATTCAATTGAAGATTCTCCAAAGCAACGGATTTCCTCTGCCCTTCACAAATACTCAGTAAAATTCTGTGTAATGGCCTCTTTAATCTTGGGGTTCTTCTCATACTTCAGATGAGTTTTTAAGTATTCAAAGGCATTCATGTAAAGAGGAAAGGCCTTGGCATAATTATCAGCATTATCTTCTTTCACTGCCTGTCTAACATACTCTATGAAACTATCAAAAATAAGACAAGAAAAGAAGTAATTCATAACCATGCAAATACCATAGATAATTTCTTAATTGTTCCACAAACATAGTAGAAGACAAAGATCAGACTATAGTACATACCTTGGAATGCAACAAAAGAGGTGATTGCATGGAGCTTCAATGCATATGAAAGGATTTCCTCTGTACTTGATTGCCTTCAATAATTAAAAAAAAGGCCAGCAAATGGTAAATATTCTTCCATCTTGACTGATGAGAGACAAGCACGAAGTGAAATGGGTGTGGAATCGACACCAATGAGTTTTTCACATCATGGAAGGGAAAAAAAATAAGTCCATCAACGGAACGAAGGATAATACGATCAATCAAATGAGTTTGCGTAAGACATTTTACTTGTGACCACTTGGAGCTATATGTGTCTCAAGGGTATTCACATTCTACAAATTAACATAGAATCTTCTTTTTTTCGTATATGAGGCAGTTGGTTCAGCTCTTTAATTAGGGTTTAGTTTATATTCAGATCCTCTCCACAGCTGTTGGAAATAGGGTTTACAAATTAATAAACTATAACTCGGGGTCTCTCTTGTCTATGCCCCGGTGCAGCCCACCCAAACAATTCATCCAACACTCATGAGAGTCGCTACTCTTCCTCATTCTCCCACCAAATCCCTCTCTGCAAAAAAACCAACTTTCTGGAGAAATAGAGGTGTTAACTACCAAAAACTTGCTTGATAAATAGAGGTGTTAACTACCAAAAACTTGCTTGATAAATAGAGGTGTTAACCATTTCTTGATAAATTGTCTTTACACAATGAAAAAAAAAACTTTAATTTCAATATAATTTCACATAGAGTAGTCAAATTTGGCAAGAGATGCTTATGAGCCTAGTGTTATATTCAAATAAGCATCTCTTTCTCAAGTTTTTTCCTTTTTTCCAAATTTATTTTCTTTCTCATTATTGGCAAGGAGCTCCATGATTTTTTTATTTGATCCAATTTATGAGGGAATTCATGAATCCATTTTGTATGCTTCTTGAGTGAAAAGGGTTTCCTTTCCTTCATTTTATCTCTTCGTATTTGTCATTTGTTGATTCTTATCCCACCTGTGTACTTTCTCCACTTCTCAAATGTCATATACTAAAACATAGGATGAGAAGGGAGCACGAAGAGGAAACATATCATCATTACTATGCCATTATTATGGGACAATTATATTAGTGTTACTTTCTTTATAAATTTAACCTCCTATTACATTCTTTAAAAGATATATAGAAACTAAAATTTCCATATATTTCACTTAATTATTGTTTTCCCCGCTCCCCGGCGTTACTTTGTACATCTCGGTGCAAATGCTAGTATATTTTCTTAAAAAGAATGATTGGCTCACAATGTCAAACTTGCATACTTATATTACGTAATGGAACTACGAAAGACCATTAAGGGGCATCAAATTAGGTTTAATATGTGAACTAAAATTGTGGCAAGTTGACTGAATAAGAGACATTGTACGAAATTGATGATGTAATGTAAACAGAGTAGCCAACTACATAATGCAATGCAACACTTTAAAAAGTGGCGAGTAGGCATGACCTTTTATTAGTGTTTTATGATCTGTAACGAAAACTTACACCTATTAGAAATATTGGGTAACTTTTTCTCTAGACATTTATAGGCTAAACTATAAACTCACACATATTGCAATGAATATTGCTATTATTGAACTTCTTTGAAATGCTTTTGAATTTATTTTATTTTTGCAACTTTTCTATAGTTTCTTTTATTAATACAAGTCAATATTTTTTAACAATTTCTTATGAAAAAAAATCTTGGGTTTTAAAGAGACCTTGAATATTTGAAACAAAAAGTTGTAATCCTTGTATATTAATAATCAAGGGGACAACAACCAATACACGTTTGCCTTGGTAGAAGTATTGCCCGATCAAACTTGTCTTCATTCCCGAATCTAGGGCAGCACGAGGGGGTAATTGGTTGTGTAATGACGAGACTGTGTCATTTTGGGGGATATTTATGGGAGGTTTCACTTTTTCATGCATCCAGGGTGGTATAGCGAGGGCTATGGAGTAAAATGAAAACGAAACAGGGTCTGAATGATGGAGGATAAATCCAACGGAGCATCATTATCATTAAAAAAATAAAATTATAAAGTTTTTTTAACATTTTTTTGTTATGAAAATAATTCTTTTTTCTAATTGAATGAGAATTTTAAGATAATCAATAACTTTGAAAGATCGTTTGCCACTATTACATTAGATACAACTATTTCATAAATACTACTAACAGGCCAATTACAACATGTCTTCGAAGACTTAAACCTGCATAGTTGGGGAAAAAAATTATTCACCAAACCACTCGAGTTAAGATCCTTTAAATCTCTTAATAAATGAGGACATGGGGGTGGGCTTTGATCCACTTATGAGTGCAAGGATCACAAAACCATTTAATATTGTCAATCTAGGTGCAACCACACATTTGACCACTACTTCAAGGTGCTCCCATGACTCTATAAAAGTCTTCATAGGAATTGAACCTTTTGCTATGGTGAAAAACTCCTCCCTTTCCACCATTGAATCCAACCCCTTTAGGATTTATGAAAAATAATTCTTAATTAAAAAAAAATAAAAAAAATAAAAATAAAAATATTATTATTATTATTATTATTATGAAAATATAAGCTTTCCAACGATACTTGTTTTGCTCCATTTGGTCAACCGGTTTTTAAATGGCACTCTTCTGAAGTTTGATAATGTGAGTCGACTAGGTTAGAGAAATGTATAAAGTGTACCAATATTTCAATTTTCGTAGTTAAAATAGTCATTCATTGTAAATATTAACTTGTAGTTCATTTTTATTATTTCTTTAAATTTTTCACTAACGGTCCTACAAAATGACCTGACCAAATTGTATAATGAACTAAAACATGTTTCGAGATCTTGGTAATTTACTCCAATTTATTATTTTAAAATAAATTTCCAAACCCAAAATTTCAAAATTGCAAAGTGGCTATAGTCCAATTTGAATATTGTTAATCCCACGTGAGCCTCACTTCACATCCTTCCTTTCAAAAAAATGCGATCAAAAAATTATTGTGATAAAAATATGCGAATGCGATATTGCGATATCACATATCGCAAAAATTTTAAAGCACCTCAAACACCTCAATTTAAAAAATGCAAAATTGCATTGAACGATTTTGGTTTATGCGAAGGGTTGAGTTTTTTTAGCATAAGGTTTTCCTCATCCTCTTTATCCCTCTGTGACCTTCACCTCACTCCTTATTCCTCCACCTCACCTTCCACTCACCTCACGTATCATGATTTGTTTTGTAAGAGATTAATTCTAATAATTTGTTTTGTTAAAGATTGATTCTAATGGTTTGTTTAATTAAAATATTAAAACATAATATTTATATTATAATTATAATTTGTATTATAATTTAAATTTTAATATAAATATAATATAATAAAATTTTAATTAATTATTAAATTTTGTTTAATTATGTTTTTAATTATATTTGTAATTAATTAAAATTAATAACAGAATTACAATTAACTGGCAATCTAATTTAGGATTATAATTTAATTAAAAAATTCTGATATTTAGCCTACGCAACAGAAATTCTAGAATTATGACAATCTTAATATGTCAACTTTGGAAGCTCATACATTGAGTTTTACTTGGCCAAATGAGGCCTGTGATGGCTCATTGGATAGATAAAATCATGGAGAACATTTCTAAAGTGGTTTCATTTCTATGTTTGTTCATTTATTGGGCCCAAAATTCAGTAGAATATCAAGCTCCAAATTTTTTAACAAAACTAATTTTCTGTATTTTCATTTGCCCACAACTTCTTCTCAGTGCAGATCCATTCATCAATGATATTCTTAACCAAATATATTATCACAAGCATCAATATAAGACTTATATTTCCTTTTCAATTATTTATTTAATTAAGTTTTCATTGGATTTGTTTTAATTCCATATTTGACATTTTGATTTTATTTTTACATTTTAATTTTGTTTTTGATTTGTTTTTGCAGGAAAACAGTTGAAGAGACGAGGAAAAAAAGGTCTTAATCAATGAGAAGGTTCCAACAATTGAAGAATATGATTTTAAACCAATGAAAATTGATTGAGCATAACCACTCTTCAAAAAAAATTCCTATGAAGAAATCCTTTTGTGAATATTATAAATAACATATTGTAGAATGTAAAAGGAGGCTCCTCTTCTCTGCAATTCTGGAATTCTTGATGGCACTATTTTCTAGAGGATTTAGAGGTGTAGGGTAGAGGAGAGAAAACTCATATATGGGGTTATTGAGAATTTTTATTCTGAATTATGTATGGAGAATAGAGTTTGTACTTCTACAACCCTTGTTTTAAAAGCTGAAATTCAAGCTTTGTAAAGCACTGATTAGAGACCGGAGTCACAGAAATGGTTTCAATAAATTGGTATTTATAAATACTATTGTTTTAAATACTCATTTCATTTTATGATAGCAGAAATGTGTCATTTTATTCATATTTGCGCACTTTTGTCGGTTTGAGTAATGCACCTCAATTATATGTTATTATTTATCTATGCTCTTATGGGTTGAATTTTGATTTTTGAGTAACTATTTACTCAGAAATATTTCTTTTAATACTGATTAAATAAACAATGTTATGTTGTGAACTTTTTCCACATATTATTGTTTAATTATTTGAATTACTGATTTAACAAGCAATATCATTTTTGTGAATCATTTCTTAAATGGTGTTGGTTTATTATCTCAGTTAAGAGGTCTCTAAATAGAATGTGTTTTGGTATACATAATATCAGTTAATTGAACTTCTTCATTATTTTTATTCATTATAAGCCATATATATTTAAATCCCAATTATTTAAAATATCTTGCTCTCGGTTGGGTTAGATCTATATCTGCCTGATTGAGATAGTATTAGGATAAAGTTCCATTTTCTTACATTTTAGAATAATTTTGCATTTAGATTTAATTCTAAATCACTAGAAATCCTCTTCCCAAAGAGGCAAGACTTTAGTTGTGGTTTTTCTAAGCCCCAAATTAGCTTAAGGATCACTCTCTTGCCTGACCAGTAAGAGAAATGATCTGATGTCGCTTTCCCATTGGTAGACAAAAGTTATATTTTAAGCCATTGGAGATTGAGAGAAGGTAACTGGACCTAGTTAAACCAGTCGGAACCACCATTCCAAACGGAAAAGGAGCTGCTTTAAGGTCAGGACTGGGTGGTCATCTCCCATGTTATTGTAGCGAATTTAGAGGCTTCAACAGAATCCAAGAGTCACAATGAATGTAATGTAAATATACATGTATGTCAATAATATACCACTCATGCTTATCTTTCCTATGTTATCTATTACTGCCTATTATATTGCTGAGTTTAACATGGTATCAGAGCGGGTGATCCTTGGCCCTGCTCGAATTTGAACCACTAGTTTTTGTAGTCTTTCTATGCATGTCATATCTGCCATCAGTCTTGCACTTCTGAGCCAAAATTCCAACTGAATTCTCTGTCCTCTCCTGAAATAGAAAAAAAAATGAGCATTCTCCCTCATACTAAGTTCTGCCACCTATCTCTACACCTCATTATATCGTGTCAACCAGTAGAGTGACCATTATTTTCCAGAGCAAATGGTTCTGTCATTTGCATCGTACTACACAGTTCGAAGTTTCTCTCCACCACGGTCTAACACCGACTTCCCCATCCATAGCAGAGGTATTTGTTGTGGCTCCTCCATAGTTAAAATTGCATATGACCTAACGTTACTGCTCGACCACACTACCTCATTTACACTATGGTGCCTCATATATACAATACCTACATTGTAACTCCTCACCACTGCGCTCCTCCTCCATCTACCCTCACGATGTGGAATCCTCCCCTCATGTAGCACCGAACTCCTCTTAAAAACACCGCAAGGGTTAAATTTTGGCTAGACACAAAGGTATGTGCTGGACATGGAAGTAAAAGTGGGTGAGAAATTTTTTCAACCCTGATTTTTTGATGGGTGAGTAATAAAAGAGAACAAATTTCTTTGATACCGAGATGAATTTTCATCATAGTTTCAACATTCTTTTTCAAAAAATTTCCATCATCGTACATGATTGACTAAAATATACCTTCACATTGGTGATGGAGGCTTAGAGGTTCTCGAAAGTCTACAAGTTTGTATCATCTGTGTTTTTTCTATCCACACAAATCCCCGTCTTGAACATGGTACACATATAAACTCTGCTCCCTTGGCATCCTCTCAGCATACCCATAAAATCAACCTCGACTCTCGGTTTTCATATACCACCTGTTCATGGCCCCTCCACCTTCCACACATGACTCCCCATACCACTGGTTTCTGCTACATAATAATCTGTGTTAATACCACTACCACAAATGATAACTTCGCGGTCATACATTTTTGAACTCTGTATTGTATTGCAGAGGTTTCACCACGATACCATACCACTCCTCCAAACCCTGACATATGTTGTAATATATACCATACAATGATAATATACCAAATTCATATATCCACCTCCATTCTTGCGTTCGTGCCACATTCAACATTGTCTATACATTGACCGTTCTATATTCTTGTGTTGACCGTCGAAAGGTTGTATATAACTAGTTGGTGTGTTGGTGAATTCATATTTTTTGTTAAAGGCTGAGGTATATACATGTGCGTTGGTTTTATTTTATGTGTTAGTGAGTGGAGCATATGTTTTAAGGGCCATTGTATGTATATGTTGGAGATTGTGTAATTCATGGTATCCTTTTCAAATACTATGTGGTATGGTGGATCTTCTCTTTGCATCGAAAAAGCTTGACTAGTATGAAAAATAACAAATTCAAAGTGCATTGGAATTGCCTCTACATCGAATGGTGTGATCAAAATTGATATAATTCTTGTTGATAAGTTGAACCTCGTGGCAATGCTGGAAGTAGTTCGAGGAAGTGTCATTTAGGAGTGAGACAAGTTTGTATAAGAGAGTTTTTTGTTCCAGATCGTGAGTTATTTTATGCACTCTATATAAAAGCAGTCCTTTGTAAAAGAGATAAGACATTTGTATTGAATTCCTACACATTGGTTGTTGTTCTTGCATTTGTTGTGAAATAGATCAAATGGGTAATATATTAGAATTATTGAATACTTGAATACATGCCAATGTTGATGGGATGGTAAACATCAACAAAGACACTCTCTTTGACATTCATACCTGCCTACATAATGCACAATAACTGATTGAGTTTTTGCATCTTGAATCTCAGCTATAACAAGAGGAGTTATAGAAGAATAACCATGATTCTAAACTTGTTTGTGTTCAGAACATTGAGACAAACTCCCATCAGCAACAAGAAACTATTCAGATCACTGAGCCTAGTACAAGAGAAAATTTGAATGCAGAAGCAAAAATCCAGCCTCCACTTCCCAAGCTAATCATCAAACCTTCGGAAGAGCTTGTCCACAACAAGCACAGAACTGGTATTGGATATGACAAGGATGTGTCCTTTAATATTTCAGACTACTCCAAGCCCATAAAATTTCAGAGTGTAGGATTTCTTCGTGATAGCTCACCTTTAGCTATTCTAGATTATGCTTCTCTTCCACAGCAACAACAATAGGTTGTAAAATTTCAACACTGTGACAGAGTTGGCCATATGAAATATCAATGTTTCGATATTCACCCATGCAAACATTGTGGTTGGCACACTCATTCTTCACACAGATGCTTTAGAAACAAGCCTCCTGCAAGAACAAAGATTTATCTTGGATGGATCACTTCTTAGCAATGGGCATCAATAGCCAAGAAGATGTTTCAGTCATATGTTAGAACTTATTCTAGAGTATTGAACAATCTTTTAGTTGAGTTTTCGCCATCATATCACCTTGTATCTGACATGGGGGGGAATTATGGTCATCTACAAGCTTCAAATCCACATCAAGCGAGCCTGAGCCACAACGTGTTATTCCAGATTCAGGGTTGTAGCCAGAGACACAGAAGTTCAAGCGATCCTAATCCACAACCTGTCATTCCAGATTCTGAGTTGTAGCTAGAGACACAGATGCCCATGAGCATGCCTTTGGTTGGTGGTCAGCCTTAAACCATCGATGTGAGGTTGAGATTCTTCCTCTTCACAGACTTGGGGACACTTCCTCTAGGAGAAGACTTCAGATTCTTACCATTTTTTGAGGAGTTATAGGAAATGCATCAAGCATTCCAGAGTTGGTGGTCTTCCTTCAACCATCGCAGGTTGTATACCTCCCTTCTTCCAAGTTGAAGGTCTCCCTCTTAAAAAAATTGGGAGCACGTCCTCTAGCAGAAGACCTCAGTTTATTGCCAGATTTGGAAGAGTTCTAGGAACTGCACTAAGTGTTCTAGTGTTGGTGGTCATCCTTAAACCACCTCCTTATTCCAGCATTTCAAAGAGCACATTCAACCTAGTGCTGCCATTTTTGTATTATAGCTCTCTTCTTGGACTCACACATAACCCTTCAGATTAAGGTGGGGAATGTGGGACAGCTAATCCTCTAAGGGTTAGTGTAGAAGGCAAATGGACATAGGAAGTCCAAAAGACCTTGGAATGTGGAATCAAAAAGTCACAATGAATTTAATATAAATATACATCTATGTCAATAATATACCGCTCACACTTATCTGTCCTATGTTATCTATTCCTGCCTATTCTATTGTTGAGCATAACAGATGATTTCCAGTGCCTCACGAATTTTACGTTTGAAATGGTGTTTTTCATTGGAAATCACCATAGCATCTTCAAGGCAGATATGGTGACAAGTCTTATTAGTGTGTTCATCCAGAGCTGAGGTTCAGGTTCTTCTATTTTTGATGTCAGCGCCATGCTCTTTATAGTAGCTTATCTATGAGAAGAGATGTGGCGGCTATATGCCTATAAATTGTGTTACAATGAGGCTCAAGGGCCTTTTTATTATTGAACAACGTAGGAAAACCCTAAACAACCAAAGCCATAACCTCAGGAGATGAAACACCAAGAGTTAGTGGGCCTCGTTGGGGGTTAGTTGGGCACCCAAATTCCTGGGGTTGTAACTTGGTCGTATTATTTCCGTTTGGCACGTATGATATATCATCGCAAATATATCTCCGAGTAATACGGGGTTTTTCACATAGGCCCATTCCTACTGTTATAGGCCTACTACAGACCTCAAAAAAACATTGTTTAGGGGGTCAAAACTACTCCAAAAGTTTAGGTCCCGAAAAACTGCTCAAAATAGTAAATGCTGCTATAAAAAAGGAAACTGATGAAACTGATTGGAGGTATAGGTGGAATAGGTGGGTGGCCACCAATATCAACCTGGATCAAAAATACTTCTATTTACATTGAGATCAACTAATATCCTTGCAATTGACCTTTATCTTTCTTAAACAAAGCTATCATCCACAAGAATAATTTTTCCTAGGTTGTTTTCAATTATGCATAAATCCTGAATAGTCTAGGGTTCCATAGGGAGACCTAGAAAATTTATCCATACTGGGTGTCTTACATGGTCTCATCCCTAGCACAAAAAAAGAGTGGTTGGATTTTATAGACAAATAAGATCTAAACATAAACCAAACTTCATTTTCTATAGAGACTACATCTTCTTCCTTGAAAAAGTCAAAACCAATGCATACATCTTGTTACTATGTGAGCTAGTAGTATATAGCCTAAACTTGAACCCTGACTCTACTTACTCTATCTCAAAACGTAGTCCATCTCTACTCTCTTGCCAATAAAATTTCATACCAAAGTGCATCCTGAAAGGTCAAGGATTTGGTTGACTGCAATATATTTCCCCACAACTAAGAACACATCCTTCCTTGAATTCCAATGAACTTACATTATTTCTTCTTCTAATGAACCCAAAACCTTCCTTAGAGGCCAAGTAAACGACATGTTCCTTCTACACTCCTTCAACATCACCTTCTGTCATCAAGTATAGAGGGTTGAATCACGTAGGAGGGTGTTTTTTTCTTCTAAGCATTAGCTTTCAAATTGGCAGAATAGGTTAGAGACAGTACATCCATAGCCATGTCCTATTTAGTAGGGACCTTATAATAGTCCAACGTTTTGAAATATTAAGAATTTGTACCACCAATATTATCGCTACTCATGCCATTGGACCAACTCAAAACACCCTTACCTTCACATTGTCTAAAGTATGTAGAAGTGTGCTTAACCATCTAAAATTTCGTGTTATTACATTATTCATGGACCCTATTGGATAGATCTTCCATTACTTACTCAAGAACAAATTAAAAAAATTATCTTATTTTTAAACAACATATCATTATTGTTCACTTTTTCATTTCCTTTCCCCCGCTTCAGGGTATGCTAGTTTAGATTATGAAAGAGAACACCATCTTTCAAATTCATCCAAAGATGGAAAGTGGTTAACATTATCATTATTACAATCTTTAACTATCTTGAAGGAGTATGGAGGGATGGGTAGCCAACTAGTTTGCTTGATTCTTAATCAAAGATTAAGAAGCATGATGTCCCTTTACAAAATTTTAAAACAACCAAGTCAATTAGCAACTAATCATTTAAATATTATAAAGAGTTAAAAATCAAATATGTATAATATTATTTCCTAATAAATTATAAAAAAACAAAAATCAAATATATAAAATTGGACTTAAACTCCAAATTATAAAAGACAAAATATTGAAAATAATATCTAACCAAAATAAAACAAAACAAACTATTTTAAAAATAATTAATTGTTTCAATAAAAAATATTTAAAAATTAAAATTTTTATATTAAAAAAAAAATGATTGAAAACTACTTTAATAAGATTAGTTGTGAAGCAACAAGTCCATGCCCAAGGGTATGATGTCAGGTGATGTCAAATGATTTTACAACAAATTATTTGTTCAAGTTAATGCTAAGGTAATGGGGAGCATGTTGATTTTCTCAATCAAGAGTAGAAAGAAGACTAAAAAACATTTAGAATTGAATAATCATAAAACACTATACAAAGAAGATACACGGAAGTAAAGCTAAATAATTGATTTTTCTTTTGTATTTTGGAAAATTATGAAAGAGATAAGAGGATTTCATTTTATTTCTACGATTCTCGTTTCACATTTGAAGCATGCAAATCAGAAAAAGACAATTGCATTCTCCTGAGCTTTCTTCTGGGCCTTCTCGGATACAAGAAACAAAAATTAACATTAGAGCTTTCATCTAGTCACATATAAGCACCCAAAACGAGTTCATGTGAAAACATAAGATCAAGAAGTGAGTAAGGCATATATTTTATCATCGATTTGTTGTTATTCATAAGTGGCCAATCAAGATTATCCCTCAAATACCAAATTCTATAATACCCAAGGTAAATAAATTGCAACTCAATTTAGATAATTGCTCCGCCAAAGAAGTTTCTAAGACATGCGAAGATACATTGCCAGCCAAAAGGTTTCTAGAGGCCTGAATTGTGTCACTTCCAGTTTTTTGAGCTCCAAAATGATGACTCTTTTCATCAAAACGAGGGCCATGTACTCTATCATTTTGTAACCTCTACTGCTTTTGAATGCCATGATGGATCCAGGACTTCTCTATCTTTTATCCAATTGATTCCATGCGGAGGTCCTAAAAGTCGTTACCACTGCTGTAGGAACTCAACAGCCAGTTTATGGCATATGAAGGCATACACTATGGGTAGAATATTGAAGCTCATTCAAGATTTGATGTGCAAATTGATAATGGAATTGAACATAACTGTAAATATGCACTAGAAACCCTAGCTTCTTTAGCTCCTAGATTTGTTGATCTCGATGTACATATGTATTGATTTTTAATGAAATATAAACTGCATTTTCAACTTTCAAATTAAAAATTTGAATAGAAAGACAAAGAATCAAAGTTGAAGGCGGAGTGCAGAAAGAAGTTATAACAGTAAGTGAAGAAAAGCCATAAAACTGGATAACAACATATATCGTATTCAAAAAAGCAAGTCTTCTTTCATAAAGAGTAATCCATCATCGAGTATTATTATTGAGTCTGAGGGGAGCATTAGTTGTAGGCAAGGACTCATATTGGTTTCTTTATGAACTACCCAAGGAAGCCAAGGCTAGCTTTTTTATTGTTGCACTCATGGAACAAGCCACCATTGGATAGCAATACAAAATAGGTAAGTAAGGTGGGCAAGCTATTGAGTGATTCTCCTGTATTCTCTTTCTAAACTATATAATTAACTTTTTCATAAGGATATCCATATGAAAGGAATACACACATACCTCACTTCAAGTTAGGGAGAAAGCAAGTCGATGGACAATTTAGTGTGTGAAAAGAGAGAAGTAACATTGACTCGGCTTTTGGAATGAAGGCTGGCTGAAGTATGCAAGAATGGAGTTCTAACTTCCGGGTAGTGCAACCAGGTAATCGATGTAGGAAAGAGTGATTGAGTTATCACAGTTCTCCCCTTTAGGTGGGGGTGTCGATCTGATAATAGGTATTTACGCAAGGACAACATTTTTTTACTGGTACTCTAAATAGGAAGACATATTGAAAAATCATTCACTGGGAGCTAAGAATAAGGAGTCCAAGGAATGGGAAGCGCCTTAAAATAAAGGCAAGACAAATAGAAGGATACGATATTGTAAAGCATTCAAAATATTGGTAGTTACAGTTTGGCGAGTGCCACTTACTTCTTTTGAGAGCATGCAGTCTTTCAGTTGGTCCTATGAAAAAAATCAGAACAAAAGGAGTTCAAAGAGGGAAGCTGCTCAAATGGGCAGTACAACAGTGATCTAAACTTTTGACCCTATTTAAAGAGCTATTGTACGAAATATATAAGAAAATTGATCACTTCCAGTTCTAGAATGCGAGTGGTTCATTCTTCTCCTAAATCAAGGGTAACTTTTTTCCTTATTCAACCTAAATAAAGTGCAATAAAAAAAAATTATTCAATACAGACAACCCTCCACAAGAACGCCTTAACTGATAGCTCTGGAAAGCGAGTTCTTATAATATTTTATGCATATAATTGTCTTTATCTGATCTTGTATTACCACACCCAACAAGGCACCCAAAGGAAGACGTAACCAACTAACAATAAGCACACACAGAACGACCACTAGGTATGGATTTGCCCATGGGGCTAGATTTTGATCTACTTCCATCACTTCAACGTGATCCGGGACTAGAACTTAATCAATGAGGTAAAATCAATTAGCTAGCTCGGAATCAACCTAGATTACAAGCTTAAACTGCCTTTTCCCTTCGAACTTATACATTCACCTCTACTATGCAGCTGGATTATGCGTACTACTTCTATTCCCTTTTTTTTGACTAGTTAGTCCTTTATAGAGGTTGGAACAGAGGCCACAGAGATTAAAAAATCTGATTCAACGAGATAAAATGCCTCTACCTTTGCATTTGCATCATTCCTTTCCAATCAATTTTCGAAACAGATGAAAAATGAATTAATTTCAGTAAGCTAGGCCAATAAGCAAACACTAACTAAGTGCTAATACAACTCGCTGGTAGGTGTAGTTTATATCAAATCTCTTAGCTCAATGTTGGGATTGAACCATAACCCATGAAAGTTAACCCAACATCAGTTACCTTTTATTCACCATCACCACTGGAAGTTACACAGGAAGCATCAAAGAAAAAGGTGGAGGCACCAGTAGAGACAAAGATAACATAGTCATCAAAGCTAGGAGCAAAGAATGCAGATTCATAACCGATTGATCTATAACCAATTGGACGCCCAACATTAGTGCTAGTAACATATATAGTCCTAGATTCATTTGATCAAGATAGATATACAATAGCTCTTTTGAAAGATCCTATTTACCCCGAAGCAATTGACCTAGTTTGTTTGGTTCCATTAAATATTAGGTTTGTTATCCAGTGCCCCATTATGAAATATAAACTACATTTTCAACTTTAAAATTAACAATGGAATTGAATATAACTGTAAAGATGAACGAGAATCCCTGTTCATTTTTACCCATTAGCTAGCTGGTGTTAGGATAATCCGACACATAGGAAATAGTTAAGTATAACTTGGTCTAGCATAGAGTTAGGGAAAGTGTGCTTCTTTACTATGTACATTTGTAACTTATAATCCAACGGTCACGATATGTAGTGATCCGACAGTTCACTCTATCCTCGGTTGATCTAAAATGACTGTATTAGTTTTGTTGTGCTAAGGGTCTTTCAGTTTTAAAAACATGTGCATAATTGGTTCGTTAGTTTGCATAAGGATTAAGGAGTTTTTTCATGAATTATAGATGAAATTTAGTGAATTAGAGGCATAAAATAAGCATAAATAACACTGAACAACAGTGTGAAATAGATAAATAAGTCACCACATGAAGTTTACACAACATGCATGATGAAGTAGTTCACCCCTCTTGGGCTACACCTGTTGGTCCAGCTCCCAATGGCTTGTCCATCTTTCATTATGCTCAAAATTTTGCTATTACTTGTAGTTAAATTGCTCTAATGGCTGTTTTATCTGCACCAATGGCTTCAAAATGCTCCAATTAGTCAAAAATGACTCTTCATTCACTCATAATGGTCGAAAATTGAGCCTCCTACACTTTTGCCCAATATCTCCTAGGAAAACTCCACTAAATGTGGAGAACACCAGTTAACTGGAGTTAAATTAGGGCTGAACACCAAATTTGGTGCGCCCATATCCGCTCCGCCTATTAAGCCGCAAATTAGATATTATGGTTAGGGTAGTGGCCACATGCGCACCCCCAACTGTTAGTGGTCTTGACGGTTAGCGGAACCTCCACTCCTGACTGCAATTAAATGGTGGACTGTGGTTTGTTGACATCTTTCGGGGACCGCTGGCGGGTTATGGCCCACATACATATGGAATCATTTCAACAGTGGTCAATTTATCTTAACTTCAGTAGTTTTTAACCAAATCTATATCGACAATCCTTAACTCATTGCAATATACAACCCCCAAACCATATCGCAGTTCATAGCTTTTCCGACATCGCATGTCGCAGAATATAAAAAATAACATCTATGCTAAATAATAAAATTACCAATGCGAAGTTGTGATGACGATGTCACATCGCAACATCCACGGTTTATCGCACTTCGACTTTTCAAGGATTTACCTCTCCTCCTTAACATTATCCTGTATCATATGGGATATGCGTTGGAATGTTGTGGCGACACGTGGCCACTCTTCATCGCATCACAAGATATAACAAATGACTTGCGGTGACTTAACCGTAAACATAAAATCCGTCGATGTGCAAAATTGCTCTATTTGCGATTTAAATTGCACCGTTGATCTGTAGTCCTCACTGCTCGCTCGTTCAGTTGCCCTTCCGTTCAACCTTCAACGGGTTCTTCTTCGGATCTTACACTGCTGGTTGATTCGGTTATAAACCTATTTTCCATTTGGATCAAAACACAATATTTTCCTCATACGACATCAGTTTTTCGAACTGTTCGTGGTGTCGGAATCACGAAGACGATATATATGCAACCATCTTGGTTTCAGTCCAATCCTATAACTTTTAATTTTGAGCAAATTTTATGAAGTCCTAATCATTCCTCCCCATTGGGAATTTTGGACCCCAAAAGACTTGATGACCTGTTCAGTAGATGAGGGTACAACTCCCTCACTTTCCAATCTCCATCCATTTTGCCTTGCTTGGTTTAGTGCCTTTGAGCCCAACTAGATGGTAGTCAACACTTTCCCTCTTTGATGCTCTTGTCCTCCTATCAAGAATTGTATCTTATTTGAGCTCATCTAGAAATTCTAGCGAGAAATCTTCAATCAAATGTAGCTGAACATCACTTCCTTGATCATCGATCAAAGGAGGGTCATACAAGCGTAAGTTTTCAACATTAACAACTGAATACATTTGCATGTAAGAAGGAAAATCAAGTTGGAATGCATTATTACCAACTTTTTTTATGATCTTGAAAGGACCATAGCGAATGTGTTTGAGTTTTTTTACCTTCCCCTTGCATCCTTTCTTTACTAATGTGCAACCATACCTCATCTCCCTCTTGAAACTTGTGATCAACCCTGTGTTTGTCATGCCTCTCTTTGTATTTTCTTTGAATTTTCTCAAGCTATTCTTGAACTTGTTGATGTATCATTTAATTTTTCTCAATGAACTTTCAAGCCTTATCAATATCACTATGGCCATCAATTGCAACATCCTTCCCAAAGATGAAGTCTAATGGCGATTTTGGAAAATACCCAAAGCATGCTTCAAAAGGTGAGATTTGTGTTGAAAAGTGATTTTCCCGGTTGTAAGCGTGCTGAATGTAATGCAATTGTTCATCCCACAACTTAGGATGTTTGTTGCAACATCCTCTCAATAGATGCACAACTATTCTGTTCACCGCTTCGGTTTGTCCATCTATTTGTGGATGAAAAGTGGTACTCTTTTTCAATTTTGTGTCCATCATTCTCCATTGATTTGACCAAAAATTCCCAATGAACCTAGAATCCATGTCGCTAAAAATAGTAGTGGGCAATCCAAAATGAACCCAAAAATTTTGAAAATAAAGTTCAGAAGTATGTTCAGTAGTAATGGTATTCTTACATGGCATAAGTATACAAATTTTACTGAATCTATCCACAACTACAAAAAGATAATCATGTTGCTTTCTTGACATAGGTAGGCCTCCAACATAGTCCATTTAACCGCTCTACCATGGCCTTGATGGTACCGGTAGTGGCGTGTACAATACAAGCTTCCTATTACTACGCTTACTTGTTGCACACATAGAACAACCTCTTATAAAATGTGACACACTATCTATCATGCGAGGCCAATAACAATACCTATATAGATGCGCCACTGTTTTGCTTACCCCAAAGTGTCCAACAATAAGAGAAGAATGAGCTTCTCTCATGACACTTAGCCTCTCTCCTTGTGGAATACATAGTTTTCCCAAATGAAACAACAAATTGTTATGCATGTGATAATATCTTTCTTCAACTTGATTCCCTTCACTCAAACTAGCATACACATCTTTGAAATCAACGTCATGTGCATATTGTTCTATGTAACTCTCATGTACAACATAATCATTTTTTAGTAAAGAAGCACTAATGATTGGTCTCAAAAGCATATCTGCAACTTTATTGAATATACCTTTTTTGTACCTTATAACCAAGTGAAATTGTTGAAGAAATCCCATCCATCTAAAATGTCTTGATTGCCACAATTTTGTTTGCGACTGCAAGTACTGTAATGGTTGGTGATCGGTGTGTACAATAGTCTCTTTACCCATCAAGTAGTGTTTCCACTTCTTGACACTTTGTACCAACGCATATAGTTCTTTGTCATATGTAGGATAATTAGTCACAACACCATTAAAATTTTATGAATGAAAGGCGATATGCTTACCATGCTGCAAAAGGACTGCGCCCATGGCATAGTCACTAGCATCGGTTTGTATCTTGAATGATTGTCTCAAATTTGGTAGTGCAAGGACTGGAGCTGAACTGATCTTGTCTTTTAAAGCTTCGAAAACTTGCTGTTGTTTTCCTCCCCATTGGAAGCCTTTCTTCACACTTGTCACTGCATGCATAGGAGCTGCGATGGAAGAAAAGTTAGCAATAAATTTCCTCCAATATTGAGTTGCACCTAAGAAAATTCTTACCTCGGTAACTATTTTGGGTGTGGGAAAATTTGCAATGGCCTCCACTTTAGAAGGATCAATCCTTAATTCTCCTCCTCCTACAATATGTCCCAAATAGACCAAAGAAGTCTTTCCAAACCCACATTTTGACATCTTAAGAAACAATTTCTCTTTCTTCAAAATATCAAGCACTCTATTTACATGCAAGAAATGATATTCTCTTGCTTTGCCGAAAATCAAAATGTCATCTAAGTACACAATAACATAGTCATCAAGGAATGGCCGCAAAACATTATCCATAACCCACATAAAAGTTATCGGTGCATTACATAAACCAAAAGGCATAACTAGCCACTCAAAGAGTCCTTGTTTGATTTTGAATGCAATTTTCCATATACCACTTTTTGCAATTCTTACTTGATGATATCCAATTCGTAAATCTAACTTAGTGAAAAAAAAATCTTCTTTCAGCTAATCAAGAAAATCATCTATTCTTGGGAGTGGGTAATGATTTTTGACTGTAATTTTGTTCAACGCTCGAAAATCTACACACATGCGCCAAGTCCCATCTTTCTTTGGTATCAAGACTATGGGTGAACCACATGGCGAGGTGCTTGGCCTTATGATACCTTTATCTAACATCTCTTTGATTTGCCTCTTTATTTCAGCATTCTCCATTATCGACATGCGATATATACCGATGTTTGAAAGAGGACAATCCTGCTGCAACTGAATCTCATGTTGAATTTCCCTTTTTGGAGGCAATCCTGTTGGCTCCTTAAACATCTCATGATGCCCATTAACCACATCATATATTTCTGATTTCAGCTTAGGATCACATCCCTCAAAAGATTCATAATTAATATAATCTTTGGGCCTAATCATAAGAAGAAAAAAATTCTTACTTGAATTTACCAGCCTCTTTACCTGTCCAACATTTACCAAAGCAATATTTTGTCTTCTTGTGGTGTGCTCTAACAACGAAATCCTTGCCATATTTGAATAAATGATACTTTTTATCATGGCGATAGAATATTTCTTTCTTGTCATAGAAGTAAGGAATCCCTAATACAATACCAGTTATGTCAAGCAGAACCGCATCTAATTCAACTGTGTCAACAAAGCTTGCAGTGATTGCAAACCTCAATATACATTTCCTTGTAACCTGGAGAATTTTCATCCTTAAAAATCCAACCCAATGGATATGGTTTTGGATGTGGTATGGTCTCAAGGTTAAGTTTTTTGACCAAATATTCAAAGATTAAGTTTTCTTGTGACCCACTGTCAAACAGTGTGTCAATCTTGGTACGCTTGGATATGACCCTCACTTGAAACAATTCTATTCTTTCTTCTTCATTTGGAGTGTTTATGTGATAGTTTGGTGTACTGGTACTGGGTTTAGTTTCAATTTCTTTTCCCTTCATGTTCTTCAATCCCATGGCTGTAATTTTAGTCTCATCACCTGAATCATACCCTAAGTCATGTTGAGCTGTAGCAACAATTTTCTGTTTCCCTTTGTTATTGGGTTTCTTTGGCCTCAATTCTGGATGTAATTTCCAACAATGAGTTTCATCATGCCCTTCTTTTAAACAATGTTTACAAGTCACTTTTTCTCCCTCTTTCTTAACAGATGCATTCTTTTTGTTTTTACCTTTTGGGTTTTTCTCCTTGGTTTTACCCTTAAAAGGTTTCTTCCTACCCTCTTTGGGAATGTTCTCCCCTCTAGCTTCTAGATGTGTGGCCTAAACACAAACTTCATCTAGACTGGTGGGGTTAAACACGAGAATAGTATGTTTTAGGTAGCTATATAAGTTTCCTATGTACTTTAGCAAAGTGTCTTGTCTCTACAAATCCACCCCTAATAAAAGAGCTCTTCTCCTAATTCCTGGGTGTATTCTTGCACATTTTATCCCTTTAACTGCCTAAAGTTCTGCCAATTCATGATGGCTTTTCATATGAGCTAATGGATAAAACTATTGTTTAATAGCAACAATAAAATTTGACCATGATAGAATAATCTTACCATGTTTCTTGATTTCCTCTTGTGTCTTGGCTTCCCACCAAAGAAGTGTCGCATCTTCCATTCTCAAATAAGCTAATTGAATTTTTGTATCATCATCTTGAAGGTTTTGTATTCTTAAATAGACCTCCAATTGTCGAATCCAATTATCTAGCTTGTCTGCATTTACTTCACCATTAAAAATTAGCAATTCAAACTTAGCATCAAGTTTTAATAAAGGAGATTTACCAATGCTCTTGGACTTGTGTGGCTGATGTACTAAAGAAGAGGTTGAAGATGATGATGATGATGATGAAGATGAGGAGGGTGAAGATGGTGGCCCTCCATTGCCTCCATTTCCTCCATTTCCCTTCTTTGACTTGTATTCATCATGTTGACCTCCTGAAGATCCTTGTCCTTCCTTTTGGAGTTTAGATCCTTATCCTTCCAGTCTCTCATTCCTTTCTTGATAAATAATTCTAACCATCTCAGTCATGTCAAGAAATGCTTTCCTAAACACTCTTTCTTCTTCCTTAGGGTCAAATTCTTCATGAATTTCTCCTTCCTCGTGAGGCATTCTTAATGGAGCTTCTGCTTCTTTAGGAGGTGAACTAGGTGGTGGAGATTATGGCAATCTTTCTCTCCTTTACTTTGGCTCCTTTTGAGACCCTCCTGCTCCAGTTTGCCTTCTCCCCTTTTGAGCTTGAGCCTTGTAAGCATCTAAAACTTGCAAACAGTTAAACAATTCTTTGCACTAAACAAGGCCAGAGAAAAAAATCTAGCTCTAATACCATTTGATCTGAAATGACTATATTAGTTTTGCTATGCTAAGGGTCTCTCAGTTTTAAAAACATGTGCATAACTGGTTTCATTAGTTTGCATAAGGATTAAGGAGTTTTTTCGTGAATTATAGATGAACTTTAGTGAATTAGAAGCGTAAAATAAGGATAAATAACACTGAACAACAATGTAAAACAAAGAAATAAGTCACCACATGAAGTTTACATAGCAGGCATGATGAAGTGGTTCACCCCTCCTAGGCTACATCTGTTGGTCCAGCTCCCAATGGCTTGTCCACCTTTCATTATGCTCAGAATTTTTCTATTACATGTAGTTACAGTGCTCTAATGGCTTTTTTCTCTGCACTATTGGCTTCAGAATGCTCCAATTAGTCAAAAATGACTCTTCATTCACTTAAAATGGTCTAAAATTGAGCCTCCTACACTTTTTCCCAATATCTCCTAGGAAAACTCCGCTAAATGTGGAGAACTTCATTTAATTGGAGTTAAATTAGGGTTGACTGCTAAATTTGGTGCGCCCCGATCCGCTCCGCCTATTAAGTTGCACATTAAATATTATGGTTACGGAGGTGGCCACATGCGCACCCCCAACCATTAGTGGTCTTGACGGTTAGTGAAACCTTCGCTCCTGATTGCAGTTAAATGGTGGACTGTGGTTTGTTGACGTCTTCCGGGGACCGCTAGCGAGTTATGACCCGCATACATACGGAAGCATTTCAAAAACGGTTTATTTATATTGACTTCGACAATTTTTAAGCAAATATCTGTCGGCAATTCTTAACTCATCGCAATATACAACCCCCAAACCATGTCGCAGTTCAGAGCTTTTTCGACATTGCATGTCGCATAATATAACAAATAAAATCCGTGCTAAATAATAAAATTACCAATGTGAAGTTGAGATGACGATGTCACATTGCAACATCCACAGTTTATCGCACTTCGTCGTTTCAAGGATTTACCTCTCCTCCTTAATGTTATCCTGTATCATATGCGCTGGAGCGTTGTGCCGACATGTGGCCACTCTTCATTGCATCATAAGATATAACAAATGACTTGCGATGACTTAATCGTAAACATAAAATCCGCTGATGTGCGAAATCGCTCTGTTTGTGATTTAAAATACACCGTTGATCTATGGTCCTCACTTCTTGCTCATTTAGTCGCCTTTCTGTTCAACCTTCAACGGGTTCTTCTTCGGATCTTACATTGTTGGTCGATCCGGTTCTGAACCTGTTTTCCATTTCGATCACAACACAATATTTTCCCCATACGACATCAATTTTTCAAACCGTTCACGGCGCCAGAATCAGGAGATGAGATCTACGCAACCATCCTAGTTTCAATCTAATCTTGTAACTTTTAATTTTGAGCAAAATTTATGAACTCCTAATAATCGGTATTACTGACACTTGATCCGTAGCTTAACACCCGATTGGTCCATGATCTCTATTCAAAGAGAATGGAGGGTCATTTGTCCAGTAACCATTTATGAGAGAACCTTATTTAAATTTATTTCTTTATATTAATAAATTGCCTGAATTGGCCGCGTTGGCTCAAGTCGTGGATTGTTTCCCTCTTTGAGGATTTTAACCATGTCAAATACTGGTGTACTGACCAGTGATCTATTTGTGAGCGGTTACCTTTGGTTTTTTATCTAATGAACTTACCTTGTAAATTCCTAAATGATCTGAAAATGGGTTGGATAACTTGTTATGCTTTTCAAGAACCTCCCACTCAGTGAAACAAATAAAAGATCTAGCTTATACTTGAAAATTTGCGGAAATTATGCTTGAAAGAGGTGTGTGATTTTTAACTGTTTAAGTGTCTTAAGTCCATTTGTTCTCGCTGAAATTAAACATGTGTAACAACAATGTAATGCAACAAATAAACATCCACACATAACAACAAAATTAATCTAGGAGTTTACCCAAATATCGTGGGCTACGTCTCCTTGAGCTTTTGTCATCTTGACTTGGCTCTTTCAGATTATGGTAAAGTTTCTTTTACAAGTTCCACACTTAAATCCAATGGTTACTAAACTGAACCAAAGGGCTTAGAATACCATATATATCCCTGTCATAGCTGTCATCACTCTGCAAACAGATTTAGGCTCCCTTTAGACTTGATTCCTTCTGTTGCTGCTCTGAGCTACACTGAGCTTCTCTATAGCACAAAATCCTTCAGAATTATTTTACTATCCCTAAAACCTCACCTACTATCTCTAGCACACATCAAACACCAAAAATAGGCTGATCCTTTGCTCAAAATGAGCACTACATCCCTAAATTAGGCCTTCCTCCACGGTTTTCCCTGGGCTGCCCAAAATTTCCTTGTAGCTTATCGAGCTCTAGAAGTCTTCAAATGGATCTGAAAATCCCTTCATTGGATTTAGAATGCCATAAATAGTTAGGATGACTATTGGTTCACCGAAAATGGTCTCCGACTGCTTCGGTTTTGCCTCCAACACCTGTCGGCACCCCATGGCACTAGGGTCACTGAAAACTTCTTTGATGGGTTCTCGACCTCTGGAAGTCCTAAAAAATTCTGCAACCTCCATCAATATATTCAAAATTCTCATTACAGTCATAAATGACTATTGGTTCGCTGCATAAGGCCTCTAACTGCCCTAGCTAGGCCCCGAATTGCTTCTGGAAAAAGATGGCACTGATGGCCCCTGGAACTTCACTGAAGCATCTCAAACTTCAAAAGTCCTCTACAGGCTCTGCCAACCACACCATTAGTTCCAGAAAATCTGAAACATTGAAAATTGACTATTGGATTTCTGAATAAGGCCTCTAGCTCCCTTGGCTAGGCCTCAAACTGTTGCTACCCCCTGGTGGCCCTAGTGGCCCCTAGAAATTCACTGAAGAAAAAACCTGCTCAAAGTCCTCTGATGGCTTTGAAAACCTCATCAATGATTCTAGAATGTTGGACATAGTCGAAATTGGCTACTAGCACTCCAAAATTGCGCAAATCTAGCTCAAGATAGAACCAAAACAAGATTCGTCCAGTGACACCCAAAAAAGCTCCATTAATCATGGAAAACTGGATTTAACTCCAGTTAGATTCGACACAATAGCCAAAATTGGCATGCCCACCATAAACATCGCCAGCTAAAAACCATAGCATTTAATGTTGTTGGTTGAGTTGGCACATGACCGAACTCTCCGTGGTTTATTAGCCCTAATCGTCGGGAAAACCGTTTGTTGTTGCGGTGTTACAATGACATGTGACTGTTTAAACCACCGATGGTTAACACATTGTGTCGGCCTTAAGCCTTGGGTTTTGGGCGCTTGGTCCCAAGGGGAGAGGCTGGCCCCTCCGGACCCCCAAACCCATAACCTTAACACGTTAACATAAACGCGTTGCCACAATATGTTAAGAAACGTTGGTATGGCGGAATGGTAAGACTCGAGGCTTGCAGGAAAGAGGTCGGGCGTTCAATTCCTGTGCAGTCCCACAAATTTTAATAAACCATTCCAGGGCCACGTGGCGGCCTCCGGGCCTGCCACGTGGGAGCCTGTGATTGGTCGGACCAAACACATACAAACCAAACTGCAAATTATATGATGACACTTGTTGACATGTAATTGGTTCGAATGGAATATTCTGGGGAATATTCTAAGGAATATTCTAGGAATATTCTAAGGAATATTCGAATATTCCTAGGAATATTCATAGGAATATATATATATATATATATTTTTTTAATTTCCCAAAATTCCAAGTCAAACTTGGTCAAAGTCCAAAATTTGCAGTTTACTGGACTTTTCAAACTACGATAACTTCTTCATATGGTGTTAGTTTTTCGAACTGTTCATGGCGTCAGAATCAGGAAGACGAGATCTATCTGGTTGCTCAGGTTTGGAAAACTTCCAAACACTTCAAATTTTGAGCTATCACTTAGGTCCATGATCCAGTTCTGATCACAAAAGTTGGGAAAGGAGCCCATTTTTGTCCTATCCCATCGTATAAAACCATCGCTACCACTATAAAAGAATAACTACCTACCACATTAATTCCATGTTTACTAGGTAAGGAGGGAGGGTTAATAAGCTTCACGGGATGATTAGCCAAGAGAACCATAAGTGGTTGGCCAGGTTCCTAACGAAATTGTTTACTAACCAGCATCTGTGAAGCACATTGAGCCTTGTCCATTGCCCGTAGCCCGTAGCATAAATGGAGAGAAAATATCCAATGATACCTTTACCTCTAGTTTGTGCAACTTACTCTACATCTTAAGATCCAAATGCATAAGTTAGTACGACATTAGTAGTAGAGCTAACATCAACATATCCAATAGTCGAGCTAGTTGATTATCCATATCCATATCCCATAGTCGGTCCATTATTTGCAGTTAGAAGGCTTACATTCTAACTAAGTGTAGTTGTCAGTAGATATTAATTTATATGTTAAAAACGAAATGTAATTTTTTAAAATATAATAATATAAAATTGAAAAAATCTAGAATGCTTCCATTTGTCATCCAATTTCATTTTTTGGTGATGGCGTTTAGGTCTTTGCACTTCAGATGTTTGGATCTCAAGAGAACCCTGCGATGGTCGTCATAATAGACTTACACAACTTGCACACAAAGTAAACAAATTCACTCCATCCAAGCACTGCCATCCAATGAATACAAAAACATTACAAATGAAGAATCTTAAAATTTATAGATGAAGAATTTGAAAATTTACAGATGAAGAATTCGAGAGGCCATAAAAGGCCATCAAAGAGAAGGTACAAACCTAGCCAGTTATAAAAATTAATACAATTGAAGAGGGAAAGTTATTTCTATTCCTAAAAATTCATAAACAGAGACACAACAACGGAATTCAGTCAGAGGTTGAACCAATTGTTTCTAGAAAGGGTTTTTCAAGGCACTTCTTCCTGTACCTACAAGATCCGATGGTTTGATTGGGGCCTAAGATGGCTCAGGTGTAATATTTCCCAACCATGTTTCATTGATAGGATATTCCTAATTACGTTTTAGCAGATATGCACATACGTAGCTCAGAAATCACTACATGGTATGCCAGGTGAGATACCCAGAAAGGTTGGATCAAACCTTTTACTGTGTTTACCATGGGGTGTTCATTGGGTGGGAGGGCGAATGGGGGACATTATTACCAGACGGCTTCCAAATGCTGGAAGGATTATTCTTTCACAAATAAGTGCAGGTTTGGCTATTCCTTTTGAAGTATAGTTCTGCTGCTAGTCATGCCTCGCGATCCTTCTACTGGGTTGTGACATGGCCTAATATTTTTCATCATGGGAATCACCATATCATGGGAGCTCCCACCAATAAGCAAGTAGCATGTTTTATATTTTAGCAACATTAGTGCACATTCATTGATTCATGGATAGATTGTATATGAATCCACAATTTATATCCTTTTTTTTTTTAATGTGCAGTCCCATATTTGTAGAAATTATACTTGAGAAGGAAAGAACAACTATCTATGCCTTGGAATGATCGTTTGAAACAATCCTCTCATCCTTTGCTCCACTAGTGGTTGGCATTCTGGCCCAACATGTATATGGCTACAAACCTATTCTGAAAGGGTCGAGCAAACCCACTGAAACAAAAACAAATAGCGTTAATGTTGTTGCATTGGTAGACGCACTCTACACAGCAATAACTATTCCAATGAATATGTGTCCTCATTTTCTCCCTTCTTCATCGATCATATCTGAAAGACTAAGAGTGACCAACATGATGGAGAAGTTGTGCTCGTGGCAGGACGTGGAGTTTTTGTCTCTAAACTATTTGTGACCAAGGTGATGGAGAAAGCATGCTCCTGGAAAGCTGTAGTGTTTGGTGCTCGCAAGATGCAGTGTTTGGTGCTCAAGCTCTTCCTTCCGTGATCCTTGGCCTAACAAACTCAACACCACTCAAAAAGTGTTCAAAGACATAAAATGCCTCAAAAACATAAATGTGTTCTCAGATCATCACTTGCCTCGGCTAACCTAGGCAGGTTAAGGTGGCGAGCATGAAAGCTGCAGGTAGCTGACCATGTAGGCTGTGGGAAACAAGAATTGTTTAAGGTAGCTAAGCATGAAAGCTGCAGGAAACTCAACATCAAAGTTGTGGGAAATAATATTAAAGAATTCATGAAACATTGAATTCAAAGGGATGATCAACATTTCGCTGCATATGCAAGATGATCAACAATTGGCGCATATCTGGGCAAGTGGGCAGCCACGTGTAGGAGAGGGTTGCAGAGGGATGAAGGGATGAAGAGATGCAGTCGCGTGTAGCAGAGGGATGAAGCGATGTGGCAATACTTGTATAATGTTGATGGTAATGTTTCTGCATATTAAAGCAAACATTCTAATAACTAATGTTAACCATGGATACTTGTATAATGTCAATGTATAATGTGGATGGTAATGTTTCTACACCTTAAAGCAAACATTCAAATAATTAACGTTAACCAAGTAATGCTAACATTAATCTAGCATTACTTGATTATGAAATATATTTCCTCACTCTTTGCTATTTAACTCCTAAGTTTTGTGTCTCTCCTCTCGGGAAGAGGCCAATAAAATGGTAAACTTTTTTCATGGGGTAACAAAAGCAGTGGAAAGATTTAATAGGCTATACAAAAATTTATTATAACAACTCCTTTAAAACTTTGAGTTTAAAGCTTGAATTTCTGTGCAACTAATAATAAAATACATCAAACTGATTACTATTTACTATAGTCCTTGTCAGCTTGAAAAACATGAACTAATAAATTATTAAAATCCATATTAACAAAAATAAAGCTCTTACAAACTTCTTACTATAATTTACATTAAAAAAAAATAAAACATAATATTTACAATCTCAAAATATCAATAGCTAAACTTCACAAAATAAAATGAAAATGATATTGGTTATCCAGCATAAAAACCCTTGAAATGAAATAAAACTATATTAATATATTCCTAAAACCTTTGAAATGAAATAAAGCTATATTAATATACTCAATACAAGTTAATATTGTAATTACATTTCGAATAAAAAGTTAAGTTATTATAGTAGAACATATATCATTGTAAATCAAACAAAAACTTAGTTTAATGCTAATGGATATTAGCATAAAGATGCAAGGCAATATTACTACGGTAGAGCAATGAAATATACCAAATCACTGTTAAAAAAAAAATATTAAATAATTACAAAATCCCAAAAAAAATAACATACTAAAAATTGTGGGTGACCAACCACTTTTTTGAAGTTTGAAGATAAAAAAAATAAAATATTGTAGTTTTGTTGATGAACATAAGTGGGCCAGAAATTGAGGTGTTTTAATGAACATCCATGATGGGCAAGTGAACATTCATCCATAACATTAGTATAGAAAAGTCAGTTGACTCTATAAAGCACATACATGAATTGCAATGGATAAGTGGGGCACAAATGCTCATTGTGGACCTAAATGATTTTATTTTTTTAAATATATGCATTGTTAAAAAAATTGTTTACATTTATGCCAAGCACCTACTTCAAGATGCACAATCCCCCAAATGGGTGGCCAATTTAATAGCCTCTCGACTATACACTCAAAAAGAGAGTCTACATTCATTTAAAAAGAATGATTGGCTCATAATGTATAATGTCAACTTGCACATATGGATTATATAGTTATTTTATTATAGGGTTAAGAATATGTGTTTTTTTTTTAAGAGGTTATAAGTTTAAATTAAAAAAAATAGAGTAGGTATATTTTTATAGATTTTAATTTAACAATTATATATATATATATATTTTGTATAAAAAGGTTTTTGTTTTGGTTGTGGTTTTAAAATTAGATTATTATTATTATTTATAAAATTGATTTTCTTTTTGATGTGACTAAATGGTTGGCACAATTAAATGTTATTCCTTTCACATTGTTTCAAATCCTACAAAATCATCTATAACCGTTGTGCTAAGGCTCAAAGAATAAGCTTCCCTACCTTTTTGAAAAGACTCAAAAAGTAATCTTGAATAAGCTTTCCTTACTTTGCTACCCTTCTCAAATCTTGACTTAATGGCTAAATTGTTATAAATTCCTAATATGGAGTAAGCTCCCCTGCCCTTCTCAAAAAGCTCAACCCGTAAACTCCCCTACCCGTAAACTCCCTACCCTTGTGGAATCTTAACTCATGACTAAATTGTTATAAATTCCTAATGAGATATAATCTTGGTAAAAAGTTGCTTCAAATATTCACCATAAATTTTAACATAATTCCAATCAAAAGCAGGGTTTCTATCATCATTTCAGCATGTGATCATGCCTTCGAGGGTATTGGAAATGGAGTTGTCTTTAGTGCAACTTTTTGCAGTTTTAGGGGTCTGAATTCGGTGAAAATTTTTGAGGTAAAATCTTGGTTTTTGTTATTCAAACTGGTTTTTTGACTTTATATATAGATTCAGCACCCTCAAAAACTTCTAGAGCACTTCGATTGTGCAAAGTTAGCAATCAAACTTCTCTTTTAAATAAATTCCTGCCGAAATTTAGAAAAATTACACCGTAAAAGCCTTCAAAAAGTCGCACTAAAGTCACACTAAACACTACTCGATTGGAAATGATAATGAACGAATCTCAATAATAAATGTATTTGACTGGATTCCAACACACATGGTCGGAGAGAAGTGACTCGGCGTAAACTTTTAAACGACGTGCCATATGCGTTTGAACATAAAGGGGGCTGATTGACAATGAATCAGGTGTAGGGTTATTGGTCAAACACCATACAGTTCTGAATCCCAGATGAAATTCGTGGAGCCATTGACTAGTCCGTAATTCAGGGTTGCTTACTGGTTAAGTCTCTGTACAGGAAACGACCTTTTCACGCGTCATCAAGCTTTTGTTGCCCTCTCACGCTTGTAAGGATTTCATTTTTCCTGGGCTATATGTAGTGAGGCCATGCTTCATCGTTCTTTGAAAGTGGGGTACCTTTACATTTCGCATTACCGTTAATCTACAGCTATATTCGCAAGGGCTGGCAAAACATCCCCCAGAGGGAAAATTTCGTCCTTTTCTATTACCAAGAAGGGCTGGCCAAACTGTTCGTTGCATCTATATAAGCATAGATGGGCATTTACTTCAGGTAAATCAGATTGGCCTTCGACCCGGAGTTCCAGAGATGGAGGTCAAGGATTTGATGAAGAAAATAAACAACCCCTTTGCCTCTTCTTCTTCTTCTGGAAGATTCAAAGGCCAAGGTCGAGTTCTGGGCTCATCTTCGTCCTCCTCGTCGAATCAGAAGCCAACCTCCACAATACAAAGGTCTCAGCAATCTGCAGCCCCAGCCCCATCATCAGGCAGGAAAGGCATCATCACGAAACAATACAATACAGGTAATTCGAAAGAACCCATTGAAAAAGACCTCTCAGCGTCCTTATCCCTTAATCAATCTGAACCTAAAATTAGAGACGGAGTTGACCCATTTAATTCTAAGGCAGATGGATTTGACCCATTTGATACTCTCGTTTCATCTACAAGAGGATCCAAATCAGGGACATCCTTGGATACGTTTCAGTGCCCTGTTTGCAGTAAGTGGTTTAATTCAGAGAATGAGGTTTCCTCCCATGTTGAGAATTGCTTGGAAAACAACCCAACTGGTGAGGCTGAAAGAAATCCGTCAGAGGGCAAATCAGAAGCAAGGGATGAACTAGTAAATCAGGTGGACATCTTTGTGTCTGGAAATCCCTCTAATGCGACTTTTGAAATTCTTCTGAAGCTGCTTAGGAATATTATCAATGATCCCCGTAACGAAAAGTTTCGCAGAATTAGGATGACTAACCCCAAAATTCAAGAAACTGTTGGCATGGCTGTTGGTGGCGTAGAACTATTGGAAGCTATTGGTTTTAAGTTCCAAGCAGAAGGAGAACATGTGTGGGGTATTATGGAAATGCCGTCCACAGAGGGATTGAGTGTCATTACTCGTGCCATTGCACTTTTGGAACCTCACGTTCTCAGTCCCATATCATCATCATCGGTTTCATCAGATCGTCAAAAAAGAGCTTCTGCGGAACCAAAGAAAATTGACCGACAGGTTAGATCTTTACCTTGGTTGAATCTTTTGTTTTTTGTTGTTGTGAAATTGCTTCGTTTAAACTTCAGAAGCATTAGAATTGACTCGTCCTTGTCAGGAACCTGAAGTGGGTGGACTTCCTGTGTGAGACAGCCCTTGAAGGCCAACCCATTAATCACACTCTTTCAGAAGTTGCCATTACAGGGTACTCTTCCTTCAATTTTTCTTTCAAAATCACCCAGAACTCGCTTTTGGTTTCTTCCCTTGGTAGGTGGCCTGACATGCCACTGCCTTAACCATTGAACCACAACTCAGTTAGCAATCTTTTACATATAGTATTGAACTCTTTTTTAGCACTAAAACCGGCAAAAACAATGGCTTCATTTATAGTGCATCCATCTTCACTGGTAGTTGTACCTATGTTAAAGACGGATACGTTGAATACTTTATTGGTGTAAGCTTTAAGAATTGCCTTTTACTATTTACAGACACCATCTTTATTTTGAGAGTCCAGAAACTGATTTGTTTTGGTCAAATGCTATTTACAGTCAATTTCGTGTATAATGTTTTGTCTAATATCAAGTTCTTCTTATTACTTTCGGATCAAAACTCAGGATTCTGAGAATAAAATGAGAGCATTTGTTTGTATGGAGCTTTAACGAATTACAAGCAACCTGCCGGGAAAGTGTTGTATTGCAATTTGCATGTTTTCTATCATCTCATCAACAAAATGTTCTCATTAATTGTGTTGGAAGACTGCTAATAGTTTAAGAACTTGTTCTCTATCACTTGACTTTATATTCTAAATTATCCATCCAACCTTTTTTACATTTCTCTTAGTTCTTTAAGAAGCTACAGGTGGCATATGTCTATAATATCACAAAAGTTAGGCAGAAATTGGCTGCTGGTCTATAATTGTCTGTACCCTATCACATATCCTTTGTTTTCATGTAGACATTTGTCAAACAGTTCCAGCAACGCAGGTGTGGAACAGACAAATCTTATGGCAACAAATAGAATTTTGACATTTGAAGGAAATAACTATTGATGAAAACTTTTAATAACAACCAGCATTCTTCATTTTCAAACAAAACTCTATCTATATTTTCCACTAACACCTCTATTTTTTCGTTTGTCTCAAAATATTGTTTCCAAATTAAAATTCTTCACCAGAACTTCTTCCACTGGTACTGGACTATATCTTTCTCCTGCTAATAAGATTGACAGTGAAAAGAAAAAAGGATGAATAATAATAAGAAGATAAACAAGCATAGATCCATTTTAAGCAGCAAGAGGTCCCCTTTTAAGCTCTGATAGACTTACTGTTGGGTTTTTAAATCCATTTTGGCCCTTAGATCTGGGTTAAGATGGATACATGCTAGTTATCTTAAATTTTGGGGATTGTTTTACCTTTTTGAACTTTTACCAATTTATTTTTAATGCCTTTGGAAGGTTTTATTAAATTTGCTTAACTATCTTGAAAGTGGGTTTTCAGGTGCGTGTATTTTTTTCTGCTCCAGAAAGTATGGCTGCTAGGATTGAACTTCCAGATTCTTTCCATGACCTTTCAGCTGCAGAAGCGAGAAGAGAAGCTGAATCAAGGAAGAAAAAGATTGAAGATTCACAACTTTTGATTCCAAAATCTCTCAAAGAAAAGCAGGCAAAATCTGCACGGAAGAGATATAAAGCCACTGTAATTCGAATCCAGTTTCCGGATGGGGTAATCCTGCAAGGTGTTTTCCTTCCAGAAGAGCAAACAACTGCCCTTTATGAGGTTAGTTTAGAGGCTTTGGGAAAGAGTTGTATAAATATGAAAGTGATTTTATATTGTTTTTTCTTTTAGTGTATTTATAATTTTATTGTGTGTGAATATGTAAGCAATAATAGACAGCTTGAGAGATAAATAAAGTAATCTAGTGGTGAGTTTGATCAAGTCTTTCTCTTCTGAGTAAACTCGGCTCATTTCTGGGCCCACTTGATTTGATAACAACTATTACAATTACTGGTTGAGTCTCATGACAAAGGTTTATGTGTGGAACTCATCCTAGGTAAGTTCTCTTGTTGTAGAAAATCCACGAAAATTCTGCTCTGCTTGAATGAACAAATCTGAAACTAAATTGTAACCCAAGACACAGAATTTTCTCTACTTAATTTTCAAAACAGAAATATACACAGTCACACAATAGCAATAACACAGAATTTTCTAGGGAACCCAACTGGGAAAACCTTTTGCTAGCTGTAGAAATTTTATTGACAAAAGTCTGAGAAAATATAATTTATTACAAGGCAAATTGTTTCTCTAGAGAACAAGCTCGTTCTCCCTGCCAGTACTTACCGCAAAACCTGCTTGCAAGATCTTCTCCTTGGCTCCTAAATCCTTGTGCTGGCCAGCCCTATTTCCTTGCGTTCTGCCTGGAAATTGCCTCCTATTTCCTAGCGCACAGGTGGCTCCTATTTGCTAGGAATTTCTCCTAATCCTAGTGCACACCAGCAAGGATTTACTCTGCCAAAACTGCTGAAAGGTATCTCCTTCACGCTCTCCCTAGCCCTGCTAGCTCCTGCACACAAACTCATGCTCTCTATTGTCTTGTCTCACCAACTCATGCTCACAAAACAATGATCAAATCTGTGCTTTCGTCCTCCTTATAAGCTTTTTGACCCATCTAAATTTGGCAAGTTTATTTTTGGAACTCTGACATGTGATTGACTAGTTAACTGAGTCCAACTGACTCATGCAACTCGTCCGAGCGACAAATAACTTTTGAGACTGGTTACTTGTCCTTTTCCAAAGCTAACTTGCACTAGGAGGCAAATGGCTTAAGCCTCCAACTATTTGCATGAGTAAAACTGCTTCATGAACTGTCCTATTTCCTAGGAACTCATGCATGCTAAAAGAAAGACTGTTTGTGGTCTTTCTTGACTAAGGCACAAGTGTAAGATTCCAGTATTAAATTTCTAAAATTTTGGTTATGTTCTCAGTGAGAACTTTCGTCAAACAAATCACAAACACTTTGCTGTAGGTGAAATATGTTTATGGCACACATACACAGTGAGTTTTCGTGAAAGAACTGACTTCAAATGGCCACTGATAATTTATTCAAGTTCAAAATTTCAATAAAATCATTGACAGAGGTATTCTGGGCAGTTATATGTATTCACAGTTCTCAACATTAATGAAAATACACAGCAGAAAGTTATATTATGGCACCTGGTTTGCTTGGCTGCTAGCAGAAGTAAGGGAATGGCTCCCACAAGGACGTGGACTGCTCAGAAATCAAGAGGGCAGCCACGCTAAGCACTAAGCCATTCCTTCTTTATATGTTGCCCAATGAAGCCTCAGAAAGCACCAGCACTCATGCTCAGTCTCAGGTTGACTGAATAGAAAGGTCTGTTGACCCATCCTCCTTGTGTGCTGTAGGGAATAAGCTTGCACAAACAGAAAATGCCCACCAACTGTAGTTTATTCACGGCCAGTCTGTGAGAGAGAGGACTCGGCCCAGATATAACTATGAAAAACTCTCCCTTGTGAACAATAATCACAGCTCAGCAAAGATATGTAACTTGGTCCTCTGAGAATGAGGTAATCTGCCCCTCAAAGCTTTGATTCAGTGTGGGAATAAGTAGTTCGACCTCCAGTACTAATGAGACTCACGTTCTCATGCTCAGAAGTTAATCCTGTCACTTATTATCCCAAGATCGAGCTTATGAAAAACTCTCCTTTGTGAACAATAATCACAGCTCAGCAAAGATATGTAACTTGGTCCTCTGAGAATGAGGTAATCTGCCCCTCAAAGCTTTGATTCAGTGTGGGAATAAGTAGTTCGACCTCCAGTAGTAATGAGACTCACGTTCTCATGCTCAGAAGTTAATCCTGTCACTTATTATCCCAAGATCGAGCTCCAAAACAGTGAATAATCTGACCTGTAGGCTGTGAGGAAGGGAACTCGTTTTTTCTTCAGATTTGAATCCTGTAACTTTAATGGTCCGTCCTTTCATGCACAAGTCTTCCAGATTTGTTCATGGCCAACCCCTGTAAGGAAGATTTATGAAAAATATAACATTAGTGAATAAAATCAGCTGATAACACCTCAATAACTCAATATTCAGTGAAGTTTTTTTACTCCATTGAAGCTCAGTGGTGAAATATGAGTGATTTCACTCTCAAATACAAACTAGGGTGTCTAGTTTCAACACCGAAGTGTGCTATGGCCGCTAGGGTTCCAAAAGCCTTATTCTCTCCTTCAAACTCTCTCCAAATGCTCTTTCTCCAAACTCACCAATGCATGAATGAGGAGATTCTCCTCATTTTCCTTCTTTTATGAGTTTAGGGTTGCCTTTTCACCTTCCCTTTTTATTAAATCAACTTTTATAAAGTCACTTAATGATATTTCACTTTATAAAGTTAAAGTGACTTTCACTTGCCTAGGAAACCCTTTCTCCTTTTTGGACTTTATAACGTTTTCCTTAGGCAATTTAAGTCCCCTTTATTAAATATTTCCCCACTTTAGCCTATGGTAACCACTTTAGGCTAGCGGACTCCGTCATAGGCTTCCTAAGTGGTCGAGACATTACAACAAGTCAAGAAGGACCTTTTTTGCTACACTTTTTAACACTCCCTCTTAGTGGGGAAGGTGCTTATGGAAGAACCTTTTCCTCTTGGATTTGTCTCCAACACTACCATGTTCTCCGCTGTTGTAGCAACTCCCTCTGAACTAGAAGACTTCCCTACTTTCTTCTACGGAACCTCATTTGAAGACATGTTCTTTCCCACCCTGCTCTGTGATTCCATCACTTCAGTCATAAGTGCCATGTACTCTGTGTACCTTTGTGGCCGCTTCTTTTGGTTGAAGATGATCTTGGAAGATCCAACTCTCTCTCGATCTTCCTTAAACAAATCACTCTACCCACTTGGCTCAAACTTTCCCTATACTGGGAGTCATCGACTGAGTGGCTGCCTCCACTTGCCTTGGGCTATGGCCCTCATCATCTTGCTGGTCAGCCCAATTGCCAACTAGCCTAGACCCAAACTAAGATACTGGCTGAGGTTCCATCTTGAGAGCTTTGTCACGCTCTCGCTCAACTATCACTTCTCTACTTTGAGCTCTCCTTGCCTTGCTGCTCAAGGCCGCACCTGTCTCTACCTGAAACTTGTAGAGATTCTTCATCCTCACACCTATCTGCTTCTTACATCCAAAAGCCAAGTGTTGGAGGTACGCCTTACCTCTGTTGAAGATGATATCATATCACTTGTCCTCAAGGCTAGCTACCGAAACAAGATTCTACCTCAATCCTGGAACATAGAGAACATCTCTGAGATGAAGAGGATTACATGACTCCCTCTGAAAACTGCCAGTACCATTTCCTCTATCTGCATACAGGCCATCATCTCCTAGCTCAATCTGAAACTGCATGTCCTTCTTCTTCATTTGGCTGAAACTCTTCTTGTTCCCGATCATGTGGAAGGATGCTCTTGAATCAATATACCATATACTACTATTTGTTGAGCTTGCCATGCAAGAAATCAATGAGAATCTTTCTCGAACTGGGAAAAAAATGCATCTACCTTCACTGATGCAACTACATGATCCTTACTAGGCTCCTTCTTGCGCGTAGGAGACTTAGTGGCATAGTGTCCAAACTCATGGAAATGGAAGCACTTGATCTTGCTTAGATCCTTCTTCTTGTCCTTTTGATTAGACTTGGCCACTCCTTTGCCCTCCTTGCCCTTGTCCTTGTTGATCTTGCCTGCCAGGGCAAAGTTCTCCTCGTCCTCTGTGTTCATCGATCTACCATCTCTGGTCCCTCTCCGGATCTCTTCCTGAACACAACCAGTCCAATACTTTTCCCAATTGGGAAAATTCTCTCCGCCACTGACAACATCTTGGAAACCATACCAAGACTTGTGAAGTTCCAGTAAGGCCAAACTCACAAGGTCATGATTAGATACAATCATGCCCACACCACCCAGTTCATGTCGTACCTGAGTGAACGTTGACAAATATGTGACAATGGGCTCATCCTTGCTCATCTAGATACTCCTCGGCTTCTCCTTAAGAGAGAGCTTCATGGTATCATTGGTACTTTGATATAGTTCTAAAATGGTTTTGAACATCTCATAAGTCGTCTTCTTCTCATGGATATGAGGAACTATATGATCTCTGACCCCTTCTAGAATAATCCTCCTTGCCTTGATATCGTTCTTAGTATGTTGGGTCAATTGTTGGGGATCTTGTGGTGGTGGTATGGCCTGCTTCACAAATTCTCCCACCCCATTATCCTCCAAAAATATCACGATCCTCCCTATCCATGGAATGAAGTTAGATGCTCCCTCTAAACAGTGATTTGCTCTCAATCCTTGGTATGCCATCTTGCTTCCCCAGAGAGCTCTGTAACACAGTGAACTAGGGTTGATTCACTAGCCTTCTTAGTTTCGCTTTAGTTCTTCAAAGTTCAACTCTTTAGGCACCAATAAATCTGCCTCTCCTATCAGTCTTGTAGTCCTTCACAAGGACTCAACTTAGAGCACAACAGACACATTCTAACAACCCTCCAAACTGTACTTAAGATGCCAATAATTCTATCTCAAGCCTGGACCATGAACCTAGCAATGCATCAACATTGAAGAACAACAATTTTACCTCTGCAAAGGATGACTTCCACTGCATTAATTTTCCTCGGCTTGTGCACCCAATCCTGAGGTTTCGACCCTCCTTCAAAACCCGTGTAACCCTTCGTCTACAAGCCTTCCTTAACTACGCTGTAACTCGGTCTAATACATGATGTTGTTCCAAGGTTATCCACCTCCATCCAACTCCCATCTAGGGCTTCAACCTTCTTGTAACAAGCACATAAATCTGCGGTTTGATGCACAAAAAGTTACACAGCAAAGGTGAGCACAAAGTTGCCCTCAACCTCACCCACCAATTGCTCAAACTTGACATGTACCAATCACAGAAAAAAGACACAAGAAACTCAGCTCCTTCTTCCTTTGATAAGGCTCCTAGAGGCTGTGACTGCTTCAAAATTTCTTCTCCTTTGATGCTAGCACTGAACTTGTGCTGGTCTTAATTCTGTACTCGCTCTGATACCATGTAGAAAAGCCACGAAAATTCTGCTCTGCTGAATGAGCAAATCTGAAAATAACTTGTAACCAAAGACACATAATTTTCTCTACTTAATTTACAGCGAAAAGAAAACATAAATAAACACAGTCACACGATAGTAATAACACAATTTTCTAGGGAACCCAACTGGGAAAACCCTCCGCTAGCTGTAGAAATTTGATTGATAAAAGTATGAGCAAATAGAGTTTATTACAAGGCAAACTGTTTCTCGAGAGAACAAGCTCTTTCTCCCCGCTAGTACTTAGCTCAAAACCTGCTTGGGAGATCTTCTCCTTAGCTCCTAAATACTTGTGCTGGTCAACCCCTATAGCCTTGCGCTTTGCTTGGAAATTGCCTCCTATTTCCTAGCGCACAGGTGGCTCCTATTTGCTAGGAATTTCTCCTAATTCCTAGCGCACACCAAGGATTTACTCTGCCAAAATGGTTGAAAGGTCTCTCCGTCACGCTCTTCCTAGCTCTGCTAACTTCTGCACACAAACTTGTGCTCTCTATTGTCTTGTCTCACCAACTTGTGCTCACAAAACATTAATCAAATCTATGCCTTCGTCATCCTTAAGCTTTTCGACCCATCTAAATTTGGCAAGTTTATTTTTGGAACTCTGACATGTGATTGACTAGTTGACTGAGTCTAATTGACTCATGCAACTCGTCCTAGCCACAAACAACTTTAGAGACTGGTCACTTGTCCTTTTCCAAAGCCAACTCGCACTAGGAGACAAATAACTGAGCCTCCAACTATTCGCATGAGTAAAACTGCTTCATGAACCATCCTATTTGCTGGGAACTCGTGCATGCTAAAGAAATATTGTTTGTGGTCTTTCTTGACTAAGGCACAAGTCAAGAAGGACCTTCTTCGTTACACTTTTCAACACTTGTATGCTTCATAGTTCAATTCAAAGGTTCATAGATTGTATTTGCATATTGGTATTATTTCATGATGCTTATTTAATTTGCAATGCATTTAATGAGATTTTGTCCTGTTTTGCTGGATTCAGCGATTTTAGAATTTGATCACGGGGTTACATTAATATGAAAAGAGCTCTTTGCTACACAACTTTACAAACCGTTAGTTACAAACCAGAATAGGAATAAAGGATTCCTTGCTCTTGTTGTTCTCTCTCAGCTCTAGATTAAGTTTACGACAATTCTATGAGTCTACCTCAAAGCCGTTCACTGATTAACACCTCTAAGTGATGTGTTAAAAAAATAATCACGAGTTCGACAAATAGGGTGTTTCCACATAGGAGGAACACCTTAAGCAACCACTTACACAAATAGATTAGAGATGGTACACTAGTGTTTTATGTGGTTAAGACTCTCAAAGAGGAAAACAGTCCATAGCCCCAACTTTGATACCATGTTGACAAATCTAGGGCAGCTTAGTTAGGGCAATGCAAGAAGAATATCAATCCATCATGAAGAATGGAGTTTGGGAAATCGTTCCTAGACCTAGTGACAAATCAGTTGTCACCTCTAAATGGATTTAGAAGATCAAGCATGTTGTTGATGGAAGCATAGACAACTACAAGGCCAGATTTGTTGCAAGGGGTTTCTCTCAAAAGGAAGGCATAGATTATGAAGAAACCTTTGCACCCATTGCAAGGTATACTACTATTAGATCTTTGGTTTCATTGGCTGCCGCCATGGGATGGAATATCGATCAAATGGATGTAAAGACAACATTTCTGAATGGGACCATTGATGAGGAAGTATACGAAGAACAATTTGAAGGCTTTGAGATAAATAATAGAGATACTCATGTATGTCGATTCAAGAAGGCCCTCTATGGTTTGAGGCAAGCACCTAGGGCATGGTATGCAAGAATGGATGCACACCTTCTAAGAATTGGGTTCGTTAAGAGTTTTGCTGATCCAAATCTCTACATCAAGGTAGAGAATAATAAGCCAGCCATTATTCTACTTTATGTGGATGATCTATTCATCCCTGGTGTGGAGCAAAGAATTCGAGAGTGCAAGAAGATGCTGGCAACTGAATTTGAGATGAAGGGTCTAGGACTAATGCACTATTACCTGGGTCTGGAATTATGGCAGAAACCTGGTGAGATATATTTGGGGCAAGGAAAATACATCATCGAATTGTTGCAAAAATTTGGGATGATGGATTCCAAACCCATGACTACTCCAATGACCATCAGTCTCAAGAAGTTGAGGAGCTCTGACTCAATTCTCGTGGATCCTGCCTCCTATCGAAATTTGGTAGGCTCCTTGATGTATCTGGTAAACACTAGGACAAATATATGTTTGCTGTAAACATTCATAGTCAGTTTCAGTGGGAGCCTCATCATGATCACTGGATAGCTGCCAAGCACATATTCAGATATCTTTGCGGCACTATACATCATTGCCTAAAGTATGATAGTAAGGAAGTCAAGCTAATTGGCTTCACAGATTCTGATTGGGGTGGCAGTGAGATCGATGGAAGGAGCACTACTGGTGGATGCTTTAGTTTGGGAGTTGCTATGGTGTCAGGGATGAGTAGGAAGCAAGATCCCGTTGCATTGAGTAATGCTGAGACATAATATGTGGCTGCATGTGAATTAGGAAAAGCGACTGTATGGTTGAGGAAGCTTTTGACAGATTTGTTTGAGAAGCCTCTAGGTCCTACTGTGATCAATTGTGATAACCAAAGCTGCATCAAGATGTCTGGAGATCCCATGTTTCATGATAGGGCGAAACATATCAACAATAAGTTCCACTATATCAGGAACTTGGTGCAGGACGAGATCGTGAAGCTGGAGTATGTCCCAACAGATGAAGTAGCTGACATACTAACAAAGTCTCTTCCTAATAAGAAGTTTGAATATCTTAGAAACATGCTTGGTTTAATAGATATTGTTGATCTTTTGAAGAGATTTGTTGAGGCTTTGTGAGTGAAGCATTGCTTGGGAGGACATCAGGCCGACATTATGTGTTGATGTCTAGATCCTGAAGTAGGGAGGGTGGTGTTGGTCTTAGAACTCTGACCTTGGATATGCACCTGGCTCCTTGCATTGATGGTTAGCAAGTAAGCCTGTTGGTACTTAGAGAGGATGAAATCTTTAGTCCATCTTAGTCCCACCTCTCCATCTAGATAGATTACCTTGGTCAAGGAAGAAGAAAAGGAGAAAATTGAAAGTTTGGGCTCTCTCTCTCTCTCTCTCGTGTCCTACTTTGGAAGATCAAAGTCTTTCTACTGTTGCTGCTACCAGTTGCTGCATGTTGTTGCATAATCGAAGTTGCTAGGGTTAAATCGCTGTTGCTACAAGGTCGAAGATTTGGAAGGGCTGATTTGGTGTGGAGGAAGGTCTGGTCTATGTCTAGGTTGAAGAGTCTCAAGGAAAACTATTGAAGGAAGAGAATTTTGACTGGGTTTTCCCCTAAAGAGGGGTTTTGCCTTGACAGAGTGCCCACATCTTGTGTCTCGTGTATTTCTGACCTTCATACACACATAATTTTGTAATTGCTTGATGAAAGATAGTATAATAAAGAAGTAAAAGATGCCAACACAATTCACAAGTAATAATCAAGATAGAAGAAATCAAACCCTAATCTACTAGTATTGATTTCTCAATGCATTCAACTTGAAAACAAGCAACAAAATTACATTTTGTATATGCTAAAAGCATTAAGAAAGATAAGCCTCTCGACTTACGAGTAATAAGAAGGGAAGACAATAAACATACAAAGAAAAACTGAAGTGTGTGATAATAATCAATTAGCTTCTCCTTTATTTATTTATTTATTTATATATTTCTTCTTGGACCTTTGGCCAACCCCTTGGGTGGGGTCAACTAGAATCATTTCCAATTCATTTGTTGATTTCAGAGGTGGGTTTTCTCTGTCCGATTCTGCATTTTTTGAGACATGAGCTCTTTTTGAACCCCCCCCATCCCCTTTTCTGAAAGAACATCATATTTCTGCTGATCTGATGCCTAGATCTCTTGTATTTAAGTGTCATTGTGCTCATGGGAAACGAATCCATTCTGAGCCTATGCAACCACTTTTTCTTGACTTGGGTGGACCTCCATGGTTTCCTCCTCTTCTTCTTACAAGTGGGGATTTGAGGTCTGCCAACATTTTGTTTGTGTACCTGCCAATTTTTCTGATTTGGAATCTTTTTTGCCTATGGACATGAGCTCTGCAAATGTCCTGTTTGGAAGCATGTTCGACATCGAGATGTTGTATTCTCATAGTATAATACTTGGGGTCCACTGAACATTTTTGTGTTTCATTTGTATGTGATCCGGTAGACCTTTGTTGAGGTCTATCTCAACACAAATTTTGGCGCACGAGAATAGACCCTTCTCTATCTTTCAAGGTCCATCTTTTTGTATTTTCCCAGAGTGTTTTTGATTTCCCCTCGGAATTTATGTTGTCGGAATGGGAGGGGGAGATTTAGTAGTCTCACCCAAATTGGCATTGTTGAGACCACCATGTTTGTGGCACTGAACTTTGGGAACCACGAGGTGATGAAAAACCCTAGGGCCTATCATTTAAAACGTTCTCCAAATATTTTTGTGTATCAAATTGAACAATAAAGAAGCCTTTGGAACATAAATAGATGTCACAATTTGGGGTCTATGAAGAAAAGACCCACTGATGTAGAGCATTTGATCTAGGCCAAAAGCCATTGAACCTACAAATAAAAACCTTGGATTGGAGTTTACCTCATAACAGAAAAAATGAGTTTACCTCTGGAGGATTCACCTCCATGGTTGGTGCTTCTTTCATTTGTTCTACGATGTATGGTCCTAGGTTAAATTTAAGCTGGTATGCTGGGTTGATTGACTTCCCTTGCATTGCATCTTTGAAAAAAGTAGATTGTTGGGGTTCCTAGGACCTAAAGCTCCTCCACGTAATCTTAGGTTCAAAATAATGGTTGAGTTCCTCGAAATGCGATAGTCCTTCATCTGGAGGGGGTCTTGGAGCACCTTCCCTTTGGAAGACATGCATTGAAATTTTGCAGGGATGCTTAGCCTGTGCTCAATTCACTGCTTCAAGGTTTCCACCATGACTGAGCTCTCAATCTAGAAAATAGTTGTCTTCCCGTTAATGTTTTTGATAAAAATATGGAAGGGTTCCTCGGCTGGCACTGCTTGTCTATTGTCCACATTAGATATGGAAATGTAAGAGGAGCACAAGAGACATCAACATCGCAAACCCCAAGCCCATCCGGGCCAAGTGTGGAGAAGAACCTTGAGTGTGAAGGAAACAGTTTTTCTTTCAACCCATATGGGCATGCCTTCCACAAGCATCCCGAAAAAGTCAGGCCCCTGCCATGCAAGCAAACTGCGAATCCATTTTTCAGTGTTTGTTTCAAGGCCGCAACCTCCCTTTGATCCTTGTTAACAGGAGTTTCCACAGGACAGAGTCTCCTCTTGCCCGTAAAGACAATGGACACACTACAACAAGGTAATGATCCTTTCCCAGAAAAAGAAGCCTTGAACAATCAATGTTCCACACTGTAGAGGAAAAGGGCTCTTCGCCACCGTTGTTTGGTCCTCTCCTCCACTGTGACTCTCGAGTTCATCTCCATTGGCAGTGCCTATTGCGAAAACTCAACAAGAAAAAACCCTAGAGCATTGCGCAAGATCATTTTCTTAGGTCCAACTACCACTATCTGTTAACAAGCATATTATTGTACAAACTGACTTTACAAAAATACAAATTTATAGGTCATTACAATTTTATAGAAATTAAAAAGGTGCATGCCTACCAAGGGCTTTCAGCTTGCTATCTACCTTAGATGATTGAATGCTGAGGGATTGCATTTTCGCTTGAGCTAAACACTATTGCACTTTATTTTTCTCCTGAACTAAATGCCATAGAAACGTAGGAGGAACCATTAACTGAATGACCTCAACATCAAGCCTTTTCTTCATTTCCAGCTTCCCAATATTTCATGCATCCTGCTCATTCTCTTTTCCATTTCTTCCATCCTCTCGAGTAGTATTTTCCATATTGATTTCAAACTGTGCATTTGCTTTTGTTTGAGTCACCCTACTTGGGAGTTTATGCCCATAATCTGCCTTTCCATTGTTTGAGCCTCCAGAGCATTTCTTCTCTTCCATTCTCCTCTCCATCCTTCCCATTTCCAGGCATATAATGATAAACATTCCCAAGTCTTTCCAACCCGCCTCTCACATCTTTGAATTCCTTTACACAGGTAAGAGTTTTCATAGATGGTGCATCTTTCTAATGACCATATGTGTTGGCCATTGAATCAAAACTAAACTAGACAGATCCCTAAATATAAAAACCTTAAGGCTTAAATATAAAACCAAGACATAGAATCAAGATTGATCCTTAAATATAAAACACTTCCAAGTTGGGTATGTGTTATATTTTTTGTACAACTATCCTCCTACACTATATGTTGCGCCAAGTGCAATAGAGTGTGGTAGCCCCCCTGTTTTGGGGGGTTGCAGAGGGGTGGAAGCCTTCCTGTGCCAGGGGTTTTGGGGCAGCACTGCCCTCAAAATTTTTTGGACAGTTTTTTGCGTCTGTTTTTGGTGGTTTCTAGCACACAGTTTTCGCTTTTAGCTGTTTTGTGGCACATGGTGGTTCAACCCATGGTTTTGTAATTCCAGTTAAGGAACTGTGGTTGTATTCTAATCCAAGGTAAATGCATTGATGGTTAATAGATGCCGTGGGATATACATGTTGTATTGTAACACTGTAAATATAGAATATATTGAAAAATCTTTTTTGTTTTCCTGGTTTGGGTTTCTAGGGTAAAATATCTATGTTAATGTGTGTGTGTGTGTGCCATTGCATCTTTTCTATTTTTTATTAAGAATATGTTTGCATCGATTAATTGTACATGGTTAAAACCTTATATAAGCTTCTCCCTTTATTTATTTATTTATTTTTTTTACGGGGAAAATCAGGGTAGGTCCACCCGAAGGGACCACACCCCCTGGCCAAACTAATCTGAGCTTAACCCCGAAGGCATTGAGGAGAACTGCACCCGTGACCTCCCAATGGCAAGGTGCTTTAGCAATGAGACCTCGATCAATTGAGCTAACCCTTGGGGTTAGCTTCTCCCTCTATTAGAAGCTGATGAACTTGTGTCCTTGATCTTTGTATTTTGGTTTTGGTAATTGCTTGATGAACTAAGATGAAAAGAAGAACACAAGAAAGATAATAATAAATTAAGGAAATCACAAGTAATTATCAACAAGAGAAAATCTTTCTGCCTTTCCGATTTTCCAACACATTGTACTTTTAATATATTATAAAACCCTCTTTGTTGCATTCCAATGTATTGCCTTTGGTAAATTATGAACCTAGACAAAAAAAACTGACTGAATGACTGATGTCAGGTATGGCAGTTGTCAGATAAAAAACTAAACTACCTATAAGCCATCCGTACATAGTTTCATTGATGGCCTTTGAGCTATTCTCCGCTGACAACTTCAACACGAATTCTTGTGGTTGTTGTATATATACTTCCTCTTCAAGGTGACCATTTAGGAATGTGTCCTTGAATCCATATGATGTACTTTCCATTTAAACTGGGCTTCCAAGAGCCAAGAAAATTTAATCAGTTATCATTTTTGCAGTGGGCATGAGGGTCTCTTTATAATCAATATCTTCTTGTTGAACATTTTTTCCTTGAAAGTGTAGGTTCCCAGGAAACCTCTGGGCACTTCCCTTCATTTCAAGGATGGTACCCAGTGTAAAGTAAGTGACGTATACTATTGTGTACTTGAGCTGGCAGGGACATCAATTGAGACCCACAAATATCAAGAATATCATGGAGGCAGCCAGATGGGGGACTTGACCCTGAGACTTCCTGCTTGTAATTCACAGCACTCAACTGCTTGAGCAAGCCTACCAGGCTATCTTCTTATTAAACAATCATTTAGCAACAGACATTAAAGTACTTAGGACTCTGACATGAACCCTAGAACTAATGCAAATTAACATGACAATTATTTGTTATCTAACAATAGCTGGTCAAACATCCCAAATCCTGTGGGGCAGAGGAGGGTGACCAAGGGCTTAGCCAAGCTCCCAGACCATGTTAGTAATGCACCAAGGTTACCCATAGCCATTTCCTCCAAACCAGCAAGGGCTTTATTTTTCAATTGTGACTTGTAATAATTCTCAACAGATCTTCAATGTCTAGTGTTTTTGTAGGAGCTTGTTCGGATTTGAAAGTGCTTAATTGACTTGGTATTAGTAACGTTAGATGTTTTAGTCGTCTCATGCTTTTAAATTTTGTGTTCTTTCTTCTTAAATTTTATGGGAAAACTCGCAGAACTTATCCATCCGGTGATGTCAGTGCAATTTGATCAGTCTTTGTCAACTTTGTTTTGTCCCTAAGAGAATATGCTCTTTAAAGGATGCCAGTGTCTTGGTTATTGCAAAAAATGTATGTTTCCAATGCATTGAAAGTTGAAACCATTCCTAAAATGTCCAAATCCAGAAAACTTGTAAAAGACAAAGAACGGTCAACTCTGTCCAAGAAAACCTTAGATGTGAAATTTTAAGCCTGAATCACCGGTATTGGTACTAGATCTTGCCAAAGTTACTATTGGTCACAAGCAAATCCTGGTTGATATTTTGATACAACTCGTATATTGTCTCCTGTATATGGGGAAAAAGAAAAACTCAATTTCCAAATGATAATACGGAAATGTCAAAATATCAAAAATATGAAATGAATAATGCAAGAACTTAGGTGCATTCTACTGCCCCTTATGAGAGATCTGTAATGTTTATCCTTATTGCTGATGTGACATATGACATAAGTTGGTCTGATCTAATATTTAAAAACTGAAAATAAAACAACTTAGTACAGATTAGATGTTTATTATCCATGCTTATAAATCAAAATATAAAATGCAAAAAAGGAAACCTGACAAAAAATACTAAGTATTGATTAATATATACACACATTGTCGATGTTTGTAGTTCAGGCGGGTACTTTTGCATAGGCCTGAGTGTCTAGGCATTCATAAGTCGCTCAAGATCTCCTTGGAACACTTGCTTTAGTGTGAGCAAGCTGATATTGTAACTTAGTCAAGGTTAGACTTAGAAAAAACACATAATTATTATGTTGGTTTATTAAGCTAAAGTAAACTTAGGAAAAGTAAATTATTTACTTATAGTGATTATGTTTTAATCTCAACCCTTGATTCGATGCCTAATCTCAGCTGTCAATTGTTAGTTTATGTAGCTCAGAGAGGTGTTCTAGTCTTAGATGGTGTCTATGAGGCTAAGGAACACATTTTCTCCAATACCCAGAAAAAGTTTCCAAGGAAAATGACTTGATTATAATTAGTGTTCCACGGGGACGCGCCCCCCCACCTTCCCCGCTTCCCCACGCTCCCAATAAGGGGAAACTCTTGGGGAAACATTTCCCCACGTCCCCTTTTTTGGGGAAACTTAGGGAAACTCCGGGGGGACTTTTTCTTGGTGACGAAAAGAGTCCCCCTGCATCCCCCCAAATATTTTGCTAATAACAATTCAAAACATAAAATATTACAAATATTATTATAATTTTTAAAAAATGAAAATAAAAACTAGAAGATAAAGTAAAACCTTAAAACATAAGCATTCACATTTCTCATTCATTTCTCATTAACCCTACGATTTTACATTACCGCCCAACATTTTCCTTCTACTGTCGCTCAACATTTTACTTTGCCGCTAGAGATTTTCCTATTGTCGTTACTCGACATTTTCCATCTGCAATTTTTTGTGATTTGGATTTACCATTGACTGGGGGCCTGAGACATTTGGAGCTGCGATTTTCATTTTGTGATTTGGAGCCACCGGATTGGAGCTGCGATTTATTATTTAGTACTTTTTGAGAAATTTACCAGTGTTTCACTGCTTTCTATGTTTACTTTTAGTTTAGTATTCTATGGCTATTTTAGACTTCAGCATAATGTCATTGTCATTTGATGAATTTACTTTCGATGTTCATTGTGTAATTTCAATTGTCAAATGATTAATTTAATTTAGATGTACCTTGCATAATATTAATGCCCATTTCCAAATGATGAATTTCGATGGAACATTGCATAATATCAAATCATGTATTCAATTTAGTAATTTACTTTTAGATTTACAAGTTTACATTGATGATTGCCGAAATGTCAAATGATAATTATGATTCAGAATGGAGTTGTCTTTAGTGTGACTTTTTGGAGTTTCTTTAGTGTGACTTATTTAGTACTTTTTGAGAAATTTACCAGTGTTTCACTGCTTTCTATGTTTACTTTTAGTTTAGTATTCTATGGCTATTTTAGACTTCAGCATAATGTCATTGTCATTTGATGAATTTACTTTCGATGTTCATTGTGTAATTTCAATTGTCAAATGATTAATTTAATTTAGATGTACCTTGCATAATATTAATGCCCATTTCCAAATGATGAATTTCGATGGAACATTGCATAATATCAAATCATGTATTCAATTTAGTAATTTACTTTTAGATTTACAAGTTTACATTGATGATTGCCGAAATGTCAAATGATAATTATGATTCAGAATGGAGTTGTCTTTAGTGTGACTTTTTGGAGTTTCAGGTGCCGGAATCCAGTGAAAAAAATTGGGGTAAAATCTTGATTTCTGTTATTTAAACTGGTTTTTTTACTGTATATATAGATTCAACACCTTAGAAAACCCTAGGGCACTTCGATTGTGCGAGGTTACCCATCAAACTTCTATTTTCAATAAATTCCTGCCGGAATTTAAAGAAATTAAACTGGAAAAAACTACCGTAAAAGCCTTAAAAAAGTCACACTATAGACTACTCGATTCATAATAGTCTATAATATGAAATGATGATCATATTTAGATGTCCATTTCATAACTATTAAGATTACTATTTATTAACTTAGTTGTTTACATATTTTTGGGATTTTATTTTTTATTTTTATATATTAAAATTTTAATAATTTCATAATTTTTATGAATCTGACATCCCCCCGTTTCCCCGAAATTTCCGTAAATTTTGTGGTTGCTTATATACGTCCCCCTTGTGCGTATCCCCGTTCCCGCGTTTCCCCGTCCCAGAAACTCGGTGGAACATTGACTATAATTAACTAGCTAGTTTAGTAATTTTCCTAAGTCTAACTTATTAGGGAAATGGCTTAATTAGTTAGAATTAATTGAGATAAATCGATTTTCCTGTAATGACTTCTAGAAAAGTCATGAAAAGGGGTCAAGATGATTTTAGCCATCGATTGAGATTAGATCGTGGGCAATAGAGATTATAAGAGAAAATCGATGGGCATTTGGAGCACATATCGAGACACAAAATTGTAGTAGGTGCATTAGTAGATTGAGATCAATAGTACTTGGAGACAGGATTGTCGGAGGAGATTTATCACGATGATTCCTGAGTTATTTGGAGTTCGATTTTTCTACGGAGAGAGATTGATTTTCCAGGAGTGTGAATTGCTCCAGAGAGGACGAATTGTTGGAGCAAGGAAATAGATTGCTAGGGTTACTGATTTGCACAAGAAAGTCGAGATTTCCAATTGAGATGGAATTCTAGTGGACGCTGAATTCATTTCCACAACGGTGCAAGTTTGCTAGGGAAGATTGTGAGTCAGGGTCACACTTGTGACCAGTTCATGAGCCAGAGGGACGCTGAATTGATCATAGGAGGCCGAATTGCTTCTAGGAGGGTAGATCGACTTGCAGAAGTGACAAGATTACTTTTCTGGAGGTTTGCTAATTTAGGGCAAATGATTATAATTTCTCCATCACAGATATTGCTAAAGAATTGACAAAATTACTCATCTGCAGAACCAGTTTTCCCCACACTGGGGTTTTTCCATGGACATTTGTCCAATAATATTGGTGCTCTTTATTTGTGTGTGTGCAATAATTTTCTTTGTTTCCGTGGTTCATTTATTTTTTGTGAAGTTGCAGTAATGTTTTATTCAATATTTGTTGCAATTAATTACAAAAGATAAACAACCAATTGATAGGTGAATAATAACCAACTAATTGCAACAAACTTGAAAATTTCACATGGTATCAGAGCAGTTCCGAGGGCAGAAGGAAGAGAAAAGTCAAGGGTTTCTGAACCCAATTTATATTCTCTAGTTTATTTAGGTTTTGCTATATTTCCAGTTTCTTAGATATGGCCGCAGCAGGTTCGAGAGATCAAAACAGATTGGATGTAGCCTCCAACTTTGGCGTTTGGAAAACCAAAATGTATTTTCTATTGGATGAGTAGGGACTGAAGGAGATGTGGAGAATGTTATAACAATATTGACAAATCCACAACAACTGGAAACCTATAAAAAAAGAATCCCAAAGGCGAGAGGATTATCCTTGATGGAGTCAAGGACCATATAGTTCCTCATATTGCAAATAAGGACACAACGAAGAAGATGTGGGACACAATCGTAAATTTTTACTAGAATCCTACATAAAATAGGAAACTGATTCTTAGAGAAAAGCTGAGGACAATCAAGATGTATAAGGGTGAAGACGTGGTTTACTATCTTACCAGAGTTTAACTTGCCAGGTATGAATTGGCTGTAGTAGGAGATAATCCAAGTGATGATGAGTTGGTGCACATAGTCCTTAATGAGTTCTCTGTGCAGTGGGATATGTTCGTCCAAATGATCAATGAATGAGATACAATACCAGGTTGGGATCACATATGGAGTGATTTCACCCAGGAGGAGCTTAGATTTAGCTTGGTTAATGGCAGTAGCAGCAACAACGACAAAACTTCGAAGGTCGAGAAGGAACAGGAAAACATAGGCCTAGCAAGAAAAGGAAAGGCAAAGAAAGTATCCAATAAGGGATCAGGCTCAAAAGGAGAGAAGAAGAAGAAGAACCTTTCAAAGGTCAAGGGCTATGGATGTCACGAGTTCGGCCACTACGTCAGCGATTGTCCACAGAGGAAGAAGGGAAAGAAGCAAGCAACAACTTCAGCTAGTGCAAATGAGCTCTCCAACAGGATGGATCAGGAATTTGCATCGATTGCTTGCCTATCTAGCTCAACTTCACAGGGTGTTTGGTATATAGACAATGGAGCGTCATTTCACATGACAAGAGTTAAAGAGTACTTCTCCCTCTATAAGGAGGAGGACATTATATTTCAGATCCAGATTGGGAACAAGTTCAAGTGCAACCTAGTTGCAAGAGGCACTGTTTTATTTCAGAGGGAGAATGGAAAGCCAATTCTTATTCATGATGTGTTGCATGTGCTGGGCTTGGTGATGAATTTGATCTTCGTATCTATCCTTCAAGATAAAGGGTATGATGTTCTCTTTAGAGGGGCGTAGGTGCTATTGAAGCACAAAGATTGGAGGTCACCTATAGCGATTGGAGTTAGGAGTGGCCGGTTGTACAGGTTGCAAATGGATACAGGTTAGCAACAACATTCTGAGGGATCCGAGGGAGCTATGGCATAGGAGGATGGGCCATATACATGATGGAGCACTTAGATTGCTTCGTGAGATGGTGATAGGTGTTCTAGAGGTGAGCACAAAACACGATGACATTTGTAGAGGATGTGTGTTGGGGAAGTTTGCGAAAACAACTTTTCCAAGGAGTGACGACAAATTGTAGGGGATACTTGACTTAGTGCATTCAAATATATGGGGCTAATGTCTACAAAATCTTTCAGGGGATACGAGTACTTTGCAACTGTTATCAATGATTTCTCCAGGAAGACCTAGATCTACTTCTTGAAGACCAAGGATGAGGCCTTTAGTCGCTTTCAGGAGTTTAAGGATCTAGTAGAGAATGGGACATGTAGAAAGATCTGAGCCGTTCGGTCAAACAATGAAGTTGAATACACCAATAAGGAGTTCTTGGAGTTCTATACTAGCGTAGGAATCAAGAGAGAGTTGACGGTTCCTTACAACTCGCAACAAAATGGGGTTGCTGAGAGGAAGAACTGCTCCATTTCGGAGGTAGCGAGAGCGATGTTGTATGACCAAGATCTCCCATGCTACTTATGGGCAGAGGCATGCAAAATGACGATTTACATGCCACAGAATAGGGTCCCACATAGAGCACTTGGAAAGATGACGCATGAGGAGGCATTCATAGGGAAGAAGCCAGATGTTAATCACTTTAGAGTATTTGGTAGCCTAACATATTGTCACATTCCTCGAGACACACTTTCGAAGTTGGATCATATTGAAGAGCGAGGTTATTTTTTGGTTAGATCGAAACCTCCAAGGCTTATTGGATATTTATTCCAGGGATTAAACAAATCATTGTTAGGAGAGATGTCAATTTCATAGAGGATAGGGCATATAGGAGGGCCAAAGATTTGCCAGCAGTAGGTGATCAAAGTGAGCAGTTAGAAGAAGCTCCTAAAGTTGAGCAGCAGGATTAGGGGGATTAGAGTACGAGAACAGTCACAAGTACGAGCACTAGCTCAGTTGCAGGGGTTCCTGAGAGTTTGTAGAGCATGGAGCAGCGGATTAGGGAGATGCATTAGAAGGATAGAGAGGTGGATATTCCTAACTCTATTGTTGGCAGGTGGAACTGAGAGGTTCAACAGACATTCAAAGATGCTCAGGAGTTTGTGGGAACTCCTAGGACTGGCAGGAGAGAGCGGAGACAACCAAAGAGGTACAATAGCGACATGACATTGGTCAGTCAGTTAGTAGATAGCGAGCCTTCCAGCTATCAAGAGGCCGCACAACAACAGCTGTGGCGGGATGCCATGGTGGAGTATTCCTCAATCATGCAGAACGATGTGTGGGAGGTTGTACTGAGATCGACAGATAGGGTGGTGGTTGGATCGTGCCAGATCTATAAGATCAAGCATGATGCAGATGGCAACATCGAGAAATACAAGGCTAGGTTTGTGGCCAAGGGGTTCTCTCAGAAAGAGGGAATAGATTATGAGGATACTTTTGCTTCTATGGCTAGGTACACTTCTATATGAGCCATGATCTCATTAGCAACATATATGGGATGGCAACTCCATTAGATGGATTTCAAGACGATGTTCCTGAATGGTGAACTGGAGGAGGAGGTGTACATTGAACAATAGGAGGGCTTTATGGCACATAGCAGAGAGACCCATCTGTGTAGGTTGAAGTGAGCTTTGTACAGGCTCAAGTAGGCTCCTAGGGCGTGTTATAAGCGCATTAACAGATACTTATAGGGCATGGGTTTCATGAAGAGTGAGGCAGACACGAACCTCTATTACTTGGTGGTTAGGGTATTGTGCTCATTATTGTCTTGTACGTGAATGACTTGTTTTTGATAGGTTCATTGGGGCTCATAGAGGAGTGCAAGAGGGATCTTACAATTGAGTTCGAGATGAAGGATTTGGGGCTCATGCACTATTTTCTAGGCATGGAGGCATGGCAGACGTATGGTGAGATTTTCCTTGGATAAGGGAAATACTTCATTGAGATTTTGAGGAGGTGCGAGATGGAGGATTGCAGAGCCTTGTCCACACCCATGATCACTAATTGGAGGAAGATAGATGCATGCAGGGAGAATGATGTGGTGAACTGGAGGAGGAGGTGTACATTGAACAATAGGGGGGCTTTGTGGCACATAACATAGTGACCCATGTGTGTAGGTTGAAGTGAGCTTAGCTCAAGTAGGCTCCTAGGGCATGTTATAAGCACATTGACAGATGCTTGTAGGGCATGGGTTTCGTGAAGAGTGAGGTAGACACGAACCTCTACTACTTGATGGTTGGGGTATTGTGCTCATTCTTGTCTTGTACGTGGACAACTTGTTTCTGATAGGTTCATTGGGGCTCATAGAGGAGTGCAAGAGGGATCTTACAATTGAGTTCGAGATGAAGGATTTGGGGCTCGTGCACTATTTTCTAGGCATGGAGGCATGGAAGACATATGGTGAGATTTACCTTGGATAAGGGAAATACTTCATTGAGATTTTGAGGAGGTTCGAGATGGAGGATTGCAGAGCCATGTCCACACCCATGATCACTAATTGGAGGAAGATAGATGCATCCAGGAAGAATGATGTGCTGAACTGGAGGAGGAGGTGTACATTGAACAATAGGAGGGCTTTGTGGCACATAGCAGAGAGACCCATGTGTGTAGGTTGAAGTGAGCTTTGTACATGCTCAAGTAGGCTCCCAGGGCGTGTTATAAGCGCATTGACAGATACTTGTAGGGCATGGGTTCCGTGAAGAGTGAGGCGGACACGAACCTCTACTACTTGGTGGTTGGGGTATTGTGCTCATTCTTGTCTTATACGTGGACGACTTGTTTCTGATAGGTTCATTGGGGCTCATAGAGGAGTGCAAGAGGGATCTTACAGCTGAGTTCGAGGTGAAGGATTTGGGGCTCGTGCACTATTTTCTAGGCATGGAGGCATGGTAGACATATGGTGAGATTTTCCTTGGATAAGGGAAATACTTCATCGAGATTTTGAGGAGGTTTGAGATGGAGGATTTCAGAGCCATGTCCACACCCATGATCACTAATTGGAGGAAGATAGATGCATCCAGGGAGAATGATGTGGGCCCCACCTTATACAGGCAGTTGATAGGCTCTCTCATGTATTTGGTCAACGCCAGACCAAATATATCCTATGCAGTAAACTCTCTCAATTAGTTCATGGTGGAGCAGAAGAGAGTGCATTGGACGACAACTAAACATGTGCTGAGATATCTGTGTGGCATTATTAAGTATGGGATTAGGTATGATCGAGGTGATTGTGTTAGGCTAGTTGGCTATACTAATGCAGACTGGGCATGTAACACAATGGATCAGAAAAGCACTTCAAGGTGTTGCTTCAGCATGGGATCAAGAGATATTTCTTGGTACAACATGAGGCAGAAGTCTGTGGCACTGAGTTCTGCAAAGGCAGAATACATAGCAACGAGCTGGCTACGTGAGAGGGCAGATGGTTTCGTAAGCTGCTAGTAGCCTTGTTAGGTTAGAGGGTTGAGACGACTGTGATGCACTGCGACAATCACAATTGCATAAGGTTGTTAGAGAATCCAGTGTTTCACAATAGGTCCAAGCATATAGACTTCATCAGGGATTGTGTGTAGTGCAAGATTGTTCAATTACAATATATACCCACTGATTAGCAAGTATTAGATATATTTATTATTGACAAGCTTTGGGGAAGGCAAGATTCATTTTCCTCAGAGACAAGTTGGGTGTTATGTAGAACACCTTCCTCGTTAAGAGGGAGTGTTAGCGTATGTAGCTTGAACAGGTGTTCTAATCTCAGATGGTGTCTATGAGGCTAAGGAACACATTTTCTCCAATACCCAGAAAAAGTTTCCAAGGAAAATGCCTTGCTTAGAATTAATTAGCCAATTTTCTAACTTAGGGAAATGTCTTAATTTATCAGAGTTAATTGAGGTAAATGGATTTTCCTCTAATGACTTCTAGAAAAGTCATGAGTAGGGGTCAAGATGATCTTAGCCATCGATTGAGATAAGATCATGGTTGTCGATTGCTCAACGAGAGATTATAAGAGGAAATTGATGGGCATTTGGAGAACACATCGAGACAAAATTGCATTGATATCAAAGGTGCAGAGGCAATGCAGTGGCATTAGCAAATCGAGATTAGCAGTGCTTGGAGACAGGATTGCCATAGGAGATTTATCACAACGATTTCTTGATTTATTTGGAGATCGATTTTTTTGCAAAGGGAGGCCAATTTTCGAGGAGTGCGAATTGTTCCAGAGAGGACAAATTGCCAGAGCAAGGAGATAGATTTCCAAGGTGATCGATTTGCACAAAAAAGTCGAGATTTCCAGTTGAGATGGAATTCCAGTGGAGGCCGAGTTCATTTCCTCAACAATGCGAGTTTTCCAGAGAACAGTGTGAGCTAGGGCTGCATGTGCGACCAGTTCAGGAGCCAGAGGGAGGCCGAATTGATTAGAGGAGGTTGAATTGTTTCCAGGAGGGTAGATCAACTTGCAAAAGTGACAGGATTAATTTTCCGGAGGCTTGCTAACTTATGGCAAACGATTGTAATTTCTCCATCACAGATTTTGCTGAAGAATTAATAAAATTACTCGTATGCAAAATTGGTTTTCTCCACACTGGGCTTTTCCTAGGGACATTTGTCCAAAAATATTGGTTTTCATTATTTGTGTGTGATAATTTTCTCAGTTCTTGTGGTTCATTTATTTTCTTTGAAGTTACAATAGTGTTTTATTCAATACTTGCTGCAATTAATTGTAGAAGACAAATAATCAACTGATAGGTGAATAATAACCAGAGAATTACGATAGTCTTAAGAATTTCACATCAATCACTTTGGAGATTAGGGTTGGGGATTTAGCTCAATGTAAAGTTATAAAAGCAAGGCTAAGGAGAGGGTGAAAATACCATACAGTAGCACACGATTGAGAGAGGCATTTTAGTGAATGTGTTGGCTTCGAGAAGGGGCAACAAGGAGATCCAGATCAACCAAGCAGGGTTTGATCAGCTATATTAGATCTAGTGTTGTATGTAATTCCTTGGTTGGGCCACTTTCCTAGGAAGAGTTCTAGAAAATTATGTATTACAGAGCAATGGAACACATAAAATATGCTGAAACACAAACACATAAATAACATATAAAACAAGAGAGACAGAGATATATGTGGTTCACCCAACTTGGGCTATGTCCACGGAAACAACCAGTCCTTCCTTTCTACTATCCAGCAAAATGAAGAGACACAACCTACAGCAGATCCGCTGTAATATCCTCTACTCTCTCACATAGTGTCCCCTGCTATTTCTCGCTTAGAGTATACACACCCATACACAGACGCAATACAAAACCCTCATTCAACGGAGGGGTTGCCTTCTAGGGCAAAAAACTCTAAATTAAACATAACTTCTACCATCAGATCATCCGCCTAGTGAATGGCCCAGATTGACTACGAAATTACACTATTTTACAAGGCAAATTTACATCTGTTTTTAGCTTCGGGAGTGCTGCCCTCGAAACCTCCTACAAGGGGGGCTCCAAAAGGTCGCCGCCGCTCCCCCATGGACCTCCTGATGGCGATCAAACGAGCCGTTAAGAACAAGGGTCCAACACGGCGATACATCTAAATAAAGAAGATAATCAGACTCCACACCCAACAAAGAGAGCCCAAGAAAGTTCAGAATTTTAATGAAGAACTTGGATTGGGCAGAATCTGCGTGTCATTTATGTGGTTGAGATTGGTACATTCAGCTTTTGCTGTAATTATTTTGGTTAATACTCTAGCTGTGTTTTTATTCAGTACACTTAATTCTGCTCGGAAATAATTATCTGATTGCTAGGGTAAGAAATGTTAATACACACCACAACACAAATCCATTTCGTATCTTTTAAATACAGTGTGATTTGGATTTCTCAATTTCTTTTTGTCCCTCTTACTGTTTAAGTGATCTGGAGTTGAGCTAAATATACATTGATTAATAATCCATCCCAATGTAACAAAATGACTGATTAATTGCACATCATTGAAAAGGTTAATCGTTAACTTTTTCCACATGAGATGGACACCCTGGCAGATTTGCTATCTCTCCCTCTTATGTTGGCTAGGGGGATATGGTCCGACTTCCCTTTGGCGTCCTTGTATGTCACTTTTGATGTACATACAAATTTGTAATGTAATACAGCCTGCCTATTTTTAGCCCCCAAAAAATACCAGTTTGGTGTCACTAAAAATAAATTATGGTGTCAAATTCTGGCATCATTTTTTGACTTTTCCTCTTTTTTTATTTTTTTGCCTAGTGATATTTTTGCATTTTTCGTGTCATTTACTTTGAATTTGTTGAAAAAGCACGAATTCGTTGCGTTATTTTTCTTATTTTATATCATCTAATCATTAAGTTATGTGTGTTTCAGTTCGTGGGATCGGCATTAAAAGAAGGATGTCTGGAGTTTGAGCTGCTGACGCCAGCATTGCCGAAAAGACGAGTAATTCCACGTTTTGCAAAACCAGGTGAGCGATTGCCAACACTGGACGATGAGGATCTGGTTCCGACTGCTCTTATAAAATTTAAACCAATTGAAACAGATTCCATCGTTTTTACTGGCCTCTCCAGTAATCTCCTCGAAATCAGCGAGCCACTTACATCAGCAGCATTTCCAAGCGGACGGGGATTTGTACCTGGTTTGTAAGGGATCAAAGTTGTTTGTATTCTTTGTCTGGAGTGATGTGGCTGTAATTACTTAAATAAGTTACTCATTATGGAGTAATGTGGCTGTAATTACTTATTTAAGTTACTCCTTATGTCATTCATTCTTTCAAGGGCATTCCTGATTTGTTTATAATCAACATTTACAGTGAGATGCAAGAGTAGTGACAATATCATGCTGGGTTCCATGTATCCAAGGTTCTTGCATGCATTGTGAGGGTAATATGAGGGCGGACTTCAATATTAGAACTTGCTAAGGTGTAACTTATGATATTTAAAAAAAAATAACATATTAAAATAACAAGTAGATTTAATATATTAAAACAAAAAGTAGATTTGTACATTCATTTGGAAAAAAAATTATTTGTATGTCTTATTTAATTTTGAATTAAAATTGATAAAAGCATATTGTGAGATAATAAATTATATTTACTTTATTTTTTTAATGTAGTCGGTTTTAACTGATTTAGATAGGTTAATCAAAAAGTTTTACTTGTTAAGTATTGAAAAACTAACTATTGTATTTCAGTACAAGTCAAAATAATAAGATCCATGTCAAACTGAAATTTTGGTGTGTAGTTTTTTTTATTAGAAAAAGGATATTTTCATTAAATATTTATTTATTTTTTTTTTTTGGTTTTTTTGCATTTATGTGGAAATGCACCAATTTTTTGTGGTTTTAATACAACTTGCAATGTTCTAAATACAAGCAATCAAAAATATATATATATATATATATATATATTTTTATATATATAAAGCTGGAGGAAATAATCTCCAAACAAATATTATGACGAAAGGTAAATATATGGGGACACTTTGATCAAATATTTCTATAAAAAGTTATTAATGAAAGTGCACCAAGGTTCAATGGCTCTAAATCTTGTAATGCTCCAAATACCGAAAAACAAACAAAATGTAGATCATGAATATAGCATGTGCTTGTCAATAATTCAACATATGTATATATAGAGAAACATATTGGGGACACTTTCGATCAAATATATCTAAAAAGTTATTTATGAAAGTGCACCATGGTTCAATGGCTCTAAAGCTTGTAATGCTCCAAATACCCAAAAAATACACAAAATCTAGATAATGAATAGCATATGCTTATCAATAATTCAACATATGTACCTATTAAGGTTGGAAGAAACTATATGCAAATAAATATTGTGACCGAGGAAAACATATTGAATAGATTATAACAAGGATAAATAGGAGGAAAAATGTTTCCTATTGCATACAATTTGGGAAAAGAATTATACCATAAGATTATGGCAACCTGCAAGGATTGTGTATTGAATCTTGATTGTTGTGTACTGTATATCATTAGAGGGCCATTAATTAGTCCATATTGGTTGCAAGAGTTAGAACTAAGTAATACTAGCATCAATAAAATAATGTTCTTATATTAATTGTAAATTTGGTATTACCTAAACACGTCTTGGGTTGATTTTATAATGTGACTTTATTTTAAGTTTGTTAATCATGTGAAGTTGTTACCTAGTATCTTCTTTAGTGGTATGAAAGTAGGTGGTGCTTTGCCATATGGGCCTTCTAACTTTGTGATATGGCATCAAGTGAATAGTGTGAACATTGTTTTTAGAAGCTCTATCGTTTATCTATTGCTTGGACACTGTGACTTTTGTTGTGAAAGAGATGTTATGAAAGAGTTCCATGACAACAAATTGTCTCATAGTATTTTTCATCTATTTTTGGCACTTGGAGTTACTAGGACTAGGAGGGCATACTAAAGTTGTATATAAATATGTGGAGTGGGTGAGTTGGCATATGCAGACGTTCTTATTTGACCTTGACACAGGTTGAAAAACATGCTTAGCACAAGTTGACATTTAACCACTTACCTTTAGCTCATGTGAGGTGCTCTAGTCGGGGAAGATTTGCTTGGAGGGAAAAGTCTCTCGAGTTAGGTTTTGACTTTTTCATGTGCACTCCATTCTAAAGGCTTCATTGTAATATGCACTATTCTCTTATTTTGTAAAAGGGAAGGGGGGGTGCATTCTTTCCCATAGTGATGGTATGTGAGATGTGATTGAAATGAGATTTACAGCGGGCCAAAGAATTGCAAGAATATATGGTAAATCCCTTCACTGCACTTTAATTACCAATTGAAGGATTGTGTGGACTTATGAGGTGTTGCACATGATGTATGCAAGGTACAAAGGTCAAATATGAATTGCTAATGCTAATGCAAAAATGTGATAACACAAATGCTCAACTTTGGTAGCTCATTCTAATTTATGGTCATGTAGAAGATAGATGATGGTCTAGTGCCAATGTCTTTTAGATATAAAATTAATTAAATGAGAAGGTTTCTTTGAACTAATGATTTTGTGTTGTTAGAGTATTCAATTCTTACAAACTAATTATAATAAGTTAGATTCAAAGGATCCACATCAAGGCACTGATCATTGTAAATTAAAGGTATTTAAGAAAAATACATAAATTGAATCCATTGTTAAAAGCAATACAAGAAATGGAAGTAATGTTAGAAACTAAAGTAAAAAGTAAAAATACTATTTTCTATCTAAGCCTTTCTACTTGCAAACATAATAAAAGACAAGAAATAAATCATAGTATTCCTAGTCGTGCCCACTCAAGGAAGTTTATGGAACCTTGGGAGAAATTTAGACAAAACTTGAACACACTTGTCTACTTTTATTCAAAAGTATTGGTGACTTCGTCACAAATATCAGGGAGATAGATGAGATACCTCAAATTAAGAATATTTTGCACTCTGCTCTGGCAAATTTTCACGACTTAACTACTGAGGACCTAGACACATTTCTATTTGAATTTGACATCCTTTGTAGGAGCTATGATTATGTCTCTAACGCCCATAAATTGAAGCTCTTTCTTGCCACCCTACAGAATGTGCTCTTCAATGGTTAATGGGGCTTGGTGGGAATCATATCACCACATGGGCTCAGATGAAAGGAGCATTTATTGAATGGAAAGAGGAGATCTTCAATATGGTGTGGAAAGAAGACAAGTTTGGAAAAATAAGACATCTAGTAGAGGAGACACTCGAGTTGAAATTGAGAATTTGTTGGAGGATTTCAAAATAGATATAATCAGTTTCCTATATTATTGAAAAATAAATGAGAGGATAAATAATTAGCTTTAGCTATTCTGCCCAAGATGTAGAAAGAAGCACCCATTAAAGGAGTGTCCTCTTGATTAGATTGAAGTCTATGGGGCTCGTGAAGAAAAACACTCCACTAGCTAGTCCCCCTCTTTACCTGGTCTAAAAGTAATCTATTTGGAAGCAAATGGAGAAGCTGATCGATTGTCTTATCACACAAAAGCGACCATGGCAACCTAGATCACAAGGTATAGCTTCTAATCAATCTCAATATTTCAATACTTATTATACTAACATAGTCTATTTAGTACCCCCTTGAACAATTGTATCCACCTAATCCCTCTAATCCAAAATGGATTCCTCCATCACTCCCAAGGAATCCATGGCAATGAAGATGGAGGAGCCTACCTTTTGGGGGCCCACAACGATCATTACCCTAACAACCTATAACACCTCAACCACAACCGCAACACCAAAAACCCAATGCACCCCCTCCTCGACCTCAACTCCCCGTATAACCAATTCCTAACCCCAATAAAAAATGAGCACATAAGCATGTTTTGATGGGTTCCCATTTTATCCTGCATATTGTTGGATGGCGTTGTTGATAAATATAGGGAATTTGCATTAGGTGATTTCTCTTCTTAATGGTTCCTTGTGAATGCTTTTTACATCTTTAGATTAGGATCTTATTCTTCTTAGATTATTAGTGTTCTTTCTTCATCAAACAATAACCAATGCATAAACATAAATGTACAAGACACACAACATGTAGGCTATGAGCCAGAGCCAAAACCTCACTCTTTTGAGAGGAAAACCCGCACAAATTCTTCTTATAGAGATTCCAATTGACGAATACCAATACCGTGACCCTTGACCTATTTCGCCTCTCCATAACCAAGACATCAATCTCAATATTTCAATACTTATTATACTAACATGGTCTATTTAGTATCCTCCTGAACAATTGTATCCACCTAATCCCTCTAATCCAAAATGGATTCCTCCATCACTTCCAAGGAATCCATGTCAATGAAGATGGAGGAGCCTACCTTTTGGGTGCCCACAACGATCATTACCCCAACAACCTATAACACCTCAACCACAATGCACCCCCTCCTCGACCTCAACTCCCCGCATAACCAATTCCTAACCCCAATAAAAAATGAGCACACCAAGCATATTTTGATGGGTTCCCATTTTATCTTGCATATTGTTGGATGGTGTTGTTGATAAATTTAGGGAATTTGCATTAGGCGATTTCTCTTCTTAATGGTTGTTTGTGAATGCTTTTTACATCTTTAGATTAGGATCTTATTCTTCTTAGATTATTAGTGTTCTTTCTTCATCAAATAGTAACCAATGCATAAACATAAATATACAAGGCACACAACATGTAGGCTATGAGCTAGAGCCAACACCTCACTCTCTGAGAGGAAAACCCGCACAAATTCTTCTTATAGAGATTCCAATTGACGAATACCAATACCATGACCCTTGACCTATTTCGCCTCTCCATGACCAAGACACAATCAACCTTTCTTCTTCGTCCTTGTCAACACCAAGATCTTCTTGCCGTCACTAACATAGGACCGAACTGCATTCATCATCGTCATCGAGCCCTTCATTATCCTTACTGTAGTATTGAGTATATCACCAAGCAGCACCAAGAAGCACCAAGTATCTGAGCATCATTGTAGTACCAAACACAACACAAAGCAATACCGAGGATATACACAATGATATTATGTCGAGACAGTGAGGGAGAAGATTACTGTAATGTCACCCGAATTTTGTATTATAATCCACACTTATGATCATTGTATTTCCTGAGATAACATCCGAGCTTCTTGTTGTCTCACCCATCCAAAATCTCAGACATACTCCGAACTGTTATACCCATCCAAAAATTACAAAGATAGATCCAAACTTATATGTGATTCTGTGGTGACCCTTCACACCTATTTATAGTTGTTGGTTCATATAAATAAGCCGACCCGTCAAGGATGAATATATTTGTCTTCTTAATGTGAGCCGACATGAATTTGTCACTCCTATTTGAAGTCGACATGAAGAATCTCTTTTGGAGTTTGGTTGTGCTTGTCTTTGGAGGGCTATTATAGACTTTTGTACATTGACACATATACAATGACATAGGCTCAAGAAGAGTTCTTCATCCATGAAATTAATTCTTTGACTCTAAATGAAAAACGTATTGCTCTCAAATGAGAGCCATCTATAATGAAATCACTTGCTCATGAAACCCATGAAGCAAGGCTTACAAAAATAATTTTGTTACATCATTTATACAAGTCACAATTACATGTTATTATGAATACCAAACCTAGTTACTTTTCAACACTCCCTCTTAATTAGAGAGTTATTCATAATGGTACTTGTTCATTCTCAATATGAAGAATTTCTCATAAGAAGAAACAGATTGGTAATCCATCTGTATAACATCATGTCAACCAACATTGTCACATAGCAAGGCCTTGACTAACAACTCTATCTCTCCACAAGATCATAGCATAATAATGGAGAGACTAATAACTTCTAATCATCATTATCGTCTCTCAAGGTGCATACCCCACCCAGGTGTTCACATAGTATGACCTTCTTTGGACTATTCTTATCTTGGGTTCCCAGTCCTCAAAGAATATTGATCCTTCCACGACTACTCTTATCTTGGATGTCCTAATACATCCTTAAAGAGTATTGGGTACCAGATGATTACCCTATCCTCCATTCCGTCTTCCCAGGTGAAGACCAGAATGATGTGTCTATCTCTCCTCGTGGTCTTCACTAAGACTTACGACTGTTAGTCCTGGTCTAGTGCATGACATATGAGATAGAGAACCACAATTTTCTCTCCTTAACCAGGGATGCCCAATCCATTCCATAAAGGAATGTACTCATTCCTACACTAGGAATGTACCTAAGCTCCCTCTTGGTTTATTAATTTCCAAGTTTCTATCAAATAAGAAACTTGTTTCTAGGCTCCCTCTTAATCAGGGACCTACAACAACTCCTCAAGTGGAAATAATGGGACACCCATATGCTCTGAAGAACTCCTTCCTTCGATGTCATGAATTTCTTCTTCATTATGGAGTCTTCATCTTTTGGGGCCCCTTCATAGGGCACATGCCATCCAACACTTTCATCCATGAGTCATGTCATCATTCCTTTTTATCGGAGAGTGATCCATCAATCTTTCATCTGGCCTTGCTTCATGTCATGCTTCTATCTTCATACCATATTTCTTCAAGGATATTTCATCCTGCCACATGGTTATCAATGGTGGAAGACATATACTTCCTTTGGCAGCCCTGCATAAGCCCATCCAAATATTATTCAAAATAAAGATGACCACCTAAATAAAAATTATCTTTGTGATGGTCTTTCATCATGACATCTTCTTGTAGGTATCAACATCCTGCACAAATGTTGACATATCCCCCAAAGATATCTGTTGTCAAGGGTCTCCATCTTTTTCAGATTTTCATCAAAGTCTTCATATATTTTTCAGGAGATTTTCTAGTCAAGTCTTCTTGGATGTTGATTGTCTTTACCATGGTTGCATATCTCATGATCTATTCCTTCCTTTTGTCACACATTTCATTCTCAGTAGCTTCCAATCAGATTTCTTTGATTTTAGTCAACCACCTTATATTACATATGAGGACATATTATGTTGATTTCATCTAGTGTGACCTATGCCTTCCCGCATCCTTTTAGAGGAGGATATTCTTTTCCTTCGATCATGCTTCTCAAGATAGAAGTAGTGATCCATGTTACCTGCAACGATATGACATGACATTATAATATTAATTACAAGCATATATACCTCATTTACCTTCAAGTCATCTATGCTTCTTTCAACAGCTTCCTTGATTGAAAGATATTCAACCCCTTGATCTGCTTCATCTCTTATGTCATCATACCATCATCCCATGAATTCCACAAGTTGGAGTTCCTAATGGAACACTTGCTTCCTCTCTAGATTGGTGAATCTTCTAATGAAGATTCCATCAGAGAATCTTGCATATCCCTATCCAACATATGTTTTTTTATTGACTTGATGTATGATGAGCCTTGTCCTGGATGACTCCTTTCTTTCCTTCAATTTCCAATGAGGTTCCCAAGAGCTATATACTTCATATTTGGCTGCCATGGATTTTGTTCCTTTTGTCCTTTATGATTTCCCATGGTGATGTCATGAGCTCTTGTTTCTAATGCTTTCATGATTCCACAATGAATATTGTTATTTATCATAGTCATATCCTATAAAAAAAGACTTAGGAGCTATGACAAGAACATTTGTAAGGGAAACTATCTCAATCATGGTAGAGATCTCTTACTCCTTTCCTTGGTCTTCTTCAGTGTCCTCCATCTTTCCAGTGATATGAGCTTCCTTTTTGTAATGTTCATAACTTTTCCATAGCATTGAATCTTAACTATGCTATTTTGTCTTATCTGCGGACCAATCTTCCCTTTCTTTTCTGCAAATGTTTGAGTCCTTTAACCTTTAGTACCTTTTTCCCACAACTTGTCCTTTTCTATGTTGCATAGAAACCACAAGTTGTTGAATGAGATAACTTTCTTGTCCCATGGATATTTGTTACCTTTCCCATCAATTAAAACAATGGTGATTATCCCTTTATCATTTCTTCTGGATCTCATAATTGATATTCTATGAAGACATTCCTTCAACTTTATCTAGATAAGGTTTAAGTGATATGACCTTCTTTACTGCATCTTCGGAAAATATTTCTTCTATCTTATCACATATCTCTTTGATATCTCCAATCCTGCTATATAGGGATGAGAGGACCTTTGACAAATTTCATAAGAATCATTTGAGCCCTTTGATCCCTTTCCATGTATTCAGATAATGCTTGACTTTCATATAATTTTCCATATATATGATAAATGAATTCACTTTCTTTGAGGACTATATCTATCCTCCTTTTTCATGCAAGGAATTTCAATGACTCAACCAATTTATAGATCTCCTTGCAAACAGGAAGTCATTTTGTCAAATTTGATTATAAAATGAAATATACTTACTTATAGATGAAATCTTCTATTTGATCTTTTTGATGGTGGATAAGGAAGACGATCTTCTCGCAGGACAAGGAGAGGCTCCTTGCTTTAATGAGAGGTAATCTTGCCTTTTGATGGAAATACCTTTTAGCCTTATATCCTTATAACTTGAGATCGTGTAGAGATTTATGGTTAGGCCTCCTTACTGTTATATTGATGAGACATTATTTGTGAAAGTATTGAGATCACTTTTTTACTTTCGTCAAGGTCTTATTATGGCACTGAAATATTTTAAGATAACACCGAGACTGAGTTCACCAAGATTACAGTGTTTGCACAAGGATCATCTTCACCGAAGCAACACTTAATCATATATGTGAAAGCACCAACATATAGTATCCAAGCGTGTGATTGTAGGAGTGTTGCTATAATACCAAACCTGAAGTAGCACTCTGATCTGCACTAGGTATGCCGAGAGAATTGCAATTAGGCCACCGAAATGAGGTTACTAAAATACTTCTGAGACTAGACCAAGATTTCAGAGGATGATTCGAACTGATGACTGTGATTGCCTCTCGAAATTTCAGAGAATCCTTATTTGACTTACTTAGATGATTTTATTGAAATATGATCCTTGAGTTGTCTCTTAGATGCCCTTCCTTAACGCCCTTCCTTAACTCTCACCTTAGTTCTAAAACCATGTTGAGAAATCTAGGACATTTGCATTAGGTGATTTCTCTTCTTAGTAACTGTTTGTGAATGATTTTTACATCTTTAGATTAGGATCTTCTTCTTCTTATATTATTAGTGTTCTTTCTTCATCAAACAGTAACCCATGCATAAACATAAATAGACAAGATACACAACATGTAGGCTATGAGCCAGGGCCAAAACTTCTCATTCTTTGAGAAGAAAACCCGCACAAGTTATTCTTATAGAGATTGCAATTGACGAATACCAAGACCATGACCCTTGACTTATTTCGCCTCTCCAAGGCCAAGAACATTCAACCTTTATTCTTCGTCCTTGTCAACACCAAGATCTTCTTGTTTTCACTAACATAGGACTGAAATGCACTGATCATCACCACCGAGCCATTCATTATCCTTACTGTAGTATTGAGTATATCACCAAGTATCTGAGCATCATTGTAGTACCAAACACAACACCAAGCAATCCCGAGGATATACACTGTGATATTATGCTGAGATAGTGAGGGAGAAGATCACTGTAATGTCACCCAAGTTTTGTATTATAATCCGAACATATGATCATTAAATTTTCTGAGATAGCATCCGAGCTTCTCGCTGTCACACCCATCCGAAATATCAGACATAATCCAAACTATTATACCCATCCGAAAATGACAGAGATAAATCCAAAATTTTCTGTGCTTCTATGGTGACCCTTCACGTCCATTTATAATTGTTGGTTCATATAAATAAGCTGACCTGTCAAGGATGAATATACGTGTCTTCTTACTACGAGCCGACATGAATTTGTCACTCCTATTTGAAGTCGACATGAAGATATTTTGGAGGCTGACTGTTCTTGTCTTTGGAGGGATATTATAGACTCTTGTACATTGACATATATACAATGACATAGGCTCAATAAAAGCTCTTCTTCATGACATTAATTTTTTGACTCTAAATGAAAAACTTAATGCTCTCAAATGAGAGCCATATATAATAAAATCACTTGCACATGAAACCCATGAAGCAAGGATTACAAAAATAATTTTATTACATTATTTATACGAGTCACAATTACATGTCATTATGAAGACCAAACCTAGTTACTTTTCAACATGTGTTGTCATTGATGTCAACCCTGGGGTTTGACTTTAACTAACAATGTTCATTGATTTAAAATAGTTAATGAACACTCTTATATTTGTCTGGATTACATCAAGTTGGAAGCTCCACTGTTGTATGGTTGAAAACCCTAGTCCTAGGGTTTGGGTTCCCTAGAATAAGGACAAACCCCGAAATTGTCGAGGGTTTTTTAAGAAGCTAATAATTTATTTTGTTTCGTAGATCTTCGTCAATAGATTCTCTTCGTTGATCTGATTCCAGTGTGTTGAGGAGGTAAATCCCCTCTGCGGACAGAGGCGATCCCTACTAGCCCAGCAGGGGTCTAGCAACAATCAAACAATGTTACGACGCAAGTTCCTAGTTACGAATGAAAAGACTAGGGATAGAAGCCTACCTGGATTCCAATGCTGTGATCTTGAAGAAGAAGCGTCCCCGTTCCTCAGCCTCGGCAGATCACAATCCCTCCACGATCTCTGCGGATGAACACCTGCACATGGAAGAAACGAACAGATACAAGCATAAAATCCGGCATACGTAACTAAACATCAGTCAGAAAGGATGTTACTCACATTAACATGATGGAAAACAGAGTGGAACCATAATCGTAATCATCCATTAAATAACAAACGAAGAGAGATTACAACCAAGTTCTGACGTCGCGGTCTCCTTCAGATGGGTCTCCAGTCATCCACGTCTCGCAAAGCTCGCCAAGGAAAGGGAAAACCTCTCCGGAGTCTCTCGACGATGGTCTCCTTACTTGAATCGGCCTTAAGGGAAAGAGAGGGCTCTTTACAGCACAAAGGCTCTTGGGAATATGGAGATTCAAAGCTTAGGCACTTCAAGACTAGCTTGCCATGGGATTGAGCAGGATTTTATAGATGGGGAAGGAGGGAGTTGGGATCCCTATTATTGTGGGATTGGCCCTATCAACAAGGAAGGTTCCATGGGAGGTGGAAAAACCACTTCCCTTCCATAGAACTCCCGCAGCCAAACCTCCCAACTCAAGATAGGCAATGGTTTCTGAGTTTGTTGAAACTCAACTTCCGCCATCTTTATTTAAAAAACAGTCCTTAAATTGGGTGGCGCGACTACTGCTCTGTGACAGAGCGCTAGTTGGCGCGACCTCTTTGCAGGAATTTCCCCATTGGCGCGAGTACTGAACTGTCTGCCCGCGCCAATGCAAAAGGAGATGTTTTTCATAATTTTTGCAAGGAGATGTCTTAAGGGAAATTAAAGCTCATGCTTAGAGGAATGCATTGATGATGTTTTCAAGGCATGACAATGTTCACAGGTCACAAAATGGGTCCTCCATTGTGCGGGACGGGGAATGGTAAGGACGGTGACAAATTACTGTGTAACAGATGCCCCCTAAAGTATGAGGCTCGAGAGAGAGAGGGGTGAAATGCTTTACGAGAACATGTTCAACTGAAGGCCCGCCGTCGGAAAACCTGCGCAGAAAGATACAACTGATATCTCAAGTACATGATGTATATGTGGTATGGACGCAGCCATCCGAAACAGAGTATGCTATAATCCGGATCCGGGGTATGGGCGCAGCCATCCAACTAAGATCAAACAAATAGACTCAGGTATGGTCGCAGCCATCCAATCAGTGAGTCATGTACATAATGATAATAATCCACAATCGCAGCCTGGATTACAACAGACACAATCCAGGGTCTTGCGCTCCATCTCGACCCAACAAAGTACAAGTTCAAGCATGTGAATATGTGAGCTGAAGTCGAACATGCAAGAACATCGTATGATTACCAGCCAATGATGAACGCTGTTAACAGACGCGAGAGAAACCACCAATAATGACAATGGTCCTCAAGGTACTAAGGTACAATCTACGGCGTGCGAATAAATGAGTTGACGTCGAACACCCGCAGAATCACTCGATCGGAGGTCAATGATGTAAACCTCACGTCAAATGCGACGAACCTGCCATTGAGGCATGCAGGCTCCAAGGTACCATAAGGAGTCTCTAGACCAACTTCCTGGATAATGAGTTGATGTCGACAGGAAGTGACCTTGATCGAAGGTGGGCCATAATGATTCCCACATCATCGATACGAGACAGAGGAACATGATGTTTTTGTTGTGAATCAAGATCGTATGAGAAATAGAGGAAGGTTGATATTTGCAGAGGCCAACTTCTCTTGAACATATAAACGGCACGACAGTGGACTTGGCAGTATTTGACATCAACGGATCAGAGGTCATGGTGACGAGGCAATGAGTAGATGAGAGGTCAAAAGGGATTATCCAAACCCATGGAGGCAAAGTGAAAAAACGAGATGAGATGTCCCCAACCCGACACGAATGCAGACAAGTGCCATGTTCAAGAGCGACATACTGCCGACACGACAATGATTTTGGTTCCATTTTCCCCACCATGCTTGGCGAGTACCTCTTTATTTTTACACAAGCTTGAAGAGGATACCATATGCTTGTCATATAAATTCGTCCTTCGGACGAATCCATCCTAGTACATTTAACGAGCCCTAGGAAGGAGGAACTCGAATATCGTCATTACGACTGAATCCAATGTCATCTGAGTTTAACGAGTCTGACAAAGGAAGAACTCGGCGTCTTTTCATATTTAGAGAGTTTGAAAAGACAGCGGAAAAGTAAACTCCAGAGGTCCCTTTTCGTAAATAGTTCCTCAGATTCGAAAAGGTAGAAAACAATATCCGAGAAAACCTCCTAGTCGCGATAGGCTAGGGTATTCCTTTTTCGTAATCAATCCATCCCAGCCCGAAAAAGGGGTAAACGTATACTGGGTAGATGTCGATTCGTGTCCAATTTAATGAGATCGAAACGACAAGGGCCTCGGCAATCTTTTCATGTTTAGAGAGTCAGAAAAGAGCTGAAAGATGACTCCTCCTGGAGGAACGAGTGGTATAAAGGGTAGCAACTGGTTCCGGTAATGGTGGAACTGCTCAAAACATGATAAAAGTCAAGAGGCTGGCTAACAAGACCACTCATCGCAGCGGTTCCTCAGGAACGGGTAAAACAACCAAGTGAAGGTATATGATCGGCCAAGCAGATAGTGACGATGGAGTGAGAAAACCAAGGTTCATCTGGCAAAAACAGGCTGATAAAATGGCAATCACGAGGGGTAAAATGGGGAAGGTTTCATTTTTACACAAGCTTGAAATCAGGAAACTCTGCTTGAAGTTGGTTTCATTTTTACACAAGCTTGAAACAAAAATAAACTATGCTTGAGGTTGGTTTCATTTTTACACAAGCTTGAAACAAAGATAAACTATGCTTGAAACCGGTTTCATTTTTACACAAGCTTGAAACAAAGATAAACTATGCTTGAAAAATTAAGCATGCCCCCAGCATGATGACTCAATTCGAGGTACATGCCCCCCAAGCTTTAGTCCATATGAAAGGCAGATGGAGTGAAGGTTCAAATTACGAGATCCAGAGACAGACTCGACTGGGATTCTTCAGACTCGACTCGAATTGAACAGGAACGTGTTTCATTGTTTTAACAAGGTTGACACATTAAAAGAACTATCCTCAAGACACGTTGTTTCATGGTTTAAGGAGCTTGGCACAAGACAAGGAACTCTACTCCGACAACCTTGTTTCATTTTTTAGGGAGCTTGACACAAGACAAGGAACTCTGCTCCGACAACCTTGTTTCATTTTTTAAGGAGCTTGACACAGGAAAAGAACCATGCTCCGAGAACCTTGTTTCATTTTTTAAGGAGCTTGACATAGGAAAAAAACCATGCTCCAGCGATCTTGTTTCATTTTTTAAGGAGCTTGACACAAGACAACGAACTATGCTCCGACAACCTGGTTTCATTTTTTAAAGAGCTTGACACAGGGAGGAAACCGTGCTCTAACCGACTTACATCAAACTGAACAAGAAGGCGGCGCTTCCAAGAGTTCCACTCTTGATGGAAGGAAAACATCCTGGAAGTCAGGACCCAATGCCCCCAGCACCTGATGCACGACGGCATCATCACTGAGCACAGGCACGGGGTAGGTAGACACATAGTTGACCTGCGGTGAAGCAGATACAACGGGTGGATAAAAACCCGGAGGGGGTGATGGTGGACCAGTTGCCACATTAGGACCAAAGAACGAAAGCTGATCAATGGTCACGATCCGTCCTTCATGTGGAAAGCACATCACGCGAAAGAGGGAGGAGACAAGCGCTCCCATGGCATAGGTGTAATCGAGCCCCAAAAGCAGATTGAAATCCAAGGGGCCTGGAACGACCATCACGTCCCTATGGACGGTTTTGCCTCCCAAAGTAACAGGTAACCTTGGAAGGATCCCCAACGGTTGACTCGTTCTTCTATTGAATGTCAACAGATTCTGCGTAACGGGCGCAAGCGGCGGCGAACCGAAAGCTTGCCAGGTAGTTGATGACAGAATACTAACAGAGGCACCTTCGTCTATAATGGTGCTGGGTACAACTAGACCAAGAGCCTGTACTGTGATCTCGAAAGGCACATAAGACGGAAGGCGAAATCCTGGAAATCGATTCCAGTCAAAGGAAGTGACCAAACTACTCGGAGGGGCTACCATCGACAAGCAAAGGTCTTCCCCTGATGTTACGGTAGAAGAAGCATCCTCCATGACCTCCATCTCGAAGGTGGGAGGGATATCCTCGGGAGCCTCCATCATGGGAGGCGGAGGAGGGGCTTCTTGAAGTACAGGGACAGGAGAATCTTTCTCCAAGTCTGAAGAATCTGAAGAGATCAGAAGGACATGGGGGGTGTGAGGTCCACTCTCGACAGAAAAGACCTGGTGCACCGTGGACGGGGCCAGTTCAACCGATCCTACGACCAATGGTTGGTTAGGGACGGATTCGTGAATTTGAATTTCTGGGGGAGTGGGATCGACCAAGGATGACTCTTGACCAATCGTAAGATCAGCTGGCGGAGGACTCACAGAAAGCCGATTATAACCAGGTGGAAGGCGTGGTGTAGAACCGGTCGGGTTGTCCAAAACTAGTTTGGCTTCATCCATATAAGGGCAAAGGTGAATGGCATGGTGCCCTTCACACAACTTACAGGGATTGGTGATCTTACCCTGCTTCTTAGAATTCTTATCAACAGCAGCTGAAGACGTGCCCCCAACTTGGCTCCCGGAAGTCAAAGGCAACGGCGGATGGCCATCGGACCATGCTTCGAGCACCTTGGGGATGCCAGGGCAGTCTCGAAGGAGATGGTCTCCTGTGCACAACAGGCAAGGGAACTTGACTTTCCGTGGAGGGTTAGAAGGTTTACCGGGAGGAGATATTTCAGAGGCAGTAGCTGTACATTTAGCCTCTCGCTTATCAAACTTCTTCTTCTTTGTCTTCTTCTTCTTCTTCTTAGCCACCTGGTTACTTGAATCCAGACTTTCACCAGGCGAAGTAGAAGAGGAGGACGCAGAAACAGGCGAAGAAGGGGAGAGGTCCACCTTGGAATCAACATGATGTTGTTCAGGTGGAGAAATTGATTGAACAGTAGTGGAGACATTCGGGACAACAGAAGTTGAGAACAACCAAACAGGCAACCCAACAATTATTCCAGGAAGGGACAACGTCGCCATGTAAGGAGCACCAACATTCCCAAAAGGAGGAAAATGACCAGGATTCCCTTCTGAGGGGATTCCTTGGTTGGTAAACTCTGAAAAAGTTGCCATCAAAACTCAAAACCACACATGGGCCAAAAAAGAGTCAAGGGCACACGATCAAACGGTCAACAAGCAATATCTAAGCAGGCGTGTAATCGTGGGTGATTAATTTTACCACATTGGAAAGTAAGAAATTCTATCGTTTCATATTTTAAGAGTCAAGAAACAATAGAAAGATGACTGTATCTCTTTCAGATTTGATACAAGCGTGAAAGGACAAGCGCTTGACGGTCTTTTCAAGTTTAGGGAGTCAGAAAAGACCAAATGACTGCTCAGGAAATACTAGGCACAAAGGGTGTACCAAATATCCGTGAACTGCAATATACACCTTGGTTTCAATAATGAAATAGAAATCGACCAAGGACTTTCCGTACGTGCAGGCAATCTCCCCGAATGCTGTGTTCGGTGTATCACGGGTATAGGGCGGCAGACTCGGCTTCCTGTGGATAAAGGATTGAAAACCTAGAGGGTTCTCCCTTTATATACGCGACGGTACAGGGAGCACAAGTCCGTACTAGCGCTGTCTAAAGCCAAAAGGCGAGCGACAGCTGCTAGGTTTAACGACGCCGGAACACGTCTCTAGCCTAGACCTTCTAAAAATGTTTCGTTAAGTTCCAATGCTGCCTTAGGTTAATTGAATAAATTTTACAGTTGATCTTCAATTAGGTTTCAATTTTCAGGCCCTATCGTATGTAGTGTCTTAAAAGACTCCTAAATGCAAAGCTATATGCCACAGTCCAACATTTCGTTCGATGAAAACTAGTTAGAGAAGAGTTGAGAGCTTTTACACAAACGAAATGAACGGAAGACAAGCAATGAGATCTATGATGCAACTAATGAAATTGAAAACTTTTCTTCCAAATCACTAATCACTAGCAAAATTGAAAAGATCACAATTTACACTAATTAACAAAAGCAAAAGAGATTTTTTTTTTGATTTTTCAATGTTCAATAGCTAATATTCACTAAACAATCTTGAAAACAAATGGAACAACTTGAGAAACGATATTCGAGAGAGCGAAACAAACAAATTTCACTCACCAACACAAGCAATCAGATCCCCAAATCGACCAAAGTCTCTCAAAACAAAGAAAAGACTCAAAAGCTTCCAATGGACCGTGTGATCTAGGTCCAAGGCAAGACCAAACGAATTTCGAATGAAGGAATGAACAATCACCCAAAAATCGCAACAAAACAATGAACAACTACTTAGAGGCTGTGGAGAACCAATCAGACAGTTGACAGGACAATCAAAACACCAAAACTCCCAAGGAGGGCTCGATACACTAAGCCACTAGATGCCCTAGGGCTTAAAACGTGAAATCGGTAGATAAAAGAAAACAACCAAAGGACAGAGGTGAATTCCCAGTCAAACAGGACTCCAACACACTCAGGCAGTCGGAAAATCAAGAAGAAAAACACTGACCAAACCCAGAGAGCTCAGAAATGAGGAAACTCAAAAACCTTACAGGAGTGGCGCGACTGTAAGGATGAAACTAGCGCCATAAAGCAATTGGCGCGGGCTAAACAAAAGCAACATGTGCCAATTGGCGCGACTGTCGGGTTAAAAACCGCACCAGTCGAGTTTCTCAGCCAAAATTAAAAAAAACTACTCCAGAAGCAGATCAATGCAAACTAAGCAAACCAAGAAGCAAAAAAAGTGAAAGAACCCAACCCAGAAGGTTCATCAAGCAAGGAAAAACATAAAATAATCAAAGCGAGACAACACAAACGAGACAGTGAAATCTGGACGTCTCCCCAGTGGAGTCGCCAAATTGTTGAGGAGGTAAATCCCCTCTGCGGACAGAGGTGATCCCTACTAGCCCAGCAGGGGTCTAGCAACAATCAAACAATGCTATGACGCAAGTTCCTAGTTACGAATGAAAAGACTAGGGATAGAAGCCTACCTGGATTCCAACGCTATGATCTGAAGAAGAAGCGTCCCCGTTCCTCAGCCTCAGCAGATCACAATCCCTCCACGATCTCCGCGGATGAACACCTACACATGGAATAAACGAACAGATACAAGCATAGAAATCGGCATACGTAACTAAACATCAGTCAGAAAGGATGTTACTCACATTAACATGATGGAAAACAGAGTGGAACCATAATCATAATCATCTATTAAATAACAAATGAAGAGAGATTACAACCAAGTTCTGACGTCGCGGTCTCCTTCGGATGGGTCTCCAGTCGTCCACGTCTCGCAAAGCTCGCCAAGGAAAGGGAAAACCTCTCCGGAGTCTCTCAACGATGGTCTCCTTACTTGAGTCAGCCTTAAGGGAAAAAGAGGATCCTTTACAGCACAAAGGCTCTTGGGAATATGGAGATTCAAAGCTTAGGCACTTCAAGACTAGCTTGCCATGGGATTGAGCAGGCTTTTATAGATGGGGAAGGAGGGAGTTGGGATCCCTATTATTATGGGAGTGGCCCTATCAACAAGGAAGGTTCCATGGGAGGTGGAAAAACCACTTCCCCTCCATAGAACTCCCGCAGCCAAGTCTCCCAACTCAAGATAGGCAATGGTTTGTGAGTTTGTTGGAACTCAACTTCCGCCATCTTTATTTAAAAAATAGTCCCTAAATTGGGTGGCGCGACTACTGCTCTATGACAGAGCGCCAGTTGGCGCGACCTCTTTGCAGGATTTTCCCCATTGGCGCGAGTACTGAACTGCCTGCCCGCGCCAATGCAAAAAGGGATGTTTTTCATTATTTTTGCAAGGAGATGTCTCAAGGGAAAATGAAGCTCATGCTTAGAGGAATGCATTGATGATGTTTTCAAGGCATGAAAATGTTCACAGGTCACAAAATGGGTCCTCCATTGTGCGGGACGGGGAATGGTAGGGACGGTGACAAATTACTGTGTAACACAGTGGTATATGACACACCCCGAGAGGCCTCCTGATTTGAGAGTTATTCACATTTGAAGTTGAAGCCCCCAACTTCTGAGCAAAAACCCCATAGGATGACCATATGGTATCTTCTCCATGATCAAAGGTCAAAAGGTAATTAAATAAAATTAAAACTAAAATTAAAAGAAAATAATTAATTATATATTAATTATTAAAGTATAAAATTGTTAAAAAGAAACATTATAAAAATAAAAGGTTAACATTACATTTGGGATCAAATAAAACTATTAAAAAGAAAACATGTAGTAAATAAAAGGTTAACATTACACTTGGTATCAATAAATCCTTATCCATTAGGGGTTTTTATTCTGAATTAATTAAGCCTTTAAAACTAAGTTGAATATTTCCCCCAAACTATGGTATCCGTTAAGCTCTCCCCACTGTATAAATATATGTCATTTACTATCCTAAGACATACAATTATAGTTCTTATCTAGAAAATAAAGCTCTAAATTTCATTTTGTCCTTGCAGAACAATGAGACATAAAAAGTGAAGGGTTAGTTTGTGGAGAAAGACCAACAAAGATTTGTTTTTGGTCTGGCTTTTTCCTTCAGGATTTGTTGGGCATCACTCCTTGAAAACTAGAAGGTTCAGTCTTATGCACATAATGCTTATTTTTTGATATCTCGGGGTTTCATTGACATATTATTATGTTGGATTTGGGATTCACTTAGGTAATATATATATATGTGCGTGTGTGTGGAAGATTCAAGTACCTCTAATAGGACTCTCGTAAAGCAATCTTGAGCCATATATATTTTCTAAGACTTGTTAAGGTGTGTTATATTTCTATGCTATGTCAATTTGATGAGCATCTGAAAGACCTTGAGCATTTTTTATTTATTAATGAGATAGTACACGATACTTTTATCATAATATCATCACTCTGGGTTAGAGTAACAAAGTTTTATGGGTTACATCATTGGTATATCTTTTCTTAAGGTCATTTTCAGTAAAGGCATGAATCTCTAGGTTAGTAATGGAGTAGGCAACTTCATAAGATAAACACCTTGATGAATTTGACAATAGCTTGGCATTTTTGAATATGACAATGATTTACACAATGATGTCAAAGTGAGACAATATTAAGTTCTCCAGTAACCTTTTAACGAGTGAGACTAGTTGACAACTTGAACAGTGAAAAATGGTTTATTGGCAGTAAGGGGTTCATTCTTTGAATATCAATGTCATATCATCTTGCAACAAAACTAGTTCTCTTCTCAAGGATCAAATGCACTAAGCTAATCATTGATTTCAAATTTTGTTGTGATTTGGTTCACAGTGCCTTAAATATTCATGGATGGTTAGTGGTTGACTTAACAAGTAGCTGCTTGGAAAATGACTAACATTACAGCAAGTGACTCTTAGTAACATTCAACCCTTGTTATGATGAGATGCCTTGATTGAAAGTGACATTCATTATACTTTACTGACTAAGACAAGAACTTTATATGACAATGACCAAAACTTGAAAGAAGCATTTATTGATGATCTGGGCATTCAATTGCACATGACAACATCTAGATGACAATATTGTAAAAGTGTTTGATGACTTAACAATGACTTTATATATAGACCTGGAAATGACTTGACATATAAACATGACATATAGACATATAGACTTGAAAAAGAAATGTATACATAGCAATGAAGTTCTATAATGACAATGGTTTAGTTGTATTTGACTGATGGTCATTGAATTTGAACCTTAATAATAGTGATCACTTGACGGTACCTTGAATACATGACAATGATCTTCATGAGAGTACAATTCAAATTTTATAGTGTATTCCTATACTTGACGATGTTCCTTGTGCATGAAAACTTTTTCACACACACACACACACATAGTGACATATTGAAATATGTGTTAAGGGTTTTATTTGACAACAATGGTTCACACAATATAGGATTTGTTCTTAATGTTACGACAAGAATCATACAACAATGATTGTGATCCTTGAATACAATAATGATTTCTTTGATATTGGAGGTGACCTATGCGACAATAATCTCACCTATGGAAATACATGATACATGTGATAGTGATCCTTTTTTATGATATGTCTATAATTTCCAGAGTTGGGTGTGAGTGCAACAACAACAATGACAATGTGTTGTGTAGTTATTTAGGGTTTGATGTACAATGGTTGAGCAGAATTGTGCAGTGATTAGGTTGTGCATTATTTCGCAGTGATCAGTGTGAGCAACATTGTGTAGTGATCAAGTGGTGTAGTGATAAAGATGAGTAATATTTTGCAGTGATCAAGTTGAGTAGTATAGTGCAGTGATCAATTTGAGAAGTGTTGTGAAAATATTACTTAGAGAAGTGTTGTCTAGTGAGAATGACATGAATTGACAGGATTCAAAGCATAGGGGGATCTAGTTTGAAAATTGTGAAACATGGTCTGCCTATTGATTAGGGTGGCAGGGTGTTGCAAGGTAGGTGATTGGAGTCACCTTCAGGTTGTAGTCTGAGAACACTTCAGGGTGGTAGGGTGGTGCTAGGGTAGGTTGGAGCATCTGTCCAATTGCAGCTGGTACACAGGGTGTTGGAGCATCCATCAGGTTGGAGCTTGAGATCTAGGGCATTGGAGCGTCCTCCTCGTTGTAGATGGTACACATGGTGTTGGAGCATCCTATATGTTGGATCTTGTAAATCAGGGATTGGATCCTCCTTTAGTTGGAGCTGAAAAATTGACGTACTTATTCTTTTTGAAGAAGAATACAAATATTAAGAAGCGTTCGATGGTTTTTGACCCAAAGGGGGTTTTCGACCTAAAAATATTTGTGTCCACTGTCTTGATTATTGTGCATTGTTGAATGGTGCTGTTTACTACTTTTTTCTATCTGATTGAATATCGCTGAATATAAGGATTAATAAATTTCTAATTGCTAAGAAATATTGATTCACCCCTTCTTGGCATTTCCAACAATTTGGTATTAGAGCAGGTCCTCGTAAAATCAGTCTAACCGTTGAAGGGATATCATGGAGTACACCAAAAATAAAATTCCTTTGTTTGATGTGAAAAAATATGCGATATGGAATGGAAAGATACATGTATACATCCTTGCACAAGGATATGGTATTTGGGAATCAGCTGAATAGGGCTACAACGCAAAATCCTCTCCTCCAATAGATGAAAAGGGTAAGAAAGTTTTCGAATATGATGCCAAAGGAAAAAATTATATTATGAGTGGACTCACTCAATCTGTCTATGTTAAGGTATTGGGCTGTAAAACAACCAAGGAAATTTGGGGCAAGCTTAAAAACATATATGAAGGAGACTCAAAGGTAAACAAAGCAAAACTTCAAATCAACAAATCTCAATTTGAACAACTAAATATGAAAGAAGACGAGAACATTGCAACTTTATTTCAACGAGTGGATGAAGCAACAAATGCCTTGTAAGGATTGGGAGAACTATATTATAAAAATACTATTGTATGAAAGGTCCAACCAAGATTTAATCCTAAATTTTCTGTCTTAGAAGATAGATCCGACTTGAACAACCTTAGCATGGACGAGATACACGAGATTCTTACAAATTATGAAATGAGGATTGAAGAGGAATACTATCCATCCAATTGAGAAGCAACATTCACAACATCCAAGAAGACCGCAAAAGGAAAACAAGAATCAAGAACTAGCTCCAGTTGTTGTGAGGAAAAGGAATTTTTAGATGAAGAAATTGCAAAATTTACAAGAAATATGAATAGAGGAACAGGTAAGTTCAAAGGTAAACTTCCATTAGTTTGTTTCAATTGTGGTGAGATTAGTCACTTTGAAGCTATATGTCCTTATAAGGACTCGGGTAATGAAGATGAAGCACCCTAACAAGGGAATAAGGGTCAAAGAAGATTCAATAAGAAAGGTAAAAGGAAAGGATTTAAGAAAATATTTTTCTCTAAAGAAGAAAAGTTCTCATCTAATGAAGAAAGAAATAGTGATGAAGAAAACGAAATGAGAAGAGTATTATTCATAGCTAAGGAAAACAGGAAGACAAAACTTGAAGAAGAAGAAGAATAAATGGATGAAATTCAATTTCAAAATTAGATAGTAAGAGTTATAAAGGAATTAAGGTTGAAAAGGAAAATGTCAAATCCCTTGAAGTTGAATTGAAGATAGCAAAATATCATGCCAAAGCCATCAATAATGAGAATGAATAATTAAATGAAGTCATTATCAGGCTTAAAGTACAATTAGAAGAATCCAAAAAAATTTAAGAGTTTATCAAAAGAGAACTTGAAGAAAACAACAAAGTAAGGCAAGATTTAGAAGCAAAGATTGTCTACCTACAAACAAAAGCACAAAAAGGAAATATCCACCAAAAATTTGCAAGCAACTCTAGAGCATTGGATGAGCTCATCAACAACCAAGGCTAAATCAAAATGAAGGACAAGGATCATCAAGGAGATCATCCATACACGATAATCCATCTAGGTATGCTAATTTTTGTAATGGTTATTGTTTTTCATGTACTAACTTTGGACATATCTCTGGGAATTGTAAATATTACGACATGTACAATTATCAATATCAATGGAATCAAAACCATAGAAGCAGGTTTGCAACATCACAATACAGGTTTCATGACGACTTTGACAACAAAAAGTATGTGTCATATACTTTATTACTCAGGCCAAACATTCAATTTTACAAATGCCATAACTATGGGCACATAGCTCGAAATTGCATGTACAATATGGAACCTTCCATGAATGACAACCCTAATCTCAGGTACATGATAAGACTGCATGTACAAGAATATCAAGTGGATTAAAAATTCTCAACAATCATGCTTTCAGGTTTCTTAAAGGCAAAATTTCATGATGAAATGGTTAAGGATGATCCAACCAAAGAGCTGGGTGATACATTATTTTGAAAGATCCAGTTTGTTGACTCCTGAATTTTGAAGAGGGGAGTATATGAACCAATAATTACATGTTTGAAGACCTATCTATTAATAGGATGATAATTGACATTTATGAAACATTATGGACATAATAATAACTTCAGGATTATAATCAAAGGTGTCAAGTTCATGAGATTATAACAGGTTCAGGGGGAGAATAAAAGTTAAATGAATGAAGGTTCACAACAATTCATATGAAGCATAGCATGACAGGGGAGACAAATTGTTGCAACAAGTATTAAGGAAAGATTCTCGTCAGGAGTGTTGATAAATCTATAGGGAAATGATTATAATTATTTCTCTTTACTTGATAACTGCTTGTGATTTATTTTTACTTATTAGCTTTGTTCCTTATTATTATATGTGTGAATCATAAAAAAACTACCAAAACAAGAAGAAAAATAATATGGAATATAGGCTACAATCCAGGGCCAAAACCGTGAGAATTTCTGAAAGTTACTTTATGCAGAAATCTATTGTTAGATCTGGTTATACTCCTCCTACTTCAACAAGTTATTAATGCTGAAATATTCAGATTAACATCGAAGTAAACACATAACAGAATTTCACCGATTCAGATCTAAAACAGGAAAGTAAATGCACAATAGAAAAAGTGACACAAGATTTCCTGGACAACTGTCCTCGGAAAAACCCAAAGCGGGAAAACCAGTCTTCTGGCTACTAGAGGCTTTATATTATTAAGTAGTTTTATAAATACAACAAATCTGGGCACCACACTGGTTAACCCGATAGAGAAAAATATAGGTCTGTAGCTAACCTGCTGTTATGAAGACAAAACATTGACTGATCCACACCCTCAAACGATATTTACAATACTCAACCAAATTATGGACCTAGAAACCCCAGCGCTGCCCCTGAATCCCCTGCGTCAGTATCTGCACGCTTCTGTGCTGGCCTGGAGAGGGCTGCATAACCCGAGAATGGGTGACACATACCCTACGCTGTCCCTGAGGGTCTTTGCGTAATCCAGATGGGTCTCCTTCTGCCCAACGCTCCACCAGAAGGGACTGCGTAGCACCTGCATAGCTGAAGCTACCCTCTGCGCTGCACAGATGCTGCGTAACTTTTGCTGCTGCTGCCTCTGCTTCTCTGTGCTGACTTTGGAAGCTGATCTCTGCCTCTTGCTGATTCTAGGCACTGGGATCAGACCATCCCCTTTGCCTAAACTACCCCTCTCTGTAGCTGAAACACTTATGGAAATCCTTAGCAAACCACACCCTATAATTACAACTTAGTCTTAGTGCTCTGCCTCCGTGTGTGTCCTCCAAATGACCCCAAGCCTTTCCTTTATACTTTTCTCGTTGGGAAACCAACAGACATGATCAAATCTTGAATCGATGGCTAAGATTAAAATAAAGCTTGATTTGTGTGACTTAAGACAATTTCATCACATGTTTTAATTAATTACCTTTAATAATTTAATTTTCCTAAGTTAGACTTAGGGTCCATAATTAAAATTATTAATTAATGAATTATCTCCCAAACCGGATGAAATTTCCAAAATTCCTTTCTGGGTCTTGGAGATCTCATGTACTCTAGGCCCTCCACATATTTTGGGAGCTAGAGCACATCCGATGCTACCCCAACACTCAAGAAAACTAAACACTCCCTCTTAGCGAGGAATGTGCTCTAGTACAAACTCTACTTCACCCTGAAGCTCTGCACTGATCTCTGGTGTGGGACTCTGCACTGATGCTAGACCTGCTTCCCTTCATCACTGTATTGCTACTGCCATTCTGTACTGCTTCCCATGATGCTACCACTACCACTGCTACATCGGTACTGCAACTCCCTCTCAATCTGCTGCATTCATGTTGCCATCTGCTGCATTGCATCTTCAGTTGCTGAGAGGAACAATTGAATCTCCTACCCAATATTTGACAGACAAGTCAGTTGGGCTTCATCCTCATCACTGAAGCTCCATCGTTTTTTGATATGTGCTATCATTTGGAGGATGATGCATAGCTATAACTCTGAACTACATAAGCAAACTCCTTCTACACTACTGAAGTCACATCAACCCCTTGTGCTGAAATCTCTCACACTACTGCTTCGCTGTGCTATCCTCCTGAAGCCTCCACGCTGCTGCAACTATGCTCTGCGTAAGAAGCTCTGCTCTGCACTGCTAAAGTCACACCAACCCCTTTGTTGCTACTGCTATGCTACGTCTTCATCTGCATTGAGATGCTCCTCTTAGCGTTCAAACCCGCCTCTACTCCATCCACGATTCTCTGCACTAACTACTCCACTTGTCTCGCTACTATCTTAAGGCTCCAGTAGATCGGATGTGATCCAAGACATGATCTTCTCAAGGATCCTGCCCCCACTCTATAGCTGCTCTACAGATCCATGTCACCCCACTTACGTGGTTCATAAGCGCTCATGGCTGCATCGTCTTCTAGCCCATCGTCCGCCACAACAGCCTTGGAAGTAGAAGCTTCCTTGTCCTTCTTCTTCTGTGGAAAATTGTTGGCGAAATTTCCTAGTTCGCCGCACTGGAAACACTTGATCTTGGATAGATCACACTTCTTCTTCCCTTGCTACCTCTTTGATGCCAAAGCAACATCATCTTCATCTTCCTTCTTCACCTTACTGGATCCCGTGCTGTACTGCTTCTTGGTGATTTTGCGGAGTTCTTCTTGACGTAATATTTCCCACAAGTTGTCCCAGTTGGGAAGTTTCGTTATGCCCAAAAGACTTTGGACAAAGGTTTCCCACTCTTCTGTGACCACATTGAGTGCAGTCCTTACCATAACATCATCCTCCACCTTTGCTCCCATGGCAAACAAGTGATCTCTAATCGTCTGTAATCTGAAGAGGAAGTGCTCTATTTCTTCTCCCTTGGTCATCGTGAATGACCACAAATGATTCTCCAGAAGCATCTTCCTTTGGACAGAATTCCCCTCATATAGGGCTGTTAAGGCCTACCACATCTCATGGGCCGTTTTCTTCTTAGCTATGTGTGGAACAATATGGTCCTTAACCCCATCCATTATGAAGCATTTGGCATGTGACACAGCCTCATCGTGCTTTTCCAGGAGAACAACATTGGTTGGCATGGCCATTACTTTTTCTGCATGGTCCCTTAGACCGTATGCCTCCATGACTACCAGAATTCCGACCTTCGAGACTACAAATTTGGAAAGGCCGTCCAACCTATCCTGATCACGTAGTCCGTGAGGTGCCATCTACTCAACATTTTTTTCGGAACTCCTCCTCTCTATGCTAGAGATATGGATCTAGGGTCCTTGGAGAAACAGGCGCCCTCTGCTCCCTCTAACAACTGATTTCCTCTCTTGGAAATCTGCCAAATAAACAACGAAACAACTCTCTTTGATCCACTGATTGATCTACATATTTATTTGGTTAGAAACCCTCTGAGAAGCCGATCTCCTCTCGCTCTTTGTCACTAGTGCTTAGGCTAAATTATGAAGTTTTAGAAATATAACCCTACCAGCACCTTCTAAATTTCTGCAGTTCTGCTTCCGTCACTTCTGAATCAGACATCTTCAGATCTGCGTCACCCTAGCTGGCCTCTGCGTGAGAAGACAACGCTGCCTTTGCACTGCCTATGTGTAGTAAGTACGTGGGCCTGCGTGGAGACAACGTAGGGCTGCGTCACTCTGACCTCTGTGTGGCACTGCTCCCTCTGAAACTGCATTGTCCTTTCAGATCTAGCTTTCTGCTGCTCTTGCTGCTCTCTCTGCTGCTTTCTGCAGCAAGATTCTTCAGTCTTCTATTGGTGACCCTACGAGATCTGCTATCGCTCTGATACCATGTGAAAATTTCTGAAAGTTACTTTATGCAGAAATCTACTATTAGATTCGGTTATACTTATCCTACTTAAACAAGTTATTAATGATGAAATATTCAGATTAACATCGAAGTAAACACATAACAGGTTTTCACCGATTCATATCTAAAACAGAAAAGTACATGCACAATAGACAAAGTGACACAAGATTTTCTGGACAACTGTCCCCGGAAAAATCCAATGCGGGAAAACCGGTCTTCTGGATGTTGGAGGGTTTATATTATTAAGTAGTTTTCTAAATACAAAAAATATGGGCACCACACTAGTTAACACGACAAGGAAAAATATATATCTGCAACTAACCTGCTGTTCTGAAGACAAAACGTTGACTGATCGACACCCTCAAATGGGATTTACAATACTTAGCCAAATTCTGGCATTAGAAACCTTAGCGCTGCCCCTGAAGCCCCTGCGTCAGTCTCTTCAGCCTCCGCGTGCCTCTATGCTGGCTTGAAGAGGGCCGTGTAACCCCAAAATGGGTGACGTAGACCCTATGCTGCCCCTGAGGGTATCTGCGTAACCCAAATGGGTCTCCTACTGTCCAGCGCTGCCCTAGAAGGGACTACGTAGCTGAAGCTGCCCTCTGTGCTGCACAACTACTGTGCAATTGCTACTCCTGCCTTTGCATCTCCGTGCTACCTCTGGAAGATGATCTTTGCCTCTTGCTGATTCGAGGCACTAGGATCAGACCATCCCCTTTGCCTAGACTACCCCTCTCTGCAACTGAAACATTTAGGGAAATTCTTAGCAAGCCACGCCCTAGAATTCCAGTTTAGTCTCAGTGCTCTGCCTCCGTGTGTGTCCTTCAAATGACCCCAAGCCTTTCCTTTATACCTTTCTTGTTAGGAAACCAATGGCCATGATCAGATCTTGAATCGATGGCTAATATTAAAATAAAGCTTGATCCGTGCAACTTAAGACAATTTCATCACATGTTTTAATTTATTACCTTTAATAATTTAATTTTCCTAAGTTAGACTTAGGGTCCTGTTGAAGCCTAGAAAATCTCTGCTTCAAACATTGGGGAAAACCACCCAGTCGGGACCTTAGGATAGCTCCTTTTCCGTTTGATATGGTGGCTCCGACTGGATTTAAAGGACCAGTTTCCTTATAACTAAATGGGTTGGTGAGGGGGTTGATTTGGATGAATGGAAATGGGACTAAATTGACTGAAATAAAACTATCTAATTAAATTAAATGCTGATAAAGAAATCCTAACACTAACCCGAGTAATTATATGTGAATACAACTTAAGATTGTTCCAATTTGGCCGCAAAGAGCTTATTAAAGAGTATCCCAATCATGCGATTGTGACTGGTCGCTTCGCATCGGAAGTATGTGAATGGATAACTTAAACTCTTTGCGATTGAAGTTTTGCGATCGAACTAATCGCATTGGAGGATTTGGGTTTGTATGTCAAATTTCCTCTAAGGGTTTTCTTCGATCTCCGATTGCGATTGTTATTCATTGGACTCTTAAACTTGATTTGTTTTTTATGATAAGGTCTTCTATATTTGATCGGATCGGAAGTTTTGAATGTTGTATTTGGTTTGTAAACAAACAAAGATGAGCTTTTTCAAAACAATGAATCTTTATTTCTAAGCCTTTTAATTCTATAAAAAGAAAAATGGACCCTATTTCTAAATGAATTTTATTTCTAAAATTTAAGAAAAAGGGAGGGTTGTTGTATAGTACAACAATTGGCGATTCACTGAAAGAACTAGTTATCTCTGAAAAAATAAAATGAATACTATATTTTTAGTAAGTAAAGATTTTTAAAGATAATGAAAACTATCCTAGGATAATCAAAAATAAAATCTAACTTATGAAAAAGAATAAAAATTATTTACAATTTCTTTCTAGTTTCTTGAGAATAAAAACATTTTTGGGTTATCTCAAGCTTTGATTGGTATTAATAATGAAGTAAGTGAATTTCTCCAAGTTTAGTTTTATAATATACTCTATTGTCATAGGTATTGCCTCTGCTGCCCGCAAACGTTCATAGTCTCGACAGGGTTACCTTTTAACCATTAACTATTCATTGTCCCATCCAACTAAGATTATGACTTTTTAAAAGATAAATTCATAAGACATATTATCTCATGTTTTTTGTCTTTTATTTATTTTTTATTCTTAAGAGCCATTGTTCTGGTTTGGTAGCCAGTTAATAACAATGCCATTCACTAGTTGTAATTAAACTGAACAAGCTGGCTCGTGATGAGACCCCTTGTCTTATATTTATAAGCCATTACCCTGTTTTGATGTGTAGTATTGGTAATGTCAATTTCATTACTTCTTATGAATATGGTAAGTCGGCTCATGATGAAACCTCTTATCTCTTAAAAATTTTACATAATTTCTTAGAATTACATTCTAAAAAATCACAACCTAAATGAATGGGGTGAAATAGTTTTATCCTTAAGAATCAATGGATGACAATTTTTCAGAGTTTTTTGAGTACCAAGACTTGAATAATCTTTACTTTTATAGATAACCTCTCTCTGCTTAATAAACTTATAATGATTTACATTTCCCTCAATTTTTTCAAAAGATCATGCAAATAATTGGTATAATCTTTCAAAGTTTAACATCTTATTTAAAACTATCAAAAGACTATGATCATTTCTTTAAAAATTCTTATTTACACAAAATAAATATTTATAATATTCTTCCTAAGAATTTTTCTAACAAGTAAACAGTCAATTAGAGACTTATTAACAACCTTTATTTGCAAAAACAATTAAAAACTTTGTAGAAAGTAATATATACAGTTTAAGAAGGGGTTGCCTCCTTATGAAAAGAATTTCTTCAAGATAAGCCCATTTACAGGAAGAGATTATCTCTTACCTGTTAGATCCTGGAGTATGAATGTATTTGAGCCTATCTTTTCAACGATCTGAAATGGTCCAAGCCACATTTTCTAAAACTTGGTATGCTTACCTTTTTCTTCATGTGCTTTATCCCATTTCAGAACAAGATCACCAATTGACAAAATTTTTGATCCGGTAGAACTTGCATCAAAAGAAGATTTTACAAGCTGTTGATGTTTTTCATGAACAATTTTGGCTTTATCTCTATCTTCTTCTAGTTTAAGGATTTGATCATATCTCAATTGAATGGATGAAGAAGGATTTTCTTCAATAAATTGCACTAGGGCTAATGATGGAAGAGTTAAATTTGATGGTATCACAACTTCTTTTCCATAAACTAAATTAAAAGGTGAAGTTCCTATTGAAGCTTTTTCAGTGATACGATCAGCCCATAATGCAAAGATTAAAGACTTGTGCCAATTCTTTTGATTTTGATCAATAGTCCTTTTAATGATTTTGATGAGATTTTTGTTAGTGGATTCGGCCAAACCATTACCTTATGGGTAACAATTTGCTGAATATTTCAGTTTAAAACCTCTTTTGACTGCAAATTCTATTAAACTATTTCCGGAAAAATAAGATGCATTATCAAAGACAAGAGCTTGAGGTACACCAAACCTGGTTATGATGAATTGATCTATTAAATAAATAATTGCATCAGAATTGGCTACCTTCAAAGGGATTGCCTCTACCCATTTTGTAAAGTAATCAGTTGCAGTAAGGATGTACTTGTGCTGTTTGGAAGAATGAGGTACTATCTCACCAATAATGTCAAGCCCCCATTGTTCAAATGGTTGCTCAATACTCATTGGTTGCAAAGGAAAAGCTGGTTTCCTTTGTCTTCCACTTGCATTTTGGCAAATTCTACATTTCCTTACATAGTCATGTGTATCTTTAAAAAGGGTAGGCCAGTAATAGCCAGCACGAATTATTTTGTGAGCTGTGGTATCACCTCCAAAATGACCTCCTGCTGGTCCATCATGCAACTCCTGCAAAACCTTTTCAGCTTCAGTCCTTTCAAGACATCTTAATAAAATTGAATCATAGTTTTTTCTAAATAGCACATTATCAATGATCTCATATTTAATAGCCTTTAACCTTAAAGCACGTTTTCTCTTATAGCTGAGATTAGAAGGAGGATACCCATTTTTCAAGTAATAGATGAGATCAGCATACTGCGATTCAGAATCTGTAACACTTATGTGACTTACTTGAATATCTTGATTTGAATCTTGATTTTCTGGTATGTTATGAGCTCCTGCTAATAATCTGCAAAAACCTTGTCCTCTAACAATCTTAGCTGGTTTAATATCAACATCATATTTTTGCAAAGCTGTTACCCAGTTAGCTCGTTTTTCTCCTACTTCTCTCTGAATTAATAATTGCCTCACTGCAAAGAATGGGACAATGATTTTTGTATGAGTTTTCAAGAGAAAAGGTCTAGAATGCTTGATTGATTTAAACACAGCAAAGGCTTGTTTTTCAACATTGGAATAATTCAACTCAGCTCCTTGTAGATTTGAGCTAAAGAAAGAAATTGGTGCTTCAATTTTCTGATCATTGAGCTGTGTTAAAACAGCTGCATAGGATGTCTCAGTGGCTAAGGTATACAAAATAAAATCTTTAGAAAAATCCAGGGTACTCAATGCTGGTGCATTAATGATCGCTTGTTTGATTGCCTCAAAGGCTTCTTTATCTTTATGCCCCCATTTGAATACTGAATTCTTTTTGATCATATTTTGCATAGGTAAAACAATTAAAGAAAAATCAGGAATGAATCTTTTTACAAAATTGATCTGCCCAAGAAATGATTGCATGGATTTTTTGTTATGAGGTAAAGAAATATCAGAGATTTCTTTTACTCTATTTGGATCAATGTATATACCATATTTTGACACAACAAATCCTAAGAGTTTTCCTTCATCCAAAGCAAAGAAACATTTATTTAGATTTAAGGAAATACCAAACCTTCTACATCTTTCAAATATTTGCTTTAGATCATGTAGATGATTGGTTCTCTTTTTGAAAATACTGTTATGTCATCAAGATAAACAACAACTGACTTATTGATCATATCTTTAAACACTATATCCATGGCTCTTTGGAAAGTTGCTCCTGCATTTATTAGACCAAAAGGCATTTTTTGATAAGCATAAGTTCCCCATTTTGTTCTGAAAGTTGTTTTCAATCTGTCATCTGGATGAACTAAAACTTGATTATAGCCCGAAAATCCATCAAGAAAGGACATAAGTTTAGAACCAGCTACCTTTTGAAGTATCTGTTCCATGGTTGGCAATGGGAAATTGTCTTTTAAACATGCCTTGTTTAAATTTCTGAAATCAATACAGATTCTTATATCACCATTCTTCTTCCTTATAGGTACCATATTGGAAACCCAATTGGAGTGCCTGACAGGAAAAATGATTTTGGCTTTTAAAATTTTATTAAGTTCTGATTTGATTTGTCCTTCGAGATTTGGATGAACCTTCCTTAGCTTTTGTTGAACAGATTTAATATCAGGAAGCATTGGAATTGTGTGTTGAATAACCGAAGTATCATATGTTTTTAAATCATCATAATTCCAAGCAAAAACGTTTTTATATTTGTTCAAGAGTTTAATGAAAGCATTCCTTTTCTCTGGTGCTAAATTGAGTCCTAAATTAATGTTTTGAGGTTTGGAATCAGAACCAAGATTCACTAATTCAAATTTCAAAGTGGAACTTTGAAGTTTGGCATTAGTGACTTTCTTGAATCTGTCTTTAATATCATATAAGTCCTCCAATTTAACAACAGATTTCGGAATGAGATTTTCATTACCTTTTGAAGCAATTTGTAAATCATGATCATCTTCATCAATAATTTGCTCATCATATGATTTCTCTGAAGTCATGAAATTTAAAATATCTTGATCATGATAGAAAACTCTCCAATTTGTGACATTGTTTGGGACAGATGGACGAAAAATTAATTCTACAGAAAACCTATCAGGACTGCAATCTTCCACAGGTAGGAGTTTAGATGCAACATTAGCTAACAAGTCAGCTGATGTATTCTGATTCCTAGGAATACGAGAAATATTGAATGCTAAAAAATGAGTGGTGAGATCTTGTACTAGGGTTTGATAGTGTTTAAGATGTCCTGAAAGGCAATGAATAGTATTCCTAACTTGTTTTATGACAATTTTGGAATCACCAAAGACTTTCAAGTATTTAACATCTAACCCTATAGCTTTATAAAGCCCTTGAACCAAGGCTTCATATTCTGCAGTATTATTAGTACACTCAAATTCTAGCCTACATGATAGCATGATTTTCTCTCCATCCGGATTAATTAAAATGCATCCTGCTCCAGCTCCATCACTAGACTTTGATCCATCAAAATATAACGACCAAAATAAAGATTTATCTATTGACTTATCTACAATTACATCAGAATTATTTACAATTCTGGAAGAATCGGATTGTGAAAAATTTTCTAATTGAGAAACAAAAGTATTTACAGAAAAAGGTGATCGGGTTGCTTTGAAGTTTCCAAGAAATGATTCAGCAGAATAACCTCCAAGAATATTGTTGTTGAATGCCACACGTTCATTAGGTTGTTCAAATTCAGTGACAGTGTGCGTCATATGTTTTTCTCGTTCAATTTTGATTTGATTTGGTTTCCCTTTGTAGGGAAGCCACATATGTGAATAATCAGTCGAGATATAACCATTAAGTTTCGCAGACCAGTCCCTGCTCAAGATTAATCCATAGAATTCAGGAATATCAACAATCAAAATATCAATTCTTTGGACAATTCTAGGATCGGAAGCTAATCTGATAGTAACTGAATTGATTTCTCCTACAACTTGAACTTTAGAGCGATCCAATTGAACAATATGAACTGCCGATTTCTGTGGTTCGATATTCAGTTTGGCACAAACAGAAGTAGGAATTATATTAGAGGAAGCTCCAAAATCAATTAAACAATTATGCAGATTCTTATTGTACATTTCATAAGTCAGAAGAAAAGGAGGAGTTTGAGAATTTGACTTTTCTCCAATGAGCACGGTATCAGTAGCATCTACCTTATCTAGTGGTTTACCAGCTCCCCTAGCTGCTTTTGCAACTACACCACTTGGTAAAGGAGCAATTGGTGTAGCGTTTAATTCTTTCAATAGCAACTTCTGCTGGTGTTTCAGTTTGCTGAGTTCATGTAAGGAAATGTTGGCTTTGATCTTTTTCATGTCTTCGACAATGTTGTACTCCATAGGATCTGACACCACTAAAGTCTTTGTTGTCGATGTGGGAGGATTAGAAGAAGATGGCTGATTTTGAGTAGGTAATGGAGAAGCTTTCTTTGCAGGGGATTTGTCTTTGGTACTTGGAGTTGTGATTTTCTTTTTAGGAGCTGTTTGTAAAGGCTCTGCTGTATATTTACTCCTAGTACTTACAGGCATAACTTCTTGTTCTACCTCACTATCAGAATTAGGGAGGATAAAATCCCACATTCCATGTAATTCAACTATTTCTTCATTCTCATCTTCCTCATCTGATACTAAAGATGTATCTTCTTCTTCTTCTTCTTCCTCTGATTCTGCATTAGAGATTGCATTAGGAGGTTTAGATTAAACTTGGTTTCTTCTGAAATTTCAGAATGGTTTTTTGGTAGAAGTTTCAGCTACTTGTTTTTTAATTTCAACCATTTCATTTGACATGGTTTTAAGAACTTTTTGTAAACCCTCCATGTCATAAGGATCTTTGGCCTTTTTCTTTGAATCATCTTTGAAGCCGACTTTCTTTGATTTCCTTTCCTCAATAGCATTTTTCTTTTGTAGTGAAATAATTCGTTTTTTCTACTGCAATAGCTTCTTTCATGTTTTCGGCTAATGTAGGTTTTGCAGCTCTATCTACAAAAATTTCTATGTTTGAGGGTAAGGATGTTATATACCATTCACTTCTGACTTGTTCACTGGGCTGTGAATCTGTGTGGATTTTGTTCAAGAGTTTGTTGAATCTAGCGTTGAAATCTTTAATGGGCTCTTTGGGTTCTATCTTTAAATTTGAGAGGTCATTGAGTAAAGTAGCTATTGATCGGTAATCTCCAAATTTTGTTAAAAAATGATCTGCAAAAATGGCCCAACTTGTTATGGATCCCGAAGGTAATGAAAAGTACCATGATCCTGCTGCTCCTTGAAGAGTATAAGGGAATAATCTGACTACAACATCTTCATGTGTGACTCCATTCAAATTTACAGCGAGCATAAAGTTATTGATATGTTCTTCAGCTTGAATGTTAAGATCTGGACTAAATTTTGGAAGCCATTTTCCAGGATTGTCTGGTAAATCATGTAAAGGTGCAGCCATGTTGACTGCCCCTGGAGTAGCCCATGGTCTAGCCATTATCGGAACGACTATTGGAGGAGTAGTAGAAACTGGTGGTGTTTGAATAAAAGTTGTTGGAATAGATGATGTTAAGGTTGATGATGACTGAGCAGATGATGATTGAGGAGATGATGATTGATGAGGTGATGTGGAAACAACTGCACTTTGTTGAGTTGTGGTTTTGGAAACAGGTGGTTGAATATGAGATGATGAACTTGTATCACTTTCTGATTCCGATTGAATTCTTTTTGTTTTTCCCTTACTAGGTAAAGGAAATTCTTTCAGAGGAATACCAAGTTTTTCACTTTGCAACCTAGTAAGAGGTTTTGAAGAAACAAATTTTGAACTGACACTACCTTCCGATATTTCAGACTCTTCAAGAGATAGTGAAAATCCTTTCAATTTATGGATTAAATCTTGAATTTCAGGAGACTCAGGAGATTGCTTGTCTGAATATTTTGAGATTTTGGTAGTGGGTGTATGAATATTCTTTGCAATTTCTTCTCTAGGATTTTGAATTTCAGAAGAAATTGAAGAAGTTAATGATGGTGTTTTTCTCTCAGAATGGCCTGTGGATAAAGATTTACTTGCCATTCATAGCTCAGGCCCTCCTTCTAGTGCCAAAAATGTTGAAGCCTAGAAAATCTCTGCTTCAAACATTGGGGAAAAACACCCGGTCGGGACCTTAGGACAACTCCTTTTCCATTTGATATGGTGGCTCCGACTGGATTTAAAGGACCAGTTTCCTTATAACTAAATGGGTTGGTGAGGGGGTTGATTTGGATGAATGGAAATGAGACTAAATTGACTGAAATAAAACTATCTAATTAAACTAAATGCTGATAAAGAAATCCTAACACTAACCCGGGTAATTATATGTGAATACAACTTAAGATTGTTCCAATTTAACAATAACCATGAAAATGTATTATTAATTAAATTGAAATGTGTAGAAACGAATAAAGATAACTCTGTTTAAGAAATTAAACAGAGTTATATTAGCATATTGTATTCATCATTGTATACCATCTATATATGCTTATGAAAGATAACATTTCAATTATACTCAGAAATGATATATAAAAGGAAAAGTTATGAAAACCATATATATAAATGATAGCAAATTTTCAAGCGAATATCATATAACAAATGAAATCAACAGTGAACATATAGAAATACCTCATTCATCCTGAAGACTGTCAAATGAAATTTGATATTCTAATCCAGTAACTCCGATGTAAAATTAAATCCAAAGGTACAGAAATGCAACACTTCAAAGATAATTTCAGCACAAAATCACAAGATGTGATCCTTTATAAAATATAAGAGGGAATGGAGTACAGAAATGTAAGCTCCAAGTCCAAAAAATATTACAACTCCGGATCCCTCTCTAAATGCATGAGAGGGATTTAAATAAGAAATTACATAACAAAATCCTACTACTACTGCTACAATCTATCAAATTAAAAATAGAAATGCTATCTTAAATGAAACTGATTCATTTCTTTTCTTTCTCGCTTGATGTAGCCAAGTTGCAAATCTTCAGCATATCTTGGAGCCTTGGTGGATGACTCATCTCGGAATGTAGCTGTCCAGCGTAGGTGGCATCGGAAAATTCTGGAATTAAACAATCGACAACATTTGAAAGGAATTTAATAGCCATTTGTTGATTGTTTGGCTTAATTAAATGAGTCCACATACTGTCCCAAGATATTGCTTGAAGTTTGTCGATTTGTTGACTTTTATTCATCATTTCTTCCTTCCATCTGTTTTCAGTTTCTTTCACTTTAGGCAAACTGCCAGGAACACAGTCTGAAATGAGATTGATTGAATACAAGCTGTCATTGATAAATTGCATGATATTACTCATCATGCTCCTAGCTCTTGATATTTCTCTCTCAACTTTCATTATCTGATGTTCCCATTCTGTAAACAAGATTTCTTTATGTATTTCTTCTATCCTAGGAAGATTAGCTTCTCTTCCTTTTTCTGTATCTTGCCAAGTAAGAAATTCAGAAATCTTTTCATCAGCATCATCAATTTCTTGTCTGAGAGTAATAATGTTCTGGATCAAAGATGAGGTAATATCACAAAATGTTTATGCCTGTGACAGTTTTGCACAAAATTCATTCAATTGTTGAGACAGCAGTTTATTAGCTTCAAGAGCTTTCGATTTGAATTCACTTAACTTAGGGAAATCTTTGAACCTATCTAAAGCTGTTTGAAACTCCTTTTCTTGTACAATCTTCGCATTCTTCTCATTTTGTAACAAAACTTGTAACCTGGAAATTTCTTCATTCAATTGTTGTTGTTTGCCTAAGACCTGCTCATCAACTTTCTTCTTTTCTTCGGCAAGATGTTCTTCTAACTCTTTGGACCTGAGTTCTTGATCTTGTAGTTGTTGTTGCAATTGAGTAATCTTTTGCTGACTTTCCTTAGCTTGCTCTTCAAGTGAAGCTATATGGAGATATTTCTGAGTCATCATCTGAGAAACTTCTACAACTTTATCAACTGTTGCAGCACTATAAGCTCCTGCATATTGGGACAATTTAGTGAGATCCTCACAAGGATTCACTTCAGTATTCTTGTAAACAATATTCATAAATTCTTCCTGTGGAGTAGAAAACATGTCCTGATCCATCTTCCTTCTTTTTCTTTGTCTTCTAACAACAACCTTATGTTTAGGGCTGTAAAATACATCTAAAGGAGGGATCTCCTCGATCTTCAATACAATCTGCCCTGTAGGATGTTCAGGAATGATTTCGACATCCTGCTCTACTTTCTCTTTATCTTTATCTTGTAGTCCCAATTGCTGAGCGAATTGATCATATTGTTTCAATAACTGAGAGGAAACACTAAGATCAGCAGAGTCTATAATTTTCTCAGTAGTTTCTTTTCCTCCCGATTGCGTGTCTGCTTTTTCTATATATGTTCTCTGCTCAATGGTTTTGATATCCGATCCTCCTTTTTGATTATGCACATTAGCATCAGTACTTGTGCATTTTTATATTGTTTGAGCAGTGGACTGTTGATCAGTATTTCGATCGGATTTACCATTAGTATTCCCTTTCTGAGTCTCAGGTTTGCCATCGGTGCCCACCTTTGCAGTATGTATAGTTTGCTGGTTAACAGCCGATTGTGTAATGACTTTACCGGCAGATGTTTCTCCTGGCATTTTTCTAGATGTACCCTCTGTCTCTGACCCTTTTATTGGAATTCTTAGTTGGTCCAGAGGAACTCTCAACAATCTTTGACTTCTGAATAACAAAAATTGATTCATTTCCTCCTTCTGGAATTTAGACTTGGCTAAATCATAAATTTGAGGAAAATCATTCAACGAAACAAACAAATCATCAAACTCATCTCGTTCATGCTCAAATCGAGCAATTGAAACTGAAGCAGTAACATTAAAGGCTATCTGTCGCGGATCATACTGTCTCCCTAGAATGATTGCAAATTTACAACCCTTTATTTTGGCGACTTCCTTTTCAGCATGTTTGAAGTCATTTAAAGTAAACTGACCACAATTGAATGGGAATTGAGGCCACATTCTCTTCTTACTGTTTTTTAAAGATCTGGATATTCCTTCAACTGTTAATTGATAGGAAATTTCATGGGCGAGAAGTTTGTCTGGAACAATAAGAGGAAGAACATGGGGTTCCACAATACTACCAAAAATCCTGATGTATGTAAATTTCTTCTCTCCAAACCAATCTCCTATTGAGGATAAGTCGGCTTTAGCTTTATCAGAGAATCTAGGAGGGAAGCGATTGAAAATGGTTTGGAAAACAGGGATAAGGAAACCATGGCATATTCTATACACATTATCTTGGAAATGAACTTTCCAAAGAAGTTTATGATATATATGAATTGGGGTAGGGTATTTGGGAGTCCATTTCCATCCTAACAAGGGAAACTCGGAATTAAAACAAAGAGCATCTAGAATATAGGCACAAAAGAAAAAAGGAGTGAAATTTCCAGCGGTTTTATCTTGTCTGTACTCTAGTATTCTATTGGCCATTCTATCATAAAGAATAACAACCCAGTCCATAATGTCGGAATTGACAGCAGCTAAGATTAATGGGACCATTTGTATAGAAAACCTAGCGGAATTATCATTGCCAAATAATCTACACATCATGGCAGCGGCATAGCAATACGGAGGTAAGAGGGAATCTATAGAATACATACCGGATGCTTCATTTGTGTGCTTCTTAGGATTTTTCCTCCAATCTTTGATAGGATCAGATTGGACTTTATTATTATCAGCGAACTCTTTGAAATATTCTTTGTTATACACCTTCTGCGGATCCGGAAGATGATACATTGCCTTAATGTCTTCTGCTTTAAACGATCCAAAAGACACTCCAGAAGCTGAAACAAACGTTCTGTCCTTTATCTTCACACTGTCGATGACCCATCGAATTACATCATAATAAGGCATGATGCTAGCTTTGGCTGCAATTCGATGCAAAAATGAATTTGCAAGTGATCTTTCAGTAATATCAGAGTCGGAATCTGAGCTATCTTCGTCTGGAACTGATGCCTTTTCCACTGTGACTTTGGGGTTTTCTTTCTCCAATAAATTGTAGACTCCTTCCCACGTCATTCTTCCGAGCCCTTGGCATGATGTATCTGTAACTAATCTCAGTTTTGTTGGTTTCTCTTTTGAGACTGTAGGAGTCTCAACAAACTTAACAGGAACAACGGTCTTGGCTCTTCTTGCTCTCTTCGACATTTCTGCGTTTGATATTACTTCCCTTTGTCTGTGAATGAAAGGGTTTGGTGTTCCTTGGCTCTGCAAAACAATAAACTTTCAGTCGTGACAAACAAGCAACTTGAACGAAACGTTTATGAACTCATGATTCGTTATTTATTGGTTTCGTATAGCGTGTAAATGTTCTTTTTGGGTCACACTCACATATTAAAAATGAAATCATCAACCAATATTCATTTGATTTTGCTATTGAATACCCACGTACAAATGGAGATTTGGCGCTTGTAAAATATTATCTAACCCTAGTAACACCATAGCTAACCTTATCACTAATTATGAAGAAAGCCATAGTTGTCAAGTTACTGTACTGCTTATCTTAGGCATATAAGGTAATGTATGAATACAAGCTTATAGGGTTATAAAAAGCAATCTCCATAATGTAAGCTGTAATCAAACCTGTTCGAATAGGGTGAATATACTACCATATTGAATAGGTTAACTGTAATACTGTAAATACTTATATAACCTTATTATGCTTATACGATCAATATACACTAGTATTAACACCATTGAGAATATAAGAGTGATACAGACCTGTGTTGATACCTGCATACTAAAGATAATGCTTCAGGTGCTTATCAGATTCTATGTGTATATTCTGGAAACATAGCCACATCGCAGTCAATGTAAGAGCTTGGTTTTATTATATCATTTTATGATGTTATTTACGTACTGTCATATGGTGAAGCTAAGAGTCATTGTACATAGATTAACATGGGTATAGTAGTTATAACGTTCATAGTTGGAGTTATGGATCCGTATAGAGCTTGTATTGCTAACATATATGGAAATCATAGAACCAAATGAGGTTGAATCACGAGGTAGAGCTTGTACATGTTATACCAATACGTAACCTTATATGGTAATCATACTATTTCTATAGCTCTTTATCACACATATAGCATGTATAATACGGGTATATCATAGCTATTACATTGCACTCTTCTTATCATAACAGCTTGTTGTTATACCTTAATCACAGTCATAAGTAGTAGATCAATACGACTGTAATAAAAGCTTAAACCATGATGCTTGTTATACTACACATATTGCTTAATCATATATGGTAGTTATTCTAATCACAAAGCTCCTGTTTTTACTAATCACATATCCACTATTCTGAACTTTTCGAATGTAATAAATGTCATTTATCAATCGCATCGAAAGTTTTCAAATGGCACATAAATATCATAATACAGATTTCTTCGATTGGCCGATTCCGATTGAAAACTTTTCGCAATCGGGGAGTTTCAATCGAAAAGAATTGTTAATGGCTTTCTCCGATTTCCGACGGTGGGGTCCACCATATAATTTTTTTTTGTTATTTAAACGAACAAATGTTTGTTTTCTTTTGAAAAGCGTTTATTGTAATAACGCGCGTCGCATCGGGGAATTTTAATTTGGCCGCAAAGAGCTTATTAAAGAGTATCCCGATCATGCGATTGCGACTGGTCGCATCGCATCGGAAGTATGTGAATGGATAACTTAAACTCTTTGCGATTGAAGTTTTGTGATCAAACTAATCGCATCGGAGGATTTGGGTTTCTATGTCAAATTTCCTCTAAGGGTTTTCTCCGATCTCCGATTGCGATTGTTATTCATTGGACTTTTATACTTGATTTGTTTTTTATGATAAGGTCTTCTATATTTGATCTGACGGGGTTTTGAATGTTGTATTTGGTTTGTAAACAAACAAAGATGAGCTTTTTCAAAACAATGAATCTTTATTTCTAAGCCTTTTATTTCTATAAAAAGAAAAAGGGACCCTATTTCTATATGAATTTTATTTCTAAAATTTAAGAAAAAGGGAGGGTTGTTGTATAGTACAACAGGTCCATAATTAAAATTATTAATTAATTAATTATCTCTCAAACCGGATGAAATTTCCCAATCCCTTTCTGGGTCTTGGAGATCTCATGTACTCTAGTCCCTCCACAAATTTTGGGAGCTAGAGCACATCTGATGCTACCCCAACACTCAAGAAAACTAAAAAAAACCTCTCCTCTTGAGAGGAAAACCCGCAAGTCTCTTCTCTTCCTTATAGACCACAAATATCTTCTCTTCCTTATAGATTCTTCAATTGATGAATTAAATGCCCTTAAGACTGAGACCAATACCCTCCAATACCAATACCAACCTCTTGAGATTTTGTGGTGACCTTGATCCAGTCAAACCCATTCAAATCTCTTCCAGTAGCACTTTTTTGAACTTCCGCAGCAAGATTCTCGGCCTCCACTACAGATCTGAAATTTCGGCCTCCCTGTAGTTGTTACTGCCACATGTGTGAAATTCAATGTTCCTTCTGGTCCTTCCTTTTACCTTCACTTGCATTTATATGACTTTCGTAGCTTGAGGATGACCCTTGGTGATCTTCGCTTGACCTCATAGCCTTATTTTATCCAAGATCGAACTTGTAGATAAAAACCATAGATCTTTTGCAGAAGCCCTAATCCTCCTTAGCACATGTGAGAGAAAAATATCCCAAACAAAAGTCTCCTTCGTCCTCTTCCTTCTTCGCTGCCTTCTTCTTCCTTCGCTAGAATGGGTGGTGAGTGAATGCGTCTCAATGAGGACAAGTTATCTTCTATATATAGGCTCTTCAAGGTGGACGTGGCTCTTTCTTTAAGGCCGACTTGGTCTTGGAGGGTATTCTGAAAATTTTAAAGACAAATAATTTTTTTTACAAGTTACAATGTGCTCGATGGGGTCTTCAACTTATGACAATGACTCTTTTGAATTCTTGACCTAGGACATACCCTAGAATCACTCAATGGGTGATTGACCTATAAAATAAAATACCTTGAGCATGAAACCCATGCTCCAATAATAATAATAATAATAATAATAATAATTTCAATTTTATTTTAAAATTTACAGTAATCCAAAGTACATTTCATACTTATGAAGACTGAACCTAGTTACACATTTTTCAACATTCCCTCTTAACTAGGGAGGTATTTGGAATAATATGTACATGAAAATTCTCAATTTGAAGAGATCTCATAAGAAGAGTCGGATTGGTAACCCATCTGTCTAACATCATATCAACCAACATTTTTACATATCAAGGCCTTGACTAACAACTCTATCTCTCCACAGGCTCATAGCACAATGTTGGCAAGACCAATGATTTATAGACACCATAATCATTGTCTCTCAAGGTGCATACTCCACCCGGGTGTTCACTGAGTATGAAATTCTCTGGAATATTCTTGTCTTGGATAGCTAGTCCTCAAAGAATATAATTCCACTACTACTCTTATCTTGGATGCCCTACCTCATCTTCAAATATTATCAAACACCAGATGGTTACCCAATCCTGTATTATGTTTTCCCAAGTGAAGAAAAGAATGATGTGCCTATCTCTCCCTCTCAACTAGGGAGGATATATCAACTAAGCCTAAATTGTCTCTAAAGTACACAAGCTTCTTATTAGGAAGATATTTCGTGAGCTACCTGCTCATCAGTGGAGATATACTGTAGCTGCAACACACCATTTTGTACTAGCTTCTGAATATAGTGATATTTGTTGTTTATATGCTTTTTATTTACATGAAATACTAGGTATTCAAACAATCATATTGAATTGGTGTTGTCACAATGTATCACTGTAGGGTCCATCGGTCCTTCGAACAGGTTAGACAAAAACTTCCTCAACCAGACTGCTTCTCTACTTACTTCACATGCTAAAATATACTCAGCCTCAACACTACTCAAAGCAATTGTCTTGCTTTCTTATCATCCATGAGATCATGGCAGATTCTAGAATGAAACATCCTCCCATAGTGCTTCTTCCATCTTGCTTGCTGCTTCCCTAGTCGGAGTATGTATATCCAATTATATGGACATCATTCCTCCTATCATATTTCAGGAAGTGGTGGATTATTCCTCACATATATCTCAGTATACATTTTGCTGATATCCAATGATCATGCTTCATATCTACTTGGAATTGACTGAGAATGTTTACTGCAAAACATATGTCTAGTCGAGTATTCACCAAGTACATTAGAGAGCCAATTAGTTGTCTATACTTGGAAGGATCCACACAGCTTGATTCAAAACTCCTGAGTCTCTTCAAGTTTGTGATCATCAGAGTGGTCATTGGTTTGTAATTCATCATGTCAAACCTCTTCAACATCTTGATCACGTACTTCCTTTGACCCAAATAAATTTCATTCGGTCCTTGCTAGACTTGTAGTCCCAAATAGTAACGCAACAACCCTAGAGCCTTCATATCAAATTTTGTTGCTAGTTGCCTCTTACATTCTTCAATTTGACCTTCTACAACAGTCAAGAGAAGAGCGTCTACATACAGAAGAACGATTACATGTTCTCCCTTCACAACCTTGATATAAAGGTTCGGATCAGCCTTGAAATAAAGCCTATTCTTTGTAGGTATGCATCCATTTTAGCATACCATGCCCTTGGTGCTTGCTTGAGGCCATATAATGCTTTCTTCAATCTACAAACATATGCATTCCTGTCTTTAACTTCAAATCCCAAGGGTTGCTTTCTGTAGACTTCCTCATCAATTGTGCCAATCAAAAATGCAGTCTTGACATCCATTTGGTGGATGTTCCATCCCATCGATGCTGCCAAATAGATCAATGAATGAATTGTTGTATACCTTGTTTTCAGAGAAAATGTCTCTTCATAGTAGATGCCTTCTTGTTGAGAGAAGCCCCTAGCCACAAATCTTTCCTTATACTTATCGATACTTCCATCTGCCGCATGTTTGATTTTATAGATCCATTTGGAAGTTACCACACATTTGTCTTTGGGCCTAGGTACAATTTCCCAAACTCCATTCTTCATTATAGATTGATATTCTTCACTCATGGCATCCTTCCATTCCTGATGGTTGACAACTTCTTCAAAGGTGGATGGCTCTGCTTCCATTAGTTTTGTCATGTATGCTGCATACCGAGAATATCGTTTGGGTTTCTTGCTTTCTTTAAATGTGCCTTTTGGCTGCTCCATGCCCTTCTGCATCAAGTAGTGTACATTTCAACTAGTCAGGTCTCTTTATTGATTCAGGGAGGACCACAGGTTGAATAGGTTCACTGAGACCCTCATATTCATGATGAGATTCTTCTTATTCCCTGTCAACTTCTTCTTCAAGTACTCAAAGTTCTTCGTCATCAGAGTCCATGGGAAGTTCCTTAGATTTCTTGAATGCGATACTTTTGTCAAGTATGACATCTCGACTTACATCTATATGGTGTCCTTCCTTTATGTAGATTCTATAGGCCTTAGAGTAGTTGTTGTAGCCAACAAATGTTCCTCTCATGCTTGATGGATCTCGCTTCTTTATTTTGTCCTTTGGTATATGAATATATACGGGACACCCAAAGATACAGAGATGGTATACAGTTGCTTTCTTCCTAGTGAATACTTCTTCGGGAGTTCTGGTATACAATTGCTTTCTTCCTAGTGAATACTTCTTCGGGAGTTCTGTTATCTATTGACCTGTGGGGACTTTGATTTTGAATATACACTATCATCTTCGTGGCTTCTCCCCACATAAATTTTGGTAGATCTTGATCATGTAACATCGCTTTTACACTTTCTAAGTTTCTTCAATGGATCGGTTCTTTCATTCTACAACTCCATTTTGTTTGGGACTGTATGGTACTATCAACTCCCTCTTACTTCCAGACTCCTTATAGAAGGCTATAATTTCCTTGGATGTATACTCTCCTCCATTATTAGATCTTAGTATCTTCTTTCTTCTTTCTGTAAGATTCTCTACTTCAGCTTTGAATTCATGGAATTTTGTAAATACTTCGTCCTTGGATTTCATCAAGTAAACCCATGTTTTTCTTGAATGATCATCTATAAAGGTTGTTAAGACTGCTATTATTTCCTAGTCTGGAAAAATGAATTCAATAGGTAACCAAAAATGACTTTAGGCCAGAATCTAGCCTTTCTAGCCTTGACATGGCTCTCTCACTTAGGTTTCTAAAAAAATAGGATACAAGGCTAGGTAGTAAGCTCAAAAAGGTTTGATTGTTTAAAGTTTTGTTGATAAGAAATGATAGATATCCATTGGGCATGGAGTCATGTCAAATCTGATTTTGTCCAGTGGGATGATGGATAAATAGATGATTTATACATAGGGGAAAGGTAGGAACTTTTGGTAGTGGATTTAGATCAAATTTCTATAGGAGGTGAATGTATAGGGGGTGAAAAACAAACACATTAGAGCATCAAACCATGGATGAATTCTAAAGTGTTGCTTTAAGTTGAAAACATTGATAACTTGGCAAACTAAAACAGAGCATCATTAAAGATGAATTCTGAATTCAACATTTGGTTTTATAAGAAAGAGGATGCACATTAAATATATGTAAACACACAAATATATTACTAGATCAAATGAGCACAAAACCACCAAAATTCCGACTCAAGAATCCTTGCAAATCACCTTCTATTTCATTCATTCACTGGGAAAGTGTTTCAAAAATATAGTGCAAAAAGGTCTTCTTCTCAAATATTATTAACTGAACCAATTACAATGATTTTTATATCTTTATACATCATCAAATAATCTATCTCCTACCCTAGGTGGTCTAATTCATTGACCAAAATGAACTTTTAACTAGATACATTGAAAAACTAGTGCATACACTGAAAAATAGGAACAATTTTCCTTACAACCAATCCAAGCCTAAAACATCACTAACTTGGAATATTGACCAATGAACATTAAAAATATACCCTAAGATAATTTTCCACCTATTTACATTATCTATTCCACTTATAAAATTCAAAAATTCAAAATTTGAACTGAGAAGAGTTGACTGTCCAAATTCGAAACGCATTAGGCAATTTCACAGTGAAACAGGTACTAAATTTATGGAAAAATAGGTGTAAAATACTAGATCATATCTCTTGAATCCTCACAGTTTTTACAAATAAAAATTCAATTTTTGTAGACGAGAGTCTCCTTGTCATAACCTCTCTCATTTTCCAAAAATTCTTCTCCAGCTCTTCACAATATGCACCTAAACATCATAACTAAAACATGAGATTAGAAAACTTGACAATAGGCTGTAAATATGCACTTGAATCTTTCAATATATGAAACCTATGTAGAAAATTAAGGAGGTATGTGCTTGAAAAAAACCTCCTTTTGTTGTCCAAAATTCAGCTCCATGTGGTCAGAAACAAGTTTTGAAAACGATGACAAAAAGAATCAGATTTGCAACAAAATGAAGTAGCCTCCATGTTGGTATGGTTGCAACCCTCGTCTGTCGAAATGAAGAAAAAGGTTATGCTTAAAATACCCCTGTAATGGTGCCGAACATACTAAACAAGATTCAAAATTCTTGGAGACATCCCTTTGACCTGTTCCCCACTTTCACAACGCACTGTTTGTTTTCGCAACGTTGATAAAGAAAAAATGCAACAAATTCCCGAAAAACAATGACGACAATTTTGTTCTTTTTGCAATATCTAAATGGTTTGAGCTAGATTTTAATGCAATTTTATAGTTCTATAATGATTGAAGGACAAAGATAGATTTTCACCCGTGAAAGGATTTTGACTGTCGATATGCGATAAATTGAGCACTGTGTGGACTTGCAGGGCCCTTGCCTCCTTTCCGCAGTGAAATAAACAAACCTCTTGAGCTTTCTAATGCCGATAATGAAGAGTTGAGTGCTAAGGGATAATAAGGCATGTTCAAATGATCACCTTGAATGGCCTGGAGCGAGAGTGAACGCGTTGATCGTGATTTGGAGAGAACATCATGAATGCACACCATTTTTTATGAAAACACAACACATTGAGAATTGAAATGACTGTCCTCTGACCGCTATCCCCTGTTGAGATCATAAGATATCATTTTTAAATGACATTAAAATTGATTCCAAAGAACCTCCAAATCTATGCCAAGATCTTTTCATGATTGCTTTGACGTAGACATAGCCTCTAGACTTAGGTGACCTACTTATAATGACTTAGGATGGTGACTAAATCATAATAAGAAAGGATTTGTAGAACATGATTTTTTGTAATCTTTTCAAGGTGACCAAAGACTTGCTATTATTAGCCTTTTGTAAGGAAAATGCATGACTTTAGACACTAGACTCTTAGAAAAATAAACACCTTTACATGACACCCAATCTAAACCTATATCTCTTTGAACAATAATAGTTAGGTCATCATGACTAATGTTTAAATTTTTTACCTTAGATACATAACAAGACTAACATAACTAATATTCCTAGACATAATACCCTAAAACAGGCTCCAATGGGGATGGAATCCTCCCTGTGAGGTGCCAAGAACACCGTAGACTAGTAGCCTTATCCATTGGGTTGTTCCCAATCCTGCAACATGCGCTACCTTGATTTTCAACTGAAACCAAATGCAAACTAAAAATCAAACTGAAATTACTTCCCATGGATGAAGCTAGGAGTGGAAACCAAACTAGAATTCAAAGAAAAATGAAAACCTTAAACCGTACACTACAGGTTGCAATATGAAAACTCACTGAAAAAACTGCCTGAAACTTTGAAAATAAAACTAAGACAAGTGCTTTCCGATCAAGCTTATTGATCACACCATTTCCTAATTTAACCTGCTAAAGATAGCAATACAATCATGTGAAATTATCCTTCCAATGTAGCCAATCAAGAAAATGGCTACTTCATTGCACGTTGCTTTCATTCTACTCAGACATAAAGAAAAATCTGAGAGATGGCGCAACAACATGAAATTTTAACCCAAATTCAAAAATTTCTCCATTTTGAGAAGCTAAATCCACTGACTAATTCCAAGAATACTAGACATTCCTCATTCTCTGGTTTTTGCAGTAGACTAGCCATAGGATATTCAAGGAGTGTTACATTTTAGTCATGAGAAAAAGCAAAGAGATACTGTTCATTTTTAAATGTTGTAGGTTTTATGTAAGAACATCTATCGTTCTGTTGACTGTGAAGAGAAATTTCTGAACAATGAATAGTCTTACCCGTGTCTTCTCTATTCTCATTATGAAACCCACAACCATCATCTAAAGAAAAGACAACATTTTGATTGGTAAAATTTCCATTCATATCATCCACAATGGAAATATTTGAATTGTAATGAAAAACTTCAAATGGAACAAGTCCAGTATGTGTTTGAGGAATTTCTGAAAATGGCCCTTTATAGGCCTCAAAAGGAAAATCATTTTAATTTTCAAATAAAACAAGAAAATCAACGTCCTGGTCATTATTTTTATCAAACTATATTAGTTCTTCAATATTCTCTTGAACAAATAACTTAGAGAAAAATTGAGCCTATTCAACATTTGATAAACCATTGATATCCCTCTCTATGTTCTCTGGAATTTCTAAATATTGTGAATTTTCCTTTTCATTCTAAGGGGTAAGAATTTTAATCTGAATATTATGGCCATGATTTATTTCATTTTATACCAAGGAAGAAACAACTGTTTGATGGAAATTCTTTTGATTATCATGATAGCTAACTTGTACATATTCTTCCTAGTTAAAAGGGTTCTCATGAAAGGCCTCTATAATCTCATCATCCATAAATTGATCATCTTCATAAAAACTTTCCAAATGCTCAATAAAATTGTCAAAATGTGTGCCTTTGACCAACAACAAGGAAAAATGAAATTCTTTATACCTCTCATAGAATATTGTATGAAAGTCTCTAAGAGAATACAAACAACCATTTGGCAAGATTTCATACCATGATTGTGCATTTCCCTCCAGGGATACCATGAACATCTTCATGAAAATCAACCTTAAGTCTATGTACATGCATGTGAAATTTAGCCAATGAATATCATCATCATCGCCTACCTAATCTCTGAATTTTGGCAAATAAGTCTACCAATCTACACAAGGCATGCAGTTTGGAAATCTTGGAATATGAATGCGCTGCATAGGGGCATACCTTGTGAATCTGTGATCCATATTGAACCAACAAAGTTACTAGTGAAATCCTAATTTCTGAATCCTACTGCCATTGGAGTCTTTGGATTAGGTTGAAGAATGATTGGAGTCACCAGGTGAATGGTTCAACCTTCATATGTTTCTGATTGTTGTCCGCCATCAATAGTCAAATATGAAACTTTGATGATCTTTCCCAGAGAAGATAAAACCTTTCGTTCCCCAGTATGGTCGCCAGAATGTTAGCACTCTGTGATTTCGCTAGGATGAATAAGGAGTCCCAGAGGTAACCACAAATCGAATTAGGCCATAATCTAGCCCTTCTAGCCTGGAGAGGGCTATCTCAATTAGGTTACACAACAAATATGATTTTAGGCTAGGTAATGAGCTCAACAAATTTTGATTTTTAGAGGTTTTTTGATGAGAAAAGGGGTAGATCCATTGGGCATGGAGTCATGTCAAATCTGATTTTGTCAAGTGAGATGATGGAAAAATAGAGGGTTTCTCCACACAGGAAAGGTAGGAAGATTTGGTGGTGGATTTATATCAAATATATATAGGAGGTGAATTTAGAAAGGGTGAAAGACAAACACATTAGAGCATCAATCCATAGATGAATTCTAAAGTGCCGCTTTAAGATGAAAACATTGATAACTTGGCAAACTAAAACAAAGCATCGTTAAAGATGAAATCTGAATTAAACATTTGTTTTTCCAAACAAGAAGATGCAAATTAAAGAGATTTAAACACACATATAACTTACAATATCAAAGGAGCAAAAAACCACCAAAATTCTGACTCAGGAATCCCTGCAAATCACCTTTTATTTCATTCATTCACTGGAAAAGTGTTTTAAAAATAAAGTGCACAAAGGTATTCTTCTAAAATATAAACCAACCGAGCCACTTACAATGCTTTTGATGTATTTATACATCATAAAATATTTTATCTACTACCCTAGGTGGCCAAATTCATTGACCAAAGCCAACCTTTAACTAGATACATCCAAAAAATAGTGCATATACTGAAAAATAGGAACAATTTTCCTTACAACCAATCCAAGCCCGAAACATCACTAACTTGGAATATTGACCAATGAACATTAAACACATCCCATAATATAATTTTCCAACTATTTACATGATATAAACCACTTCTAAAATTCAAAAATTCGAAATTCTAACTAAGAAGAACTGATTGTCCAGACTCACAACACATTAGGCAGTTTCATAGCGAAATAGGGAATGAATTTATGGAAAAATAGGTGTCAAAGACTAGCTCATATCTCCTAAATCTTGACATCTGTTTTAAAAAAAAGGATTTTTTTGTATATGAGTGTCCTTGAGAGAAACCTCTATCAGTTTCCAAATATTCTTCTCCAACTCCTCACAATCTGCACCTAAACATCATAACTAAAACAAGAGATGAAAAAACCTGAAGAATAGGCTTTGAATATGCATTTTAATATTTCAGTATATGTCACCTGTGTAGAAACTGAAGGAGGGTTTTTTTCTTTGGTTCGTGATTGACAAAAACCTATTTTTGTTTTCCAAAGTTCAGCTCCATTTGGTCGAATTTTTTTTTTTAAAATTATGTAAAAAACATTAAGATTTGTAGCAAAATGAAGTAGCCTCCATGTTATATATGGTTTCAACCCTTGTATGTCAAAATGAAGCAAATGGGTATGCCTCAAATGCCCCTATGATGGTGTTGGACCCCCTAAAAGAGATTCAAAATGTGTGCACACATCTCTTTGACTTGTTCCCCACTTTCATAGTGCACTGTCTGTTTTTGCAGCATTGAGGAAGAAAAACATAGTGAATTCTAGAAACACAACTCTATATAGGTCGATCCAAATTGACTGTGAAACACTGCTTCCAAATGATCTATTGGTATTATTCCCCAATGCACATCCTTACATACTCCTTTGTGATCTTCTTTCAATTCAGGGATTCCATCTACTATGGAACTTAGATTTGGAAGGATTTTGAAATGAAGATGATAGAATCTTCTATGTGAGAGTTCACATGGGCTTATTTCAATGTGAACCAAATCTTGTGCTACAAGAGATATCAACCTGTAAAGTATTCCTTCTCGAATACAAATTACTCTAGAATTATCTATGCTTGAGTTTTTAATCCATACTACAACCTTTCCATCAATGCAAAATACTCTATCACCCTTATATTCTAGACTTGAAATGGAAAGTAACTTCTTATGAAAACCTGGAACAAATAGGATGTTGTTGAGGTGAATATTGCTTCCATTCTACAACTCTATATAGGTCGATCCAATTCCTCTTACGGGATAGATATTATTATCTCCAAATTCCACCGAGTAAGAAAAAATTCCCTTTGATATTGTCTTCAATTGTTTGTGATGACCTGTCATGTGTCTAGATGCACCACTATCAATTACCCAAAAGCTCTAATCTTGGAATGCCCCAGTGAGTGTAGAGAAGAGACCTTCATCTTTAGCCTTGATTACTTCCTTCTTTTAGTGAATAGAAAGATTCCATTCTTCTTTGATTCCTTTATTGACATAGCGTTGTACCCTTGAACACTTATTGATGAACTTCTTTAATGTAGTGGATATATTCATAATGCCCTTAGCGAACCTTAGCTCTCATACCATTTTGAGAATTCTACAGGGAAATGATTATAATTATTTCTCTTTACTTGATAACTGCTTGTTATGTCATTTTACTTCTTAGATTTGTTACTTATTATTATATGTGTGAATCATCAAACAAATAAAAAAACAATACGAATAAGAACACATAATATAGGTTTCAATCCAGGGCCAAAACCTCTCCTTTTCATAGGAAAACCCACAAATCCATTCTCTTCCTTATAGATTATTCAATTGATGAATTCCATGAACTTAAGATTGAGACCAATACCCTCCAAGACCAAGACCAACCTCTGGATATGACGTGATAACCTTGATCCAATAAAACCCAATCAAATATCTTCTTGTAGCACGTTTTCAAACTTCTGCTGCAAGATTATCGACCTCCACTACAAATCTGAAATTTTGGCCTCCCTGCAGTTGTTGCTGCCACACTTGTGAACTTCGATCTTCCTTCTGAGCCTTCCTTTGACCTTCGATTTCCTTTCTCTAACTTATGGAGCTCGAGGATGACCCTTGGTGAAATTCACTTGACCTCCTAGCCTTCTTTTCTCCAAGATTGAACTTGTATATAGAAACCCTAGACCTGCTGCAGAAACCCTAGTCCTCTTTAGCATGTGTGAGAGAAAAATATCCCAAACAAAAGTCTCCATCCTCTTCCTTCTTCGCTCCCTTCTTCTTCCTCTTCCTTTGCTAGAATGAGTGGTGAGTGAATGTGTCTCAAGGAGGACGAGTTCTATTCTATATATAGGCTCTTCAAGGTGGAAATGGGTCTCTCTTTAAAGCCGACTCACCAGCTTCCAGACTGACTTGGTGTTAGAGGGTATTCCAAGACTTTTAAAGACAAAAATAATTTTCTTTACAAGTTAAAATGTGCCTGTTGGGTTCTTCAACTTATGACAATGACTCTTTTGACTTCTTGACCTAGTACAAACCCTAGAAGCACTCAATGGGTTCTTGACCTATAAAATAAAATACCTTGAGCATGAATCCCATGCTCTAATAATAATAATAATAATAATAATTTTACTTTTATTTTACAATTTAAAATAATTAAAAGTAAATTTCATACTTATGAAGACCGAACCTAGTTACACATTTTTGAACAAGGGGGAGCACAAGAAAGTTACAGGTCCACAGGAAGCAAAAAAATTGTCAGGGGCAGTCACCCTTTTTGCATTAATGACAAGAAATCATGAGAAGGAGATCGAAATCATGAGAAGGGGATCAAAGCATGAAGTTAGGGGGAGTTGTACTCATAGAAGGAGTACGTCTGTTTCCATCAATGAAAAAGGGGGAGGTTGTTGGATGGTATTTTCATTGATGTCAACCCTCGGGTTTTAATTTTTAGTAAACACCAGTCATTGATGTCAAACCATTAATAAAAACTCTTATATCTTTTTTGGATTACATCAAGTCGAAAGCTCCATTGTTGGATGGTTGAAAACCCTAGTCCTAGGTTTGGGTTCCTTGGAATAAGGACATACCCCACACTTGTCAAGGGTTTTTGAAGAAGCTATTTTTTTTTTTCCAAGAGATCCTTGTTAATGGATTTTCCTCATCCAGCCGATTTTGGTGGTATATGACACACCCCGAGAGGCCTCCCGGTTTGAGAGTTATTTGTTGGAAATACTGAGAGGGAGGGGTGGTGAATCGATATTTCTTACAATTAGCACTTAATTAATATTTTCAGAGCATTAATTAATCTTAAGTAGTATTATAATTATTCAGTAAAGGAGAAAACAAAAATGCAGAAAGGTAGAGACAATAGGCACAATATTTTTAGGTGGAAAACCGCCTCTGAGTAAAAAACCACTGAACTCTTTTTTAATAAATTCTTTAATCTTCAGATAAAAATAAGCTACATCCTCCTAGAATTCTAGAAAATAATTATTCTCCAGCTCCCACTAGAAGGACACCCCAACGCCCTGATTTTATTTACAATTAGCTAAAGGATGCCCCGACACCCTAACGACCCACAATTCTCTCTAGCACCACCCTACCACCCTGAAGTGTTTAGAGGCCCCAACCCAAATGTGACTTCATTCCCCTGCCTAAAACCACCCTACCACACTATAAAAGACAAAATAAATAAAGGATATGGACTATGTTAGGTCTCTATATTACTATTATAGTCCCTTATTATTGTTAGTGTAACCCCTTTATTCTTATTATTGTACCCTCGTAACCCCCATATGGTTATTATTGCGCCCTTAAATTATTATTGTTAGGTCGGCTAGGATTACGTTGTGGCCCCACTAAGATTACATTGTGGCCCCATGGACTCCTATATATAGAAAGGTGGTTTTGTAATTTGTATCATCCAAGAATTTTTCATTCATGTAATGTATTGGAGGTTTCCCCCTCGAAGTGGCTTATTTCTAAGGCGTTGATATCTCTTTTCTTCTATTCTTGGAGCTGGTTTCACAACATTTGGTATCAGAGCTTTGGATTCTAGGGTTTCGATGCTCTAAACAGCTCATCATGGAATTTTCACTATAATTTGTTTTCTGCAAATGTTCGGAAGCTGAAATTTTTCAAGTACGAAGCCAACATCCTGAGGAACATCGTCGCAAAATTTCAGAGCTTGGTTCGCAATATTTTCAGAGATATGATCTGTTGAAGTTAGGGATTTTTGCAGGCTCCTGAATTTCACTTAAAACGGTCATCGCGGAATTTTTTCTATAACTGTTTTACTACGAAGGGTTAGAAGCTGAAATTTTTAGAGAGTGAAGCCGAAATCCTGAGGAACATTGTCGCAAAATTTTAGAGCTTGGTTCACAATATTTTCAGAGATATGATCTGTGGAAGTTAGGTCTTTTTCAGGTTCCCGAATTTCATCTCAAAGAGGTGATCGTGGGAAAATATTCATAACTCTCTCTCTGAGCATCAGATTGGAATTTTATAAAAATTTGTTGGAAGTACACAGACTGTAGTTTCCTATCTATAACTTTCAGATCCAAAGGAGTAAACGGTGACACGGGGCAAGTCATACAAGTTCTCTCTACTGAACCAGTCCATAATTAGGTCATTGTGGGAGATTTGACATAACGTTGCCTTGAAGAATCCAAATCAAGTCAGACCTGTGGCATTTGAAATAAGCTTCAGAGGAATACTGCAGGGCCAAATTTTAGATATTGAGGATCTGCAAGTATAGAGATAAGTCAATTTCAATATCAAGCTCCTCAAAAGCAAGTAAAAGGTGTGTATTTTTATTTATTTATTTATTTATTTTATTTTTATTTTTTATTTTTATTTATATTATTATTATTATTATTATTATTTATATATATATATATATATATATATATATTTTTTTTTTTTTTAATTTTTTTTTTTTTTTTTTAATTTTTTTTTTTTTTATTTTTATTTTATTTTTTTATTTTTTATTTTTTTTCTGAATTGCATAAGTCTTGTTTGAATAATCAATTTGAATTGATTCCAAGGGCATATTGTATAATATATTTTAGTATTGGGTTCTAAAATGCCTCATAAAAAGAATTCAACACCCATTAAGCCTTTAGAAGGCTCTACTATGACTCATGAAGACGAAGAATGGCAACATGACATATCAAATTTACAAGAGCAAGTGCAACAAATTTCGCTCTCGCAAAGAGCAACAAAAAATGACATGGAAGTTTTGAAGAAAGGCGTGGAAACTAAGATGGATGGTTTGAAGAAAGGCGTGGAATATAAGATGGATGGTTTTAAGAATGGCATGGAATCTAAGATAGATGGCATGGAAGCTGGCATGGAATCTAAGATGGATGACATGGAAGCTAAAATGGAAAACATGAAGAATGATCTAAAAGCAGACATAGAAGGTTTGACAAAGTTGATACAAGAAATGTTTCCTAATGGTGAAAAAATAGTAGAGGAAACTCATGATGAGAACAAAATAAATGTTAATCGTGATTTCATAAACTCTAATGTTGGCGGGAAGAACCACCATATTCCAAAAATGGATATGAGGAAGTTTGATGGAAAGGATCCTGTAACATGGATACTAGAGATGGAGCAATATTTTGATCTCCATAACGTGCAAAACACACAAAAGGTACGCATTGCAACTTTACATTTAGAACAAAATACATTTGTATGGTATCGATAGCTTTGCTCCCGTAAAAAAATTGTCACTTGGTCAATTTTTACGGAGGAAATGATAGCACATTATGAGGATACAAAGAGCAACACCTTCTTTAGCCAATTGATAAATCTCAAACAAAGGGGTTTAGTGGGGCAGCACATTGAGGACTTCCAAAAATTGAATATAAGGGTAACTGATATTCCAGAGGAACACAGGATTGATCTCTTCATAGGTACTTTAAAGGATAACATCCAACATGAAGTTCGGTTTTGGAACCTGATTCATTGGAGAAGGCATTCAGGTTGGCAAGAAAAATTGAATGTAAAATTATGGCGACAAGGAAGCCTACCACTCACTTCTATAAAGAGGGAAGTGTTGCTACTCCTATATTTACACAACCTACAAGGTTGACACCACAACAATTGGAAGAAAAAAGAGAAAAAGGGCTTTGCTACAGTTGTGATAGCAAATACACTAAAGGTCATAAGTGTGCTGAGAAGAAATTATTTTACATATATTGTGAAGAGGAAGAAGAAAATGAAAAAGAAGAGGATATACACCAGGAACAAACCCTAGAAGAGGGAGAAATGAGTCCCACCATATCGTGTAATGCATTGGCAGGAATTACCACTCCTCAAACTCTCAAGATAGAAGGACATATCAAGAAGAAAAAGGTAATAGTGTTGATTGATTCAGGTAGTACCCATAATTTTATTCATTGTAAGGTAGCTAAGGAATTGAATTGTTTCCTATACCCAGCACCAAAATGTCAAGTGATGGTTGCAAATGGAGGAACTATAAATTGCTCTGGAAAATGCCATAATATCAAGCTAACCATCACTACTACATTTGGCGGAAATTCCGACACTTGTTTCCGATGCTTTTGACCAAATGTCGGAAATTTTCCCAAATTTTTTCCATCCCGCCCGAAACCGTCGCTATACCGACGTCTATAGAAAAGTGTCGCAATACCGACACTTATAAAAGTGTTGCAATTGCGACGTTTAGAGGAAGACGTCGCAATTGCGACACCATGGCCCAAAGCATCGCTATTGAGACGACTCTAAACGTCGCAACTGCGACACAATGTCTAGGTGTCGCCATTGCGACGTTTGGAGGCACCCGTCGTAATAGCGACACCTTTTCCGCCGTCGGTATAGTGACAGTTATTTTCACGCTACATAAAAATACCAAACTTATATGCGCGCTACATAAAAATTCGAAACTTATATGCGCGCTACATAAAAATGATTTTATTGTTTCGTATTTGTCGCAATAGCTACATTAACGTTTGATATCACGCGTGCATTCGCCCTCTGCTCTTGCAGAACAACATTTGCCCTCAGCATTCGCGCTCAGCTCTTGCAGAACAGCATTTTCCCTCAGCATTCGCCCTCAGCGTTCGCCCTCAGCTCTTGCAGAACAGCATTCGCCCTCAGCTCTTGCAAAATGGTAAGTTCTTACTGCAGGCCCTTCCTCCTATAGTAGGGTTGACTCTATTTGGGTTTTTTTGGTCAATTCTATTGGATTGTGTTAGGTTGTAGTGTTCTCTCTAGATGTCAAGAATCAAGATTCAATACCCTCTATTATCTTCATCACCCAATACAAGATTTAAATTTTTCCCAAAGAAACGCTTATTAATTTGGCAGCCATTATTTCTCCCTGCTTTAAAAACCCTACATTTAAATGAAAACAAGCATTGCATTTCAACTACAAAAATCTATTAGTGTTCAAATGTACATGTGTGCATCACTTGTGTAGGGTATTCCTTTTCCACTTTCACATTATCCAAGAATGTGTGCAGTATAGTTCATATTTTTTGTGATTTAGATTGCCTTGAAAAAGGAAAGGTAAATTATTTCCCATGGAAAAAGAAGTTTTTCCATTTTTATAGGTTGTTTGGACTTACGTGGAAAAATTTATGGTATGCCTTTCATATTATGTAGTTTAAATTTGAATTAACAGATTATTCTACATGAAAATATAATTACCTATGTGATGTCCTTCATCACTAATTAAAATTATAGGGTTTCAATTTCCTAGACTCCAACTCATCTGATGCTAAATTCTAGGTTCTCATTGGTGGATCACTCTTCCATTGATTTCCTTTCCCTCTGGATCTTGTCATACTTTAAAAGTCATCAATGATAGATATATTATTTCAGGTATCCCAAAGGCTTTATAGTAGAACATATTGTGAAGTTTTTTTGACACTTGAGGATTCTTTTTAGAACTGCAACGCGGTCTATGCTATCGAGTTATATATCAAGCAACTTGTCCTTAATAACCACACTATGAGGTAGGTTCAACCAGTTTGAACTTGGTGGGACATAGCATATGAAGTTGTGTGATGAGTCCATATCACAGGTCTATTATGGTGAAAAAAGTGAAGACACGTAATGATAGTTATTATGTTAACATTACTAGAAACATTTTCGAAATTATCCATGCTATCGAGATGTCAAAATTCCAGGCATTAGGTGTCAATACTCGTAGCTAATAGATAATAATAATAATATAAAAAAATCACAACTTTATTCTTGAAATATGATTGTTACACATTGGTAACCTAGTTCTTGAGTTACTATCACCCAAAGACTGCAAAACAAACTTAAAATATAAATTAAACCAACATGAGAATCCAACTAAGGGTTTCTCGACAAAATCATGCCATAACCTGGCATTTTGAAACCCAAATTTGAATCCATCATAAGTAATACAATGCAAAATCAAATGGATTTTCAATGCATGTTTGCATGCTACACTTATTCTCTGTCTAGATATAATTTTTTAAATGGAACCATTAGTCAAGCCCACAGTCCTTTTTATGTGAAAAATTTCAGCTCTATTTGAGCTCTTTTTTGCTCTACCACTTCCATAAACCAGTGTTACACGGGGTCTCGCCCCCCCACCTAGGGGTCTAGATTCCTCGCCCCCTCGCGCTCCGGGGTCTTGGGGACTTCTAGGGGATGTTTCCCTCACGCCCCCTCACGTCCCCTCACCGCCCCTTTTAGTTTATGGTTTCGTGTTAAAAGTTGATGTGCCACTTAGCATATTTGAGAATCCAAGTGATTCTGATTCGGATGGTGACATGGTTGATCTTGATATATTCATGCAGAAGTTGGATGCAGAGACTAGTGGGGCATTAACTTGAGCATTTATGCTCATTTATCAGTATGATGATATCATTTGATATTCATATGTTATGTTTTATGTTTTATGTTTCAGACATAACTTATTTGCGTTTAAGTTTTATGTTTCGGACTTGAGTTGTAAACTTCAGTTTAAACTCTATTTTGAATCTTGATATAATATGTCATATGATATCTTAAACTTTATTTTCATTGTACATTGTTAGTAGTTACATTAATGATTATATAGTTACAAACTTACAAACTTACATGCATGATTATATGATGTATGTTTTAACTTTTAACTTTTAAATTTGTTTCAATTATATGATTCATCATTCATCGATTTGTAATTTTATCATTTATGATTTATCTTTCATGATGCAAGTGTATGATGACTGTATATACATTCCTTGCAAAAATATAGTTACATTTTAAATATTAAATTTTATAATTTTTATGACCTTGACGTCCCCCCACGTTTCCTGAAAATTGGTAGGGAGCTTTTGCATAGGCCGCTCCAGCGCTCCCTCGTCCCCTCGCTCCCACCTCTAGGGGACTTGGTGAAACATTGCCATAAACATATGCAAACATATATCATGATCTTGCAATTCCATTACATATGTATGTGCCAATGTTCCATAATCTTGCCCCATCATCAATGTAAGAAATTTCCATTGAATATCAAATTATGGAGGGGGGGAACTTTTTGCTGCAACATTTGGCTCAAAATCAGGGACCATCTCTGTATGAGGTGAATGAGAACTATAGATATTTGAAGAAGTATATTAGTGCCTTTTCCTCTGGCCATGGAGTCATATACAGTCATCCATCACAAAAATTTGTCTTTGTTCATTCTCACCTTGAAAGTTGCAAAAATCATGCCCTAATTGAAACGACACTAAATTTGAAAGATATAATAAAAATGCAAGCTAGAAGTGCCCTATTAATACAAAGGGAAAACCTTCCTACCTACCCTAACTGAGATAAATTTTGATTGAATAGGAAACATGATATTGCCAATGGGGTTGATCCAACAACTTGTTAAATGTATGGGACTAAATCATGCATTTGATTTCCGGGGAAACATGCGCATGAAGAGAAAAAGTGCAGAATTAATGGAAAATCCATACATGCCACTTATAAAAACTACACCGAAAGGTCAAAAAATACTTAAGACCTTAACTTAATTTGAATCCAAAAATGACAAAACGGGATTAGTGAAAACACGAGAGTGGTGTGGGTGAACAACATAAATAAAAAGTGAAGATACCTTTCCCCAAGATGCCTTTGTCACCGTTGTATGAAAACATGTTTTCCTTTCCCTTTATACATGCAAGTGAATGCATTATAGGTATGGTGTTTTCCCGGAATAGGAGAAGCCTACTTAAATATATCATTCGTGGATTGAATGTTTGGGTGCCTTAATGTGCAATGACATGTTTCCAGGACTGAATTCAATGCAAGGCATATTTGAAACTCTAACTATGTCTTCCGGTGTCTTATTAGAAATTATTTCAGTTTTCTTTTTGTGTTTTCAAGTTAGATATTGTTTTCAAGTTTTTACATTTATAATTTTATTGCAATGTGGCAGACTGATCAGAGCAGTGCAGGAACAACCCCGAGACAGGATGATCGCGGAAAGAGGCCAGCGGAAGAACATGTAAAGTGCCGGCATTGCTCTATCTTTAGGTATTTTAGTTATTTACATAATTGAAATAATATTAATTTTGTTCAAATATGCAGACACCTAGCCATGGTACGCCTGATGATTCCCTCTTTGAGGAAGAGCTTTCTTCATCCCTATCTCCAGTGTTCTTGTTGCAAAAAAAGGCACGAGATGCAAGGTCGGAATTTAATGCTTTGATAGGCGCGCCTCAAACACCTGAAACAGAAGAGAGGATACAACATCTTATGAGGCAGCTAAATAGATATCAGGTCATAATAAAAAGTCAAAAGGATATTTTTTTTGTTCTGCATGAGATGAATTGTGATAGTTTGATTTTTAATTTTTACATTGACTAAACTAACAAAAAGTTCTTTTGTATGTAGCGTTTTCTGGCATTTGTTGAACCCGGTGTTGGTGGTAGTGGGACACAAGGGCAAGAGATTGCCCAACAACCCTATCGTACACCTTCTACTCCTTTAGGTGCTAGCCAAGAAACACACCCTGCCCAAGCTGACACCCAGCCAACTGCTGAACGTGTTGGAAATGATGAGGCTGATATGGCCAGCTACATTATTGCGTTTCCTGGAGCTACACGTGTCAGCTCCACAGGGACCATTAATGGCACGTTGTTGGTGAACGATGAGGGTGTCCTTATAAAGCATGTACAACTCCCAGGTAAATTTTAATATTTTAACTATTTCATGTACTTTATCTAAAACATATTTATCATGATTTTTATTTTTAAATTAATCATAATATCTTCTTTTTTCTTTTGGTTTTATTCTTTGTAGGAAACAATGAGTTATACAGGATTCTGGAGAGCCATGCGTTCGTAATTTTTGGCCCAACCATACGTACAGGGTGGAATTCCCAGAATTCCAACCTGAAAAAAGAACTTTTAGATTATCTAGAAGCCCTTTTTGGGGTCGGCACATTTGACGGAAAAGCGGTGGCTCGGGTAGCTGGCAAATATTTGAAATATACCAGGGACACCTAGAGGACGCAATTGCAATTTAACCCTAGATATGAGCGTCCTCTCACAGTTTCGGAGAGTGAGTGGAGAGCACTCATCCATGACGGAAAAGAGAAAAGGGCAAAGAAAGAAGGAAAAATGCCAACTGGACCCGCAAGGTAAATTACAACTTTAATTCAATAGCTTTAATTTTCTTTATGTCTAAAATAAAAGTGTGCTACGTCATATATGACTTCAATCTTTTGATGCTAGGTTGCCTGACACCTCAAAGGCAACCAAAGCTAGGATTGAGAAAAAGGGCCATCACAAGCTCGGCCAGGGTGGCTACTTGAAATTAGCTGCACGAATTGTAATTAAGTAGCTAAACATCTTATAATTAATTGTATCGCCTTCCAACGTTTTTGTAATCCTATCAGATATGATTAAAAATACACAATCATATATAATGTAGGGTGATGACTTTGGAACAATAACTACGGAGGAAGATAAAAATATTGCTTTCCGTTTTGGCTATCAAGCTGTAGTTGAATGTCGTAGAAGCTTGGGGCAGGTCCCAAGATCTACAATGCCTGATAAGGTAAAACATTAACCTTTCAATATTTTTGTTTTCGTCCATAAATTTAATGTCTAACAACTTTGTTTAAATTAGGGGAGCAACACTACCGACGAGGTAAATAACCCAGTTTTAGAGCCAGATGTAGATGATCCTCTCGTGCAACCTGATCATTGTAGTGGGGACCAGGCCGAAAATGCTACTATCAGTGAGGGCCGTGACGGTAATTAATTTCCACTTATAATTTTTTCTAATTATACCTTGATGGTTGTCCTTATAACGTTTTTTGTTTAAATGACAGAGAATGTTTCCCTTGAGGATCTTACCACCGGAGAGGAAGACAGGGCAACAGTCCCAACGGCGACAACTGGTGCACCAGGTAAATAATCTCATTGCAATTTTTTTTATTAATATTACCGAACTAGTTCAATGATATTTAAAAACTGATAATTAAAATTTAATATTATCTGTTTTTGGAGGCGATGCCTCGTCACTGGATGAGACTAGACATCGTGACAATGCAACTAGGTCAGCGGCGACAACTGGTGCACCAGGTAAATAATCTCATTGCAATTTTTTTTTATTAATATTGCCGAACTAGTTCAATGATATTTAAAAACTGACAATTAAAATTTAATATTATCTGTTTTTGTAGGTGATGCCCCGTCACTGGATGAGCCCAAACATCGTGAATACGCAACTAGGTCAGCAGTGCGGGTTGAAAGGCACGAAACAGGAGCAGAGCACGATGATATTGATGATGTAATTAGGAGCTTTAAAAATAGAAGAAGAAAAAGAAAATTTGACAATGTAAAATATTGTATTATTATAAGACAAACGTTACCATACTTGGAATGTTTTTTGCGTTATATAAAAAACTCATTTATCATACTATTTTTATGTCAAGCATTAATTGCAATGTTTCCTTACGTACTTTTTGTTGAATTGTTTTTTTATTAGTTATTGAATATTTTTTTTTATGCTCATGAAAGTAAAAAATGAAATATAGATTGGGTATTGGGGAATTGAGAGTGATGTCAGGGGGGGGGGAGGGGCCATAAGAGCTTCCACCTTCACGTGGTTGGCCCTGTTTAGTAGAGAATAATTTATTGGAGCGATTTAATCTTGGAGCAAACCTCCCTTGATCCAGCGTAGCAACAAAAAAGTCACTGTTGACTTAGTTGCTACTCTTTCAGATCGTGGGAGGCTTGTTCCAAGTTCATGCGACTCCAATAAATTGTTCTTGAAATGAAGAGGAGCTTATTCAGGTATGTTTTGACATTTTCAACATATGTTCTAACATTATCATAAGAATGCATCTTAGAGTAAGAAATACTACATCAATTACTTGTATTTATTGTATAGATAATGATGGATTTTGATTGACTTGGCAGTGCAGGTACAAATCCTCTTGCATCATGAGCAATACAACTTGTCAACCAGGGTCATGTCCAGGATATTTTTGCTTGTGCGCTTGACCAGGTTCGTAATGTCACATTTTGTAAGTTCCTTTACGGTTCATAATTCAATATTAAGCTTGTTCATGATTATTATCTAGGTTTTTTGTATGTGTTTTTTCATCTATTTGATTGTAAGCAACTCTGCATGTTTCCTATTGTTCACTATGATTTCTCCCATTACCACTCCCGGGATGAATCCGACTTTATTTTTACATAGGTTACTTTATTGTTACTATGATTTCTCCATTTACGATTTCATAGGTTACATCATGTAAAGTTGTCAATCTCGGGTTGGTGATGAGCTTTAGTTCTCCAGATTTGGGGATTTTCTGATATTTTCTCCCTCATGTCATTCCTGCATCACCTCGTTGTTTGAGCATGCCAATTTTCTACCACTTGTACCAATTGGCACATGTCAATCTCTGAGTAGTGCCACATTTCACCTATTTTCAGTGAGAGTTTAGGGTTTCTCTAACATAGCTTCAGAAATCCGATTCAGTGCCTGCTTGAATATCGTCACATAATACTCATGGTTTGGATTGATGAGCATGTTCTGAATGGTTGGTTGATTCACAAGAACCACCCATATAGTCATCTTGAGATATTTCAGAAGTTTTCTCGGGTTTCCTTTTTCACCGTTTCTAGTGGGTGGGATGGTGTGGGGTGATCCATCAATACTGGTGCTCTTGTAGTAGGGAATTTGTTTTGGGGATATAAAGGAGCATTTGATGTAGATATCCCATTGGATGCATTCATAGATGGGCATGAGAGGTCAAGAATTTAAATTAAAAATATGCAACCTCTAGCATGGCAACTTGAAGGCCGCGAGAGACACTGGTTAAAGATTGTTTTGTGCTGGCCTTAATATAGTCGTGATTTCTTTCTATTATCTTAATGCAAATATATAGTTTGGTCTCATTAAAATGAGGATTGTGGTTGTATTTCTCTTTGGTTGTTTCTCTCTTAATGCTCCAGAAGTTGCCAAAAGTTGCGATAGTTGTTTAGTTTGCTTGTTACAACTTAAAAGTGGTTTTTAGCAATGGGAGTCATGTTTTTTAAGGTTCATACTAATATGAAGATCTTGTAATTCTATATTCAACATAAGAGAATATGGCCTCTGCTTTGGGCGGTATGACAACAATTGCCACATCTACCTCATTGGGTAACAATGGAAAGGGGAAGAAGTTGGGTGCAATGTTTGATAATTATGGCAGACAATTGTCTTCTCTTTCAGTTTTTTCACCCATTTCCTTTAATCGCTCAAGCAGAAGAGGGACTCTGAGATTACGCGACAGAGAGAAGGTAGTTAATACAAGAGCTATGGAAAAGGAGTTGTACTTCAACAAGGATGGCTCGGTGACAAAAAAATTGCAGGTCAGAGAAAAAATTATGTTTAAAGGAAGGTCACCTGCACGTGAAACTTCACTGTGGTGGATCTTTCCTTGTCCACTTATATTCGATTTTAATGTGTTATTTTAATTTTTCATGGAGGGTTGTTTTGGCATATGGTCTAGCATTCAATTGCACACTTACTGAAAGCATTGTCAATTTGTCTTGCAGGCGGTGTGAACAAACTTGCTGATCTTGTTGGAGTCACCCTTGGGGCGAAGGGAAAAATGTTGTCTTGGAGGGCAAGCATGGTTCTCCGAAAATATTTAATGATGGTGTGACAGTAGCTAAGGAGGTAATTTGTAGATGTGTGCTCTGGTTTTATTTTTAACGTTGTATTAGTTCCCCCTCTTAAATGTCTTAGATTTGGTAGGCATAATTTGAAAACTCAAAGGTGAAAGGAAACATATTTGTTGCCCAGTGGTCTACTTGGCCTATGGACTAGCCACATTAGAGTAATGCATAAAGCTTTTCACAACAATAAAAGGAAAGGGTTACGGCTGAGTCAAATTTTATTGTTATTGACATTGTAATGAAATGTATCTCAATGCTATGGTTTTGGCCTTTTTATTGGTTGAATTAGAGGACCCAGTTGAAAATATTGGGGCCAAGTTGGTAAGGCAAGCTGCGGCAAAGACAAATGATTTAGCTGGGGATGGAACCACAACATCTGTTTTTCTTGCACATGTTGGAATATTGAAAAATTCCAGAACAATGAATGGAGAATAAATCTCCCTTCCTCTAACACAGAGAAAATAAAAATTTCTTTGACAGGAGACAAAGTTTCAATACTTTGAAAACAAACTTCTATTCCCTTCAATAACTCAAAAAAAAACTATTACAGTACTTCCTCACTGAGAGGGATTACAAAATTATGACTACTACAAAACGCAGTGCATAAAACCAACTCACTGTCTGTTCAAAACAAACATACTCTGTCTCTAAAACACTCTGCTGTGTTTTTCCCTTTCGCACTGCTGTGCATACACACTTAAAAAGTCACACTCAGTCTTTCACTTTTTACACACTGCTGTGTAATAAAAAATTTACGTACTGTCTATAAAAAAAACTACCAAGCTTTTTCGACCTTTTTATTTTTATATGCCGTAACATATAAAACATATTATAATAAACCCTCCTTTAAAAAAAATAAAATTAAAACTAAATTCTATGGCCCACCTTTCATTTCGCATATGATATATATATATAACCTATGTATATATTAAACTATCAAAACATTAAAGAACCCTTTCCGTCGGACTTCAAAAGTCTGAATAGTTTGAATTTCAAACCAAATTCGCGTTCCAAAATGGGATGCTGACGTCTGCCTAATTTTAACTCGAATTCTCAATCCAATGTGCCCTATAAAAAATTCGGGTCCGGTTTTCGGGTTTTCAGATTCCCTTCAATTTCATGCGATCCAATATTAATGCTCCACGTGTCCTCCTTTTGAATTTACAAAACTGTCGGGTAAATTTTTGTTTGTTTAATTTCTGGTTGGTGAATTGAGTTAATGCTGGTTGTTGTGTTTAAATACAATCCTGTACAGAAATATGGCTGCGGCCGTCTACAAAATAAAATTGCAGGAATTTTAAATGCTGAATTAAATTTCTGGATGGCATGCAAGCAACCTCCAAAAAAAAATGTTGCTGCTGCATCCGTCCTTCTGCTGCAGCAGTTGAAGTTAAAATTCAACAGCACGGGGTTTAATAAGTGAGGGTGTAAAGGTAACTTTTTGTTGATAGTACTGGATTAAGATCATCTATTCATTTTTGTAGGGTCTTATGGTGTTTGGTTTTTTAGTTTTGGGTTGGGCTTATTGAGTCTAAGATAGTTTTTGAGTGAAAAAATTGCTATCGAGTATTAAAATTTTTTGGTTCTTTTGTCAAAATTTATGAGCTTGTTAGGAAATACAAAACTGACAATGGTTGTATCTTAAATTTGTGGAAAATAATTTGAAATGAAAACTTTTTGTTTAGGTTGTTGCAGCAGGTGCAAACCCCATTCAAATTACCAGGGGCATTGACAAGACAATAAATGCCCTTGTTTCGGAACTCAAAATTATGTCAAAGGAGGTAAACGCTTGCCTTTTGAGTAGGCTGGTTTTCCTTTTTGCTGATGGTTTGGTGTATCTAATTGAATTAGTTGCCTAAGGTATTTTTGGTTGCAAACTCCTTTTCATTTTTCATACGGTATTGGCCTTGTGGAATACATTTGATTGTGTGGTCTTGTTAGATCTACAACATTTGTAGTTGTTTAGTCTTATGGCCGAGGTGCACTTTTATTATGGAAATAGTTGATGCAATATTTTCATTTAATCCTTACTGCAGGGTAGCATGTTGAGAAGTTTCTTGTGAAACATTTGGTATTCAAAATGACACTTGATCCTATATAGCATCATGCACTTGACTTCAAAATTCATATTCAAAGCGTGCCAGACAATTCTTGCAAAATTTCAAATATTTATGTTGTTTTAAACCATTATCTTTTTCATGTATTGGATGCTGAAAATGTGAAAAAGACTTTGGTATGAAACAAACTGGTGAATAATTTCCAGCAAAACAACCACTTCCAAGACATGATTTAGAAGTAGAACAAATGTGCTTATGAAGCATAGAAAGATATCCTTGATGCATTGTCAATATTTGGCTAGGGTTATTTTTGGAGAAAATAACTCCTTATTCCTAGAATAGTGATCTTCAATACAAGTAAATGCCAGAGAAGAGAGATCATCGTGTGATGCAACAAAACTGAAATTGGACCCCCAAGGAGAGTTGGTGTGTCTACAATCGCTCTGTCAGCATTTTCCCTTGGTGTACCCCGTTCTTTTCCTCCAGCCTGAGTCTTAATTGACTTCTTCTTTCTTCGGGTTTATTTATCAAATTCGTAGAACTTGATAAATAAATACTATCCACAATGGTTGGACTTTAATTTATATTCCCGACTTTATATTATCTCCAATCCTTATAACCAATGTTTAACTTTCAACACTTTGTATTTATACTCCACGTTTTTTTTAAAATAAATAACTTGTAATGAACTTTTGGCTCTATATTTCACCACCCAGCCTTACAACAATCATGCTCCAGACTTATGCTAATTATCCGCCAATCGTTTAATTAAACAATTTCATTATACTCCGGCCCCACCTATATATATCAATAACCAATCAAACACTCGTATAGTACCTGGCTATCCTCCGCACACCTTAGTTAACCTCCGGGCAAGTTCAACGTGCGACCACCGTCCGATGGCCCTTCTCCAAATCAACGACTCTTGGCAATTTCGCTCGGCTTCCAACGTCGGGCTTTAACGTGCGATGGCATGGGTTAAACGGTTGTTTTCCGGGGTCACTTCGCCACGTGTCACATTCCCTATGGAATCGCTCGCGAATAGGAAATACCGCCTACTCCGCAAAAGCGGTGCGATATGGGCAACCCACTTTTGTGATTCCGCTCGTGGTTTTGGTAGAGGGCTTGACCACGGGTGCAAGTCTGGTTCCGCTATCCTTTTGTTTGTTAACTCATGTCCAATCCTCAGGTCAGGTTCCAAAAGCACAACAATTTTGTCTCTTTATTGAGCGGGATTTTTATATTTGAACAGTTTTCACGACCCCAGTTCTCTACACAGACCTCGCCTTGGATATTTTTACATAAAAATGATTGTTCTCAATAATTATTTATATAAAATTTCCACATGTTTAGTGTGGTATTCCCATGATATATTATAAATATGTGTATTATCAAAGAAAACCAACACAAATTTTATAAGATGGGATCAAACAAAATTGTTCTTAAGTCGAGCCCGCCGGACTTCAAACGGTGATAAACCATAATTCAAACCAAATTCGCGTTCCAAAATAGCCTGCTGACGTCGGCCAATTTTGTGACGCGAATTTCTTATCAAATTCGCCCTAATATTTTACGGGTTCGGATTTCCACTGCGCGAGCGGCCCAAACAAAGATCCGCTCCAATCAATTTTTGCCACGTGTCCTCAATAAAAACTTTCCCTGCTCCCGGCTGCGGGTGCATTCGATGGCGTTTAAGGTGATGGGACATGGATATGGCAATTTCATATCAATCGCATTAACATTTAACGCTGTTCAATTAAATTTTCACATCAAATCTGCATTAATTAATTTTTAACACTGTTCAAGATCCGTCCTCCACTCCTCTTAGCGATTACGCACGCTCCAATTTGATTCGGCCTTCGTCTCTCATTATTAATGATCAGAGATTAATTATGACGGGCGTCCTTTGATTGCATTGCAGATGGGTCGAAAAAATGGCGTTTAGCCATGGTTTTTCAGACAAGCCGGTTGCTGGATTACACTGCCTGCTAACTGTGACGATAAGGAGAAGTGGCCAGCTGAACTTCTTCCTAGACGTTGCTGCATATTTGCATTTCTCTCGGTTCTGTCTCTGTCTGTCTTCCTCTGTTAATTGCAATTCTGCTTCTTCGTCTCCTCTTGTGCCCACTGCGCCTGAGATTGCACCCATGCCTCGCGTGCGTCATAGGATGCGTTGCCGTAGGGGGAGCACTAGACGTCAACCCCGGTGTGCTCCCTCCAGCCCCTCAACAGAGTCGACTTCCAGCCAGTCCAGTGATTATTACTTAGGTCGATATCCAAATACTAGGAGTGGGCGGGGTCGGCTTGTAGCATCTGGCCACCGTATGGATTCCCCTGCTCCTGGATTCCCCACCGTTAGTTCACCTTCTCCCACGACGCGCACTGCGCAATTTTCTTTTAATTGCTCTCTCAACCGCCCAAGAATCACGGCTTTTGTCACTGTGGTCTTCCGCGAGGAGGCCCAAACGGAGGAAGAATGCACCCGTCCGGCGGGTCTGAGCTCGAAAAAAGCCAGCCAGCATTTAGGCCTTCAGGAGGGGAGCCGTGGCATGCATGTGGAGGTAGCACCTAGCGATCCTGGACCTTCCGAAGGATGGTGCCGAATCGTGGAGGAACCACTGGAGGAGTAGTTTGGTTAATTTGTTTTTCTTGCTTAGCAGGCCCACTTAATTGGGCTGCTTTTAGATTATTTTACTGTGCTGGACCTTTGTAATATTTTTGAATTCTGTAAATTAAACGTTCAAGACTGGTTTCCCCGTATGAGGGCAATCTTCTTAATTTTTTGATTTTTTGATGACAAATTTGCCATGAGTATGGCCAGGCAATTTTTTTGACTTCGGTGTAATTTTATTCGCAATGTTAATAGATTAACTTTACTTAGAATTCTCACATGATTAGCGTTTTTCTTGATCTGTTCAAGGATTTTGGGTACTTTAATTTGTATTTAGCACAATGGACATCGGTACTCTATCTGTTGCTTTACTGTTCTACATACTACTATTTCACTTTCTTATAGATGCCTCGGGCATATTTGAATGCTTTCTCAGATTGTCGATAATCTCCATGTGGACCGTTACTTGATTTTATATCATGTCCCTGTATGTGACATGGGGTATTTTTCTATCATTGTCTGGGGTGGGACTTCCACTTTTCTGGATGGATATTTGGGTTCCAATCTTCAGATGTGAAAATGTAATGACTTCATGGACTATTTTACTTCATATAATATATTCAAAACAACGTTTTTTCTCTTGTGAAAAAAAAATGATTAATGTTTATCACTCTGCCTTCAAAACTAGCGATGCTTGTCTATGTTGCTGGTTTATTGATATGGTCTGATGGTATTTTTATATTTGGGACATATCACACTCCTCACATGATTAGCGTTTTTCTCTGTTCAAGGATTTTGGGTACTTTAATTTGTATTTGGAACAATGGATGTCGGTACGTACTCTATCTGTTTCTTTACTATTCTACATACTGCTATTTCACTTTCTTATAGATGCCTCGGGCATATTTGGATGCTTTCTCGGATTGTCGATAATCTCCATGTGGACCGTTACTGGGTTTTATATCATGTCCCTGTATGTGACATGGGGTATTTTTCTATCATTGTCTGGGGTGGGACTTCCACTTTCTGGATGGATATTTGGGTTCCAATCTTCAGATGTGAAAATGTAATGACTTCATGGACTGTTTTACTTCATATAATATATTCAAAACATTGTTTTTTCTCTTGTGAAAAAAAAATGATTAATGTTTATCACTCTGCCTTCAAAACTAGCGATGCTGGTCTATGTTGCTGGTTTATTGATATGGTCTGATGGTCTTTTTATATTTTGGACATATCACACTCCTCACATGATTAGCATTTTTTTCTGTTCAAGGATTTTGGGTACTTTAATTTGTATTTGGAACAATGGACGTCGGTACTCTATCTGTTGCTTTACTATTCTACATACTGCTATTTCACTTTCTTATAGATGCCTCGGGCATATTTGGATGCTTTCTCAGATTGTCGATAATATCCATGTGGACCGTTACTGGGTTTTATATCAAGTCCTTGTATGTGACATGGGGTATTTTTCTATCACTGTCTGGGGTGGGACTTCCACTTTTCTGGATGGATATTTGGGTTCCAATCTTCAGATGTGAAAATGTAATGATTTCATGGACTGTTTTACTTCATATAATATATTCAAAACAACTTTTTTTCTCTTGTGAAAAAAAAAAATGATTAATTTTTATCACTCTGCCTTCAAAACTAGCGATGCTGGTCTATGTTGCTGGTTTATTGATATGGTCTTATGGTCTTTTTATATTTTGGACATATCACACTCACATGATTAGCGTTTTTCTCTGTTGCAGGATTTTGGGCACTTTAATTTGTATTTGGAACAATGAACGTCGGTACTCTATTTGTTGCTTTACTATTCTACATACTGCTATTTCACTTTCTTATAGATGCCTCGGGCATATTTGGATGCTTTCTCAGATTGTCGATAATCTCCATGTGGACCGTTACTGGGTTTTATATCAAGTCCATGTATGTGACATGGGGTATTTTTCTATCACTGTCTGGGGTGGGACTTCCACTTTTCTGGATGGATATTTGGGTTCCAATCTTCAGATGTGAAAATGTAATGACTTCATGGACTATTTTACTTCATATAATATATTGAAAACAACGTTTTTTCTCTTGTGAAAAAAAAAGGATTAATGTTTATCACTCTGCCTTCAAAACTAGCGATGCTGGTCTATGTTGCTAGTTTATTGATATGGTCTGATGGTCTTTTTATATTTTGGACATATCACACTCCTCACATGATTAGCGTTTTTCTCTGTTGCAGGGTTTTGGGTACTTTGATTTGTATTTGGAACAATGGACGTTGGTACTCTATATGTTGCTTTACTATTCTACATACTACTATTTCACTTTCTTATAGATGCCTCGGGAATATTTGGATGCTTTCTCAGATTGTCGATAATCTCCATGTGGACCGTTACTGGGTTTTATATCAAGTCCCTGTATGTGACATGGGGTATTTTTCTATCACTGTCTGGGGTGGGACTTCCAGTTTTCTGGATGGATATTTGGGTTCCAATCTTCAGATGTGAAAATGTAATGACTTCATGGACTGTTTTACTTCATATAATATATTCAAAACAACGTTTTTTCTCTTGTGAAAAAAAAAATGATTAATGTTTATCACTCTGCCTTCAAAACTAGCGATGCTGGTCTATGTTGCTGGTTTATTGATATGGTCTGATGGTCTTTTTATATTTTGGACATATTCGTTTTTCTCTATTGCAGGGTTTTGGGTACTTTAATTTGTATTTGGAACAATGGACGTCGGTACTCTATCTGTTGCTTTACTATTCTACATACTGCTATTTCACTTTCATGGACTGTTTTACTTCATATAATATATTCAAAACAACGTTTCTTGTCTTTTAACGTTTCAAATTTTTTTTTTTTTAAATTGAACCCTCCGTCGGTCTACCGACGCCTTGTAGACGTCAGAATTGCGACAACATAGAAACGTCGGAAGAGAGACAGTATGAAAACATCGGACCACATTTCGTCGGAATTGCGACAGGTTACAAACGTCGGAAGAGCGACGTTCCAAACGTCGGACCACATATCGTCTGAATTGCGACAGATTACAAACGTCGGAAGAGCGACGTACCAAACTTCAGACCACATATCGTTGGCATTGCGACATATTACAGACGTCGGAAGAGCGACGTCCAAAACGTCGGACCACGTTGGGTCAGAATTACGACGGCTTTTAGGCGTCGAAAGAGCGACGTTCCAAACGTCGAACCACATTTCATCGAAAGTGCGACAGTTTACAAACGTCGGAGGCACGACGGTTTGTGAGACGTCGGAAGAGTGACGCTTGTTTGGAAGCGACGGAAGAGGTGTCGATAGTGCGACACTTTTTACGTGCGTCGGAACTGCGACGGCAGGACAAACCACGGTTTGTCCGCCCTCGAACTGTTGCTCTTGCAACGACTATGTGTCGGAATAGCGACGAATTGGCCGTCGGAATTTCCGCCAAATTTTCTAATGCATGGGGGAATATGTATTGAATAGTCCAATGCTTTCTATTCCTATGGGAGGTGTTGATGTTGTACTAGGAGTACAATGGTTACAATCTTTGGGGACGATAGCTTTTAATTTTCAAGAAATTTTCTTCAAATTTTTTTCAGAAGGAAAGGAAGTCGAATTAAGGGGTATTTTGGGGAAGTTGGGAAAGATAATAAGCTCTAATGTCATGACAAAGCTTCTAAAGAAAGAACAACGAGGCGTAATTTCACAATTATGCTCACTAGAAGTTCCAACATCAAAATCATCCATTTCTGCAGATCTCCAAAAGTCTTGGACAATCATTCCAAGGTTTTTGAAACTCCCAAAGGACTCCCACCTATTCATGATCATGATCATGCTATTCATTTGATTCCAAGAAGTGTTCCTCCAAACATCAGGCCTTATAGATATCCTTATGTCCAAAAGAGCGAAATTGAATGTATAATTGTAGAAATGTTAGAGGTCGGTATAATTCAACCTAGTAAAATTTCTTTGTCTACTCCAATAGTATTGGTGCAGAATAAGGATGGATCATGGCGCATGTGTCCGGATTATAGGGAAATCAATAAACTCACTATTAAATATAAATTTCCCATTCCTCTGATTGATGAATTATTGGACGAATTACATGGAACAATTTATTTTACCAAGTTGGATCTTCGTTTGGATATCATCAAATTAGAATGAAGATTGAAGAGATTTCGAAAACAACATTTCGAACTTATGAGAGTGATTATGAATTTTTGGTCATGCCTTTTGGCCTTACCAATGCACCTTGTAAATTTCAAGGCTTGATGAATTCCATTTTCAAACCCTTCCTTAGAAAATTTGTGCTAGTATTTTTTGATGATATACTAATCTGTAGTCTTGGAAGGATCATGTTCAACATGTTGACGAGTGCTCAAACTATTGCGGGGAGAAACAATTATATTAAAAAACATCCAAATGTTTTTTTGGGGTACAAGAGGTGGAATATCTGGGTCATATTGTATCTCACGAGGGTGTTAAGCTAGACCCTAACAAAATTAAAGCCATTAAAGAATGGAAAGTCCCCACAACCATAAAGCAGTTGCAAGGATTTCTTAGGTTAACAGGGTATTATCGCAAGTTTGTTAAGAATTATGGGAGAATAGAAGCACCTATAATAACATTATTGAAGAAAGATGGATTTTCATGGACTCCTGAAGCAACTAAGGCCTTTGAACATCTTAAAGAGTCAATGTGCCTAACACCAGTCTTAGCTACGTCGGACTTCACAAAAACCTTTATTGTGGAATGTGATGCCTCAGGAAATGGAATTGGTGTTGTTTTAATGCAAGAAAGAAGACCCATTGCTTTTGAAAGTTGTAAAATCAAAGGAAAGTATTTACATAAATCTATTTATGATGAGGAAATGTTAGCAATACTACATGCACTAAATAAATTCTGACCTAACCTAATGGGAAGACACTTCAAGGTAAAAATTGATCATGATAGTCTTAAATAATTTTTGGAACAAAGACTATCCTCAAAAGAGCAACAAAAATGGGTCACAAAGATGTTGGGTTATGACTTTGAAATAATCTACAAAAAAGGGAAGCTAAATGTTGTTACAGATGCACTCTCAAGAAAGAATGAAGAGGTGGAAGCATTGCTTTGTGCCTTATATATTATCCAACTAGATTGGATAACCGAAGCAAGGATGAATGGAGGAAGGACAAAGAAGTGTGGACACTCATTCAAAAGTTGCAGCAATATCCTAGTACATCTAATACATTTAGCTAGAAAAATTATTCCTTATGGTACAAAGATCGCTTATATCTTTATAAGAATTCCAAACTAAAATAAAATATTCTTTTGGAATCGCACATTTCTCCTTTAGGAGGACACTCAGGATTTTTAAAAACTTACCATAGGGTGAAGAAATAATTTTTTTGGGATGGCCTTAAATCTGATATTCAAAATTTTGTGGTGGAATGTTTGATTTGCCAGCAGAATAAAGTTGAGACAATTAAGACCCCGGGTCTTCTACAACCTTTATCCATTCCAAGTCAACGTTGGGAGGAGATTTCAATGGATTTTATCACAGGTTTACCTAAGTCCGAAGGAAAGAGTGTCATCATGGTGGTAGTTGATAGATTTACCAAGTATGCACACTTTTGTGCATTATCTCATCCATTTAAAGCAAGTACAGTTGCTACTAAATTTATGGACAGAATTCAAAAGCTACATGGAAGCCCAAGGGTTATTGTGAGCGACAGAGATCCCATTTTTACTGGAAATTTTTGGACGGAGTTATTTTCTTGTTTGGGTACTCAATTACTCATAGCTCATCTTATCATCCTCAATCTGATGGTCAAACTGAGATCGTAAATAAATGTTTGGAAGGATATCTTCGTTGTTTTGTATCTGATAAACAAACACAATGGGTCAAGTGGTTACCTCTTGCTGAATGGTGGTATAACACTTCCTTCCATACTCCAGCAAAAATGACCCCATTTATGGCACTTTATGGATATCATCCACCATCCATCACATCATATTTAAGAGAAAATTCGAAGGTTCAAGCAGTGGAAGATCACATCGAGCATCAACAAGAAGTTCTCCAAATCTTAAAGGATAACCTGACTTTGGCACAAAATCAAATGAAACAACAGGCAGATCAACATCGCAGCGAGAGAAGTTTTGATGTAGGAGATTGGGTATTTTTACGGCTACAACCATACAAAAAAATGTCCCTCAAGCAAGTTAAGAAGGATAATAAATTATCGCCAAAGTACTATGGTCCTTACAAGGTGTTGCAAAAGATTGGTACTATGGCATACAAATTGGAGCTTCCTGCTTCTTCGCGAGTACATCCAGTTTTCCATGTTTCATGCTTAAAGAAGGTTATAGGTGAAAATATTCCAGCTCAAACAATATTTCCAGAACTTGATGAGGAAGGAAAAATCATATTGGAACCTGAAGCGGTCATGGAAACAAGAACTCGACAGCTACGGAATCGATCAATTTCAGAGTATCTCATCAAGTGGAAGAACTTACCCACCGAAGATTCTACATGGGAGGATGAGAATTTTATACAGAAGCACCCAGAGCTACTCAAGCGTTGAGGACAACACTTTTTTGAAGGAGAGGGGCATGTTAGGTCCCTATATTACTAGTATAGTCCCTTATTGTTGTTAGTGCAACCCCCTTATTGTTATTATTGTACCCCTGTAACCCCCATATTGTTATTATTGTGCCCTTAAATTATTATTGTTAGGTCGGCTAGGATTACATTGTGGCCCCATGGACTCCTATATATAGAAAGGAGGTTTTGTGATTTGTATCATCCAAGAATTGTTCATTCATGTAATGTATTGGAGGTTTCCCCCTCGAAGTGGCTTATTTCTAAAGCGTTGATATCTCTTTTCTTCTATTCTTGGAGCTGGTTTCACAACAGACTCTCGCACCAAGGAAAATTATCCACATTACAATGATTTTCAATAAATGACAGAAAACACTAGGACCACACCTTTATATTGATAGACACTAATAATAAAGCTAGCTCTCCCCAACAATTCCTTTTAAAACTCTTAGGAAAATTGACTCGCTACAAAATATGGGCTCCTGTACCATGGATAATGGTCCAGTTACAATGAATTGACTCTTGAATTTTTGCAATGCTTCTCAACACATAGGAAAATTTTTGATGATGTGACTACGATGGCTACTCTGTCTTCATAAAATGTGCAATATGACTTGTTGTAAGGATGCCTTCAAGAGATGATGAGAATGCTTGGTTGGTTGTCACTTCAATACCTTGTGCTCTAGAAACTTCTTCCACCCACAAATAAAAGTTCCCAACATGATACCCAATACCTCAAGATAAAACAAAATTACCCCTTTTTGAAACTTACCTTTGCCTGAAATACACTTTTTAGTCCAAAAACGATAAAATGCAAGGCTTATAAATTAAATGATAATGATACATACCCGAAGTAAGATTGTGCCTTTTGTACTTCCATTATGATGTCTCTTGACTTTTCCACCAAGTTTACAATCAACCTAGGACTGGACTGACTTTCAACTATGACAGACTTAAATGATACTTTACACACTACCTAGACCCAAAAATAAACGAAAGAAAACTACACAAGAATCTTAATAAAGAAATATATATGAAAAACCCTAATTAATGTGAGAAAAATTGACATAATTATGTGACAATGTTTAATGCAAGGTGTATGAAAAAATTTAATTCAAGGTGTATGACAAGCTTTAATGCAAGGTGTGTGGCCAACTTATCATAAATGTATGACACACACAGAACACCTAAACAACATAAACTACTCATTGTAGTGGAATTCCCTAAGTCTTACCCATGAGAGTTAGAAAAATATGCTTATGTACACAATAGTCCTAATTCATATCCCCATAAGATTTAATGTGCACGCAACAAGAATATGGCGCAATATTTTATACCACAATCCTAATTACAACAAGACCTATAAAACAAACCTAGAATACAATCCCTAGCCTTATTGAACTAGACCTTAAATAAGACTAAATAATACACCTTTTTTACACCTCAAACCTCAATAATAATCACAATTTTATGTCTTGATTAAACCTTCTACATACCTTACACTTGAATCAGGCTTATGGATGATACCTTTAAGTGCTTGGAGGGCCTTAAAACTGGTGATAGCTCCTCGTTGGATGTTGATTGATTCTTTGGAAGCTTTTTGCACCAAACATCACTCAAACATCACAAATATTTCCTTAAAATCTCGTTTTCTTCCCTATAATGAATGCTACATTTTGCGATCAGGTATTCATGTATTGATTGAGAGATTGAATAGCCTTCCAAACACCTTTCCACTTACAAACGTCTTTTAAAAACCCTACAGGTCTTGGTTCATCAAGATAAGAGCTCGGTCCATGACCATTAGGTGATATCAACACTTTTTAGGCCTTTTTTGGCCTCGAAAAAACTTCACTGCTCCTACTCCAGAACTGTTGTAGCATATAGTGCCCTAAAATGAGGTTCTACATGTCTCGATCAAGGAATATAATAGTTTAGATATTAATACATGCCAAAAAAACCAATATCCAAACATTGAGATAAAAACCTTCCCCGCATTCCACAAATCTTTGTAATTAATATTAAATGAATCTTGAATTTCAGAGGAGACCTCCTTCCTTTTATTAGACGTTGAACACTCTATTTAATTTTTGAGATAGAGAGTAGTTTTTATTGTTACTCCATTTTTTGGTCATCTAACCTATTGTTATTAGATGGACCCAAGTACACCATGTAAGACCAATTTTACCCTAAGTAAAATTACACTCACTATGAAAAATAACTTAGTAAACCACCTTTATTAAGTTGTTTATGGTCTAAACAGGAAACCCCATGAGAAAATATTAAATAAATCTACATTTGTTTGATTCTCCTCAAGGAATAATTAATTAAACAACAATTTAATTAATATTCCTGGTTATATTTAACCCAAAACAGGGAAATTAATTAGATAAATCATTATTTATCTTATTATTTCTTAAGAATAATTATTTAAACCTTATTTAAATAATATTCTTTGTTAAATATGACTAAATCACCCTTAAATAATTAAATAAATCATTATTTATTTGATTATTACTCAACCACATCCTTAAAATGTTAAATAAATCATTTATTTATTTATTATTTACAAATAAAGGGATTTGACCCAAGTCAAATTCCTTTTCCCTCCAACAAATATAATAAAATATTCCATAAAAGTTGGATCTTGATTTGGTTAGTAATATTTTAATTATGCACCAATATCTAGACTAACTCAATATTTTGTTATAAATAGAAGGGTTTTCCCATTCATTTACCACCTTTTGTTGCCTAAAGATCACTCTGGATCTATACTTTTGGTCTGAATATTGATCCACCATCATAGTCATATTTTACTACCATTTTTGTCTAGGTTTTCTACACCATCAAAAGAGAGGAATTTTAGATTTGAAGTGCTGGGGACTTACAAGAACCCATTCCATTGAGGAGAATAGGGAACACCCTCTTGTGTTTTCCTCCCAGGTGCCATTAATACAAAATTCATTGAACATATTCTTGTCTTGTCTATTGGATGCATGGAGTAAATCTTGTTTTTTCTACTGCTTAATGTCTTCTAATGCATAGATCTAGATTTTTGCAGCATTTATCTTGATCACCTAACTGCAGATCTGAGGATATCGGCATCCATATTTGCTGTTAGGGCTATTTTTTATGCGCAGCTAAAGTGGTATTTTTTCGTACGCTTGGAATTAAGATTCATACTAACAACTGACAACTCCACACGGGTTTACGATTATGACCGCTGTCGTTTTTCTGATCCTTGCATATCTAGCTGCTTCAAACCCTAGGATTTTTCTTCAGCCCCTTGTTTTTGCTTTTCTTGATGTTATTTTTAACCTATAAAACCCTAAAATGATAAAAATTCTAACTTTTGTGTGTTTTCGGACCTATTGCGTAGGTGACAGACATCAACCGCAGCTGAGACGAATTTTTTTTCTGAAATCTGCCGCCGAAAGTGCCGGAAGTGCAGGTCGCACTTTTTGGCCCAAAAACTACGACTTGGAGCTTCAGGAAGCAAGAATCAGCCCAAAAACTGCGACCTTTGCTGAAAACAGGTCAGAAACTGCGACCTGGATTTTTTGCAGGGATTTTTGTGAAAGTTTTCTGGGTTTTTCTGAGCCTCTGTTCAGGGTTGTATGACCTCTGTCTCTGCCCGTTTCGGACCTGTAATTGTTCTGTTTTGCTCAACTAAGTGGGAACCTAGTCCCGTAGGGCTTCAGTACCCTCCACTTTTCGTGGAAGAGTTTTTGCTGTTGCAGGTTGTCTGAAATTTCAGAGTCTTCAGCAATTTTTTCAGATAGGATACCTCACCTTTAGATCCGCTTCAGATCGGCTTGTTATCGATCCAAATCACCTCATTTAGCTTTGTTTGGGTTTTCCTCTAGGGTTCACTCCGTTTCCCTCCAGGAGATAGCCTTTCTCCACCTCTTTTTAAAGTAATTTTTCCTCTGATTTGTTGCTGTTTTCTGCACCACTTTCCAACAAATTTTGTCCTTTAGATCCTTGTCCCTCTTGACCCTAGATCTATTGGCTTTTTTTAGTGTGTTTTGATTAGTTTTTTACTCACCTATAGACTATTTTTTGAGAGACCCGCCTCCTTGGGTTTAGATTATTGCATTATTAGCTGTTTATTTTCTGTTTTTGCAGGCTTATATACTGTCATTTGCAGGTTTATTTACAGCTGTACAACACACTTTTTCTTTTTCTCTACAAACGTCTGGGTTTAAAAATTAAAATTTACACACTTTTGCACACACACCCTAAGAAAAAAAGGGCTTGGTTAACACCGCCAAGAAAATACTCTAAAAACATTGAAATCAATTGATCATACACCTCTCTACCCTTGTTTCAACATTGTAATCAATTGATCCTGCACCTCCCTGCCATTGTCGATCTCTTTTTCCTTTATGTCGTGTTTGTGTTGTCATCATTGTGCCATCAAGGAATTTATCCTGAAGACTTCTTGGCCTTCATCCTTGGTTTTCGGTAGGAAGACTTACTCCTCCGGGTAAGATTCGAGTTAGTCCTCCATCGAGTCTGTACACCGACTCTTCTTCTGGTCCTTTGGGTTCTCCTTCTCATCCTGCCTTTGGTTCTCCCCTTGACACCTTCACCATGTCTGGTGCAGGACCTAATGCTGGTGGTAACCCTGGCCCTCATGCCGGGAATACCACTGTGGGACCGCAAGAGACACTACCCCGGCTGAGCCCTTGCTCCCCTTCATGGCGGGCCTCAGCCTCCCCGATTTTGACCATTTGATAAATGAACCTATACACCATGATGCTAGTTGGCCTGCTATGCAGAAAAATCTCCCTTCTGACATCCCAAAGTTTGAAGGCCTTGTTGGAGAAGATCCTTCAAATCATGTTCGATCTTTCCACATGTGGTGTTCATCTAACTCCATTACCGATGACTCTGTTCGTCTTCGGTTGTTCCAACGAACGCTTACAGGTGAAGCTTCTAAGTGGTATGTTGATTAGGCCCCTTCCTCCCATACCACCTTTGTGACTCTTGCCCGAGATTTTCTGTCTTACTTCTAGCTTCCTCTTCGTTATGATACTGGTACCGAACTCTTGACTTCTTTCTGTCAATCGTCTGCGACCCGCCTATCCGACCATGTCCAGGAATGGCGGAGAAGAAAGAGCCTATGTCGATCCCCTACCTTTGAAGACTGTGTCTACATGGACTGGTTCCTCATATCTCTCTTGCCGCCTATCGGGAAAGATGGCGCATCTCACTTTCCTCAAACCGAAGAAGCCGCTCTCCAAATTGCGTTAAAATATGACCTGATCTACGCTCAGTCGAGTTATGTTTATACCGTTCTACCTGATCTTCCCAGACCCGGTGGTGCCAACGCACCAGGGGCATCTCACACCACCGACGGTATCGTTGGAGCTCTCTCTAATCCATATGCTCAACCTACCATGGGCTATGGTTTTCCATAGGGGGGGGCCAACACCTCCTGCACTTTTCCCCCTCCTGGTAGCACGTTTCCAGGATACGACATGCCTCCTCTTTTTTCCCAGCCTCCTGTTTACCACACTGTTACCCAACCTCCTTATTATCGGTATCCACATCCTGGTGCTCCATCTCGTCTAGCATTAGCACCTCCTCCTCCCTTGCCTTCTCAACCCCCGCAACAAAAACCACCACCCCGTCAGGGGCAGGTGTATGCACAGCAGGGCGTGACTAATCCTCCTCCCTCAAAAAAGAAGAGGAAAGGCACTCAAAATCAAGCTATCCCTGGTAATCTTGGACCTAATCAAGGTAATGCTCCTAACACTACGAACCAGCAACAGGGCACTCAGTCCAAGTAGGACAGGCCTGTTCGCACGAACAAGCCCTGTTCTTGTTGTGGTGTTTATGGTCATTATACGCATGATTTTCCACTTTTTCCACATAAGCGGCAACTGTGGGAGTCTCAAGCAAAATTGAGAGGACAACAAGCCATCCGTTCCATTCCTCCCAGTCCTGCACCTAGTCAACCGGCTGTGCTTACCGATCCTTTCCCTCAGCAAGGATTTGTGGCTACCCAACCACCTGAAGGTCAGGTGGCCACTCAACCTCTTCCATCTGGTACCTCCTATTACTAGATTCTCATGATGAACTCTGATCAACCTTTAACCGTAGACATCAATCTTCAGACTCGGTCTCGTCAGTACAACAAGCCTCCCTCTACGTCTGTCTCTGAGCAACCTCCTTCAGTCTCTACAGAGCCTCTTTTGACACCTAATGGTCCCTTACAGATCCCTCAGCTTAAGGCGCAGGTTCATAGCAAGATCCCTAAGGGACTAGTACACCGAAATGCTGCTTTCGGCAAAGCCACCCATTCGTATAGCATAGTAGATGATTTGGCACAATCCTCGGCTGCCATTTCAACGCTGGAACTCCTCCAGTCGTGCCCTTCACAACAAAAATCTCTACTATCTACCATGGGTGCTGTAGATCCTTCCGACGATCGATTGATTGTCTTTGATGTTGACCGATCAGAACATCCTCCTCTCCCTGCTTCCATCGCCTTCCAAATCCTAGTCAAGATCCGGAACGCTAATGTTTCTCGGTGCATTATTGATGAGGGGGCATCCACCTGCATGATGTCTGCTTTGGTTTGGAAGAAAATCGGATCACTTGAGTTGGCTCCTTCCACGATCACTCTCCGAGCGTGGGATGGCCATGCCTCCAAGCCCATTGGCTTATTCCGCAATTGTCCTATTACTGTTGCGGGCAAGACTGTTTGCATTGACATAGAAGTCATAGATGCCCCCTTAGATTACAACATTCTATTAGGTCGTAGTTACACTTATGCGATGTCTGCTTTCCCTTCTGTGGCCCACCACAAGATTTCCTTCCCTCATAATGAAAAGATAGTCACCATTGACCAGTTGACATATTACGAACCGAAGTCTTAGACCTCCCCTAAGTCGACTATCTCTTCGGTGGCCAACAAGAAAATCATCGATCCTTTAACCAATGTTTCACCTGGAGTCTACAAATATTCCTCATTTCTTGGTACATTCCCTGGTCTTCCTCCTCCTGTCTCTGATCCTAGCTCATCGAATGTTTGCATGATGCAATCGTCTCAAGCTGCCCTCAAGCGGCCTGCCTTGGCTAGTCGGCAGCCTCCTCGCCCTCCGCAACCTTCTCCTAGCCCTTCGATTCAGCCTTCTAGACCTCCTCCTCTTGGCCCTTCTGCTGGTACTCATGAGCCTCTTTACTTTCCTATAACGGTTCCTCCAGGCCTTAACCATTTAGGAGTCGTCCCACCTGGCCATTACCCCTCTGGTCAGATACCGTTCCTAGCTCCCCCACCAAGAGTCTATACGGCACCTGTCATGGCCACCCTCTCTCTTCCTAACTTGACCCTGGGGATTCCCATCTAGTACCTTGATCCTCCAGCCGCTACCCTGCCAGGTCAACCCAAACCTTACCTTGCTTTGACCCCGGTTCAACCGGTCCCCATGACTTCTCCTGCTGCAACAGTGCCTCAACCACCTCAACAGGAACCATCTCTTGTTGCGACTGCTTCAGGTAAGAAGGGAAAATATCGCAAGAGGGCCTCCAAGGACAAGGCTGCCCCGACGGACCCAGCACCTCCCCTACCCGCAAAGCCATGTGCTTTGTGTGATGTCATCGGCCATGCCACCCATAACTGTCCTGAACTGCCCTGTATCAAGCCCATGGTTAAAGTTGCGTTCCCTGAGTCTATGGTCCTTGAAGCCTTTGTTTCTTCCTCGACTGTAGCCAAGAATCCTAAAACTATTCACACTAACCAACCTTGTGCGTTGTGTGATCTCCATGGCCATTATTCTCACCATTGTCCCCGCCTTACACATTACCGCACCTCGTTAGAGGTAGTTCGGGAGTATGAGATTGAACAAAACCAATATGCCTCTCCTGTACTTGCGCAGTATGCTGCAGGCCAGACTGAGGATTTACTCGCTCCCATTGACATTCCCCCTCCTGATGTCGAGATGAAGGAGCCTACGGCCACCATCCTCTACCTTTCATCATCCATGAGACCTTGGGTGGAAGCTCCCTCCGAATCTTCCCCTGTTGCTTCACTTGACCTCCCTTTAGCGATCACCCTAGACTCAACATCATTAGATCCCTTACCTTCTTGTTCTTCCATCATCCCCCGTGACGATGCGCTTGTAAAACTTTCTTCTCATGATGATGAGTCAGGTAGATTCATCGCGTCATGTGGTCTCCCTTCATCCAGTCACTCAATCTTCTATTGCGATGATCACATCATGGAAGCCATGTCCATCCTTGAATTCATCTTTCTCGCCCACAAACGGGATAGCACCACCCGTGCCTATGGTGAATTTCATGATCTCAGCACAAGTTACACCTCCGGTAGCTCCCACACTCCACCTCACCGTTGGTGTGTGAGTAGTAGACATCTTACCCAGATCACTCCCTCTCACAGAGTGCGTTCGATTTCTACTTTGCGCTCAGGTTGCCAACATTTTTCATCATCCTTCCAGTTATTGTCTTGTGGAACCTTTCATATGGACCTCCCGTCCACACCTTATATCGGTTTTGCTGATGGTGCAAGTCACTACTCCAAGAATCTAGCCTCGGCAGGTTGGGCCATTTTTACCCCCTTGCACTCCCTTGTTCACTCGAAAGGGGTATGCATTGGTACTACTACCAATAACCAGGCTGAATATGATGCAGTACGAGGTTTATTAGCTGATGCCCTTTCACATCGCATCCTCCACCTTCATGTTCGTTTAGATTCCCTACTTCTTGTCATTCAATTTAATGGTGTCTATCATGTGCATAATCCTATCCTTTTTAGAAGATATTTACGAGTGAAGCTTTTGATGCGTGAATTTGAAATCATTACATTCAGTCATGTACCTAGAGAACAAAATCACTATGTGTAGAAATTTGAATAACTATTAAATTATTCACCGATATTATCCTGATCACACACTATTTGAGTTTCATGCATAATACATAACCTCTTCTACTATTGATCATCAATTTGCAGAAATATAAACAATCGCATGCGCACATTAAAACCATAAACAATCACACATATAAACACAGTATTTATGAGAAAGATTAAAGCTGAAAACCCCCAACTATTTGTATATTATAATGATAGAGATCATGTAACAATCATTGTACAAACTCCTCACAAGCTCTCAGTACAATCTCCAATTGTTACACACTACACAAGCTCAGATCTAATAGAACACATGCTCCAATCTGCTCCACATGTTAGCCTGCCTCTACTGCGCAATCCAAGATGAATAATAGCCCAATCTGAGTTCGAATCCCTCTGGTATACACTGCGCAATCCTCATTGTCATCTCCATCAATGTGTGGTGCAAACTCATGCACCAGTATAGTCACAACTGATAGTCACACTGCTCTTTCACGTACCTCTTCACTGGTGTCCACTGAAACTGTCCATGTACTGAAGTTAACTGATGTATTCTTTAGTTGATTTATGAGTTAATAATTAGTGAATTAATTAATAATTAATTCACACCACTCTCACTAATTGTATCAATTAGTTAAACTGAATACAAATAGCTCAACTATGTTTAGATTAGTTAAACTGAATACAACTCCACTAAATTCCTCAATCAACTCCACCAAACTCTGCCACTTGAGTTCTAACTGAAGTCTCCATGCAATAGCTCCACTTGACCCTCAGGAATAGCGTAATTCCTTCTGTTAGCTACATGTGCCACATCTGTGCACTTAACTGAAGTGCTCCAAGAGGATAAGATAATTTTTAGAGTCCAAATATTATTAAGAGCTAATAATATTCGACATATCTTTTTTTAGACTGGCAATCTAAAAATAGATTCCGCCCAATATGTCTAAAAATAGAAGTCCATCTATTTTTTCCGACTTGACCAACCATCCAAAAATAGGATCCTGTAACTCATAGAACATGATCCATATGTCTAAAAATAGACATAGTCTAAAAATAGACTTTGCGCCAAAAATAGCCTGCGGGCCCACTTAGTGAAGGCGACTCCTTTCCACTAAGCTCATCATCTTGTTGCAATCTCAAAAATATGTAGATAGCATTGCAAACAATATTCTAGATTGGCATTTAGCACACACATTTAACACAAGACAATAACATAAACATATCAAAACGATGCATATCCATAATATGTGTCGTATAAAATGTTTTAGATTCCATCCACTCTGATACATATGACCTGCCCATAGCATGTTACAAAACTCAAAACTGGGGGAACTACCTACCCCTACACACTAATCACTATCTGGAGGATCTCAAGCCAATGGCTCTTCTTCCGCAGCTCGTAGATCACGCATACCCTATCTAGCCATCGCCATGCGCCGCATGACCCCTCGCCACTCAGAGGGTAGACCAATACATGGCTCTATGTACTGGTCATCTAAGTCCTGCCAGCTGCGCTCTGAAACACCGGTCAAAAGCCTCTCACATCTATGACAGATATCCTCCAGGAGGGCTGCTGCATCCTCATTTTGCTGCGCCCTCGCTCCACTAGGTCCTACGGTCCCCAATACTGCAGGTTGTCCCATATATCTGGCCGATTTTTACCGGTGCCGTATCTGCATACCAAAAGTGAAAGAATCAATACCACATACAATATTCTATACCTTTACATGCACATAAAATATTAGCAATTTGTCACTTACCATCAGGCCCCCATATTTGACCAGGCGGCAGTGGCAAATCTGGGTCCCCATAATAACTCATCCCAATATAGGGATAGTCGTCTATATACAGTGGCATCTGATCCCAGTGAACAAAGAACTCGGGTCAGAACACCTGTCCAACTACCCCACCTCCTCCTCTGCACAGTAGTTGCCCCCACCAATGCATCCTAGGCTCTCTCGGGTCCCCATCTTGGAGCTGTATGCGAGGTCGAAGTGTCGGGATCTTCTCAAAGAAGAACGAGCACAAAAATGTACCATATGCACAGTCATGGTTCACTTGCCGCTTGCATAGCAACAACTGTCGTTTCAATGACGACAACATCATCTGGGCCCACCCATAGTAGGTCCCACTCAAAACACTCTCCACAAGCATCATCTTCCCTTCAGTGTGTGATGGAGTGCCTGGTTGGCCAGGATCCGTAGCACCGCTGCGGCCACAACACGGGTCTCTAACCTCTCCAAATCCCCGATAGGTATCCGAGTTCCATTGAATTGGAGACCTGGTCGACAATGGCGCTCTACAAACTCTATGATATTCCTCCCTCACGGTAATACTGGCTGAGTATTCCCTACCATCCTAAGTGGTGGGAGACCAGTCAGGAAATATATATCCCGGACCGTCAACTCGATCCGGTGCCCCTGCACTATAAATATCTCATGGTCCGGGTCCCAATAGATGACAATACGGGCCAATAAAGGCTCTCCAGCTCTCATCAAAGGGTTCTCCACAAACTTCAGAACCCCAAACCTGGCCAATGCACTGCGGACACCCTGATCCTCCTGGATCTCTGACCGTAATGCGCCTAAGTCTCTTTCTCTCCAGTTGATCTGTAATTCTGCCATATCTTCACAAAACCATCATATTTTTCAGAATACAGATAGGAAAGATTGTATCTCATCATAAAAAACCCATTACTCAGCCAAAAAACAACACAGAAAAAACCCTCCCTGACAGGTCGCACTTTTCAGGCCCAAACCTGGTGATAATTTAGGATAATTTAGGATAAGAAGAGTATGGATTTCAATAGTTTCCATTGGCTGGTCATATATAAGAAATAAACATATTAACATAATAAAAATGATTACCTTGAACCCTAATCTATGATTTTTGTTGGCCATATGGAGGAGACAATTTATTTTAGATTGTGATGGATACATTTAAAAAAAAATGTCTCCTAGGATTATGCTCCCATGAACCTAATCAATTACCCTTAATTTAATTAATCACTAACCCTTATGAATATTTTTCTAGAAAAATTTTCAATTCCACTAAAATTTTGAAATCAATAATTGGCTTAGTGCATATCGTCCTACCTAAGTTGTGAAGTTAATGATTAGTTTATTGCATTTGGTTCTTGAAGTTATTCAAATTATACACAATGACATTGTGGCGAGAAATATTGTCATATATTGACAACTGTAGGTGAATTAATGATAAGGTGTCATGTTACTACCCTTTGGGGTTTTAGCCCACAAAATTGGGTCTTCAAATTAAAATGGAAATAAATTTCAAACCGTAGAGAACTATGTGGGGTACCATATATCATAGAAAATATATTTTCAAGGAGAATCTAACTAGATTGATTAGGAGACAAGAAACCAAGAATTTTGATACCAAAATTTCCTACAACAATCGAGGTAGCTTATGGTGCTGATTGGGTTGACATCAATGGCAACCACCTATCAATAATATCCCCCTTTGGCATTGATGGAAACACAAGTACTCCCCCTATGATCATAACTCCCTTGACATCATGCTTCTACCCTTCCTAATTTTTTCTCTCCCCCTTTGACATTAATGACAAAGGGTATCTCCCCCTAACAACATGCATCTCCTGTGGACCTGTAACTTGCCTCGACTCCCCCTATCTACTTGACGAGATAAAAGAATAGGATAATGGGAACTTGGGATAATCCCAAGTGTTTGGTGAAGATACTTGAATTTTTCATGAGGTAATGGTTTGGTAAAGATGTCAACGATTTGTTCTTTGGTCCCAATGTATTCAACTCTGATATTATTCTCTCTAACTTTTTCTCTAACTAAATGATACTTTATCAATATGAGTTTCATTTTTGAATGTATCACATGATTCTTGGAGATACTCATGGCACTGGTGTTATTGTAGAAGATTGGAATGGTCTCATCAAACTTCACTTGAAGATCTTGTAATGTTTGTTTCACCAAGAGAACCTACGTACAACAAGTTGTTGCTGCTATGTATTCTACTTCTACTGTGGATAAGAATATTCATGATTTATTATTACTAAACCATGAAAGAAGATAACCACCTAGTTATAAAGTTTCTCCACTAGTACTTTTACGATCGTTGACACTTCCTTCCCAATTAACATCTGTATATGTTGCAATAGTTAACTCATTTCCCTTAGGATACCATAGTCCATATTTTGTGATTCCCTTGAGATATTGGAAGATACTTTTTACTGCAATGACATGAGATTATTTTGGTGCTTCTTGGAATTGGGCTACTTGTCTAACTTCCAACATCACATATGGTTTGTATCCATAAATAAATCATCCATATTTTGCTTGCAACTTGTCAGCTTCGAAATGATTTTTCTTAGTGCTTACTTGACATACTATGCTTCATACGAATTGTTACTGTTGATTTTATATGTCAATATGGATTAAATTTTTCTGCCATTGAAACTATCCATAATATTCATTTATCTCTGGAATTTTTAAACTTGCCAATGATTTATCTTCAAATGTGCGATTGTTGCTGCTTAGACTCCCCCTCTTCAATATCCAGGGAGTCATCATGTTGGATTCTTCAAAATAATGTACCACCCAACTCTTCGGCTAGATTATCCTAAACCTTGTCATTTTATAATGTACTTCTTTCTACCTCAAGATGTATTTCCTTTACAAAGTCTGAAAGCATTACCGCTGAAACCTTCTCATTTTCTTGATCTTCTTGCATATGTTTTCCTTTCTTGTACTTGATTTTGGGGTTGTCATTCATGGAGGATTCCATATTGTACCTTCAATATTGAGCTATGTGCCCATAGTTATGGAGTTTGTAACATTCAATGTTTGCCTTGAATAATGGAGCATGCAATGTCAACTTTCTATTGTTAAAGTTGTCGTGAAACCTGTCTTGTGACCTTGAAAATCTAATTCTAGGATACCGACTTCTATGGTTTTGATTCCATTGAGAATATATTTGATAATTGTACTTGTTTTAAAAATCCATAGCCATATTTCCAAATTAATCACATGAAAAATAATAACCATTTAATGAATTTGTGTACTTGAATGAGTTATCTTGTATGAATGGACTTTTGTATTCATTCCTTCTTGGAGGAAGAAATTTCTCTTGATTACTTATTGGAGTTGTGTCATTTTTAATATTATTTTTTCCTTCATTTTGATTTGGATTTTGACTGCTCATGAAATCATGTAATTCTCTATAGCTACTCTCAAGGTTATGTTGGAAATTTCCCCTTTTTTCTTTCTTTCGTAGAGAGACTATTTAGGCTTCTAGTTCTTCCCTTGCCTCGTTGTTTTTTTTTTTTAACTCATTCATGAGTGATTCTTCAATTCGTTTGGCTTATTCTGAATTTACTCTGAGACTGATGATTTCTTCTTCATTCCTTTTGTTGAGTTTATTTCCGTGTTCTTTTACTTCAATTTGGCTTCCAAAGAATTGACATTTTTCATTTTTGTTTTGAGTTATTTTATAACCCTGACAACTTCGTTTTGAAATTCGATTTCAGTCATTTCTTCTTCTTCATATTCTTATTCGTTAGGTGCTTCCTTATTTTCGTGCTTAGCCATAAATAATACTCTTTCTTTGTTTTCTTCATGACTGCCACTCTCTTCTTTAGATGAGAAGCTATCTTCCTTGAAGAAAAAGATTTTCTTAAACCCTTTATTGTTGTTGAAATTTCGCTGACCCTTATTTCCTTTTGTATATGTTTCATTCTTATGAGGACACTTAGCTGCAAAATTACCAATATTACCACAACCGAAACATGCTAACAAAATTTTTCCTTTGTAATTACACATTCTTCTTTCCATATTACTCGTAAGGTAGGAAAATTCTTCATCTGAAAATTCCTCTTCTTCTTCCTCTTCTTTGAAATTAGATATCTATTTCCATTCCCGGTCTTCTTGGATGTTGTGAATGTTGTTTCTATATTATATGAATCATATTCCTCTTCAATCCTCATTTCATAAGCTATAAGTATCCATATAGTTTTTCCATACTCAGGATGCTTAAATTTGATCTATCTCCTAAGACAAAACCCTAGGTTTGTTGGAAGAGTTCTAAGGACCTTCCAAACAATGATATTTTTATCAAATGGTTATCCTAATTCTTCCAAGTCAATTTTTACTTTATCTACACGTTGAAAGTAGCTTGCAATGTTCTCATCCTCTTTCATCCTTAGTTGTTCAAATTGAGCTCTGTAAATTTGAATTTTTGCTTCCTTAATCTTTGAGTCTCCTTCATATATATTTTGAATCTTGTCCCATAGTTCAAAATTTTACAGCCCAATGCATTAACATAGACAAATTGAGTGAGTCCACTTATAATAAGATCCTTGAATTTGACATCATATACAACATTTTTCTTACCTTGTTCATCTGTTGTTCTAGTAAAGCCTTGTTTGACTATTTACCAAACTTCATATCCTTGTTCAAGTAAACGAACCTGAATCCTTCCACTCCATAGCACATAGTGATCTCCATTAAAAAAAGGAACTCTATTCTTTGTGTACTCCACGATATCCTTCCATTTGTTAAAATTATAGTGAAGGAGCTTGCTCTGATACTAATTGTTGGAAATACTGGGGGGGGGGAATCAATATTTCTTACAATTAAAACTTAATTAATAATTTTGAGATCATTAGTTAATATTCAACAGTATTATAATTATTCAATAAAGTAGTGAAAAATAATGAAGAAATATATAGACAATAGGAACAATATTTTTAGGTGGAAAACCCCCTCTAGGTCAAAAACCACCAAACACTTTTCTAATAAATTCTTTAATCTTCAGCCCCAACTAAAAACAAAGCTACAACTTCCTATAATTATAGAAAATCATTCTTCTCTAGCTTCCATTGGAAGAATTCCCCAATGCCCTGGTTTTATTAACAATCAACTGAAAGGATGCCCCAACACTCTAGCAAGCCAAAACTCGCCCTAACACCACCTTACCACCCTGAAGTGTTTAAAATCCCCAACCTGAAGGTTACTTCATTCACCTGTGTAACCCCACCCTATCACCCTATAAAGACATAATAAATAAAAGATGTGGACTCCTGTACCAAGGACAATGATCCACATTACAATGAATTTTAATAAATGATTGACAACACTAGGACCATACCGTTATCTGTATAGACACACTACCTAGACCTAACAACAAACCAAATAAAACTACAAGAGAATATTAATCAAGAACTAGCTATGAAATACCCTAATTATTTTGACAAACCTTGACATAATTATGTGACAATCTTTAATGAAAGGTGTATGACAAAATTTAACACAAGTTGTGTGAAAGACTTATCATAAATGTATATCACACACACAACACCTAGACAACATAAACTACTCACTGTAGTGGACTGTGGAATGCACTAAGTCTTACCCAAGAGCTTTAGAAGCATATGATTATGTATAGAATATTCCTAATGCACATCCCCATAAGATTTAATACACATACAAAATATGGCACAAGACTGTATACCAGAATCCTAATTAGAACTAGACCTATACAAAAAACTTAGAATGCAATGCCCTAGTCTTATTGAAGTAGTGTTGGGTGTGTGTTATATTCTTATCTAGGTGGATCTTGGTGGCCACCCATCTATTTAGTTTGGACCCCCACCATCGATTCTTTCAATTTTTCAATTTCAACACAATTTACTATTTTTAGCAGTTTTTCGGGTCTTGAACTTCTGGAGCCGTTTTGAGGCCCTAAACGACGTTTTTTGGGAAAACCAGGAGGAACATGGGTCTTTGTACAATTATTCTCACTCAAAAGTTGTATTCCTCATATATATATTTATAACGAGGTATTGAGCGCGTCAAACGAAGATCATATGCCAAAGTTACGTCCCCGGGAATTTGATGTACCAATTTACCCAAATGGGGCCACTTCATCTCCAAGGGTTATGTTTTTGGATGCTTAGGGTTTTTCATTGTTTCTAAATAATAAATAGGCCTTCAAGCCTCATTGTAACACATTTCAGAGGCATGTATCCGCCACATATCTTCTCAGAGATAAGCTACCATCACCCTAGCTAGTTTATTTCCATTATTTTTGTACACATATTTGAGTCCTTTGATTTTAATGAAATGGAGTTTTATTTCCGCTGCATCTCTGTGTTTTTGTTTATTTTTGTATGTTACTGCATTCCTACATAAATCTAGATCAGTGGTATCAGAGAGGTCTACTCTTTCTCTGTTTTTGTTTGCATGTCCCCAACGAGGTCAGGGTATAAGGAGTTAGGGCTCGATCTGGTTGAACCCTTGCAAGTTCAGCCTTGAAAACCCCAAAGACCTCCAATGGTAGAAGAAAATAAAGACGATGGAGCAGGAGATCCTATCAAAATATTGGTTAAGGAGGCCCTCGAGAAACAGAGGAATGCAATGATGGATAAATTTTCCTAGATCCTTCAACGGTTGCCCACCGGCGACGCATCCACATCCAGCAGCCACTTTGGAGGTGTCTCTCCTTTCAAGGTACAAGTCAACTTTGAAATTCCTGTTTTGAAATCCAGATAGATGCAGATGTTGTAGATAAATGGTTGAATTTTCTGGAAGGGTATTTCTCTGTCCAAAATTTCTTCGACTGAGAAAATATTATTTTTTCACTCCTGAAAGCTGCCCCCCATGTCAAGGATCAGTGGGAAACCTACTATGAGCAAAAGGACGAGAGGGAACCCTCTCTGTTCTTGGCCACACCCACTTGGAATTCATTCTGAGACGAAATTAAGGAAAAATATCACTCTGTGGGGAGCTATGAGAACAAGTACATCTAATGGACCACACTGCGACAATAAAGGGATCAAGATGTGCACGAACTGACGAATCTGTTCCATAACCTGTGCAAAAAGTTAGGTATTAAAGATTAAGAGAGACATTTGGTGCTTAAGTACCGTAGTTGTTTGCACCAATACAATCAGGAGGAAATGGAGTTCCTCGACATTACCTCGCTTGGCACGAAATAACGTTATACCGCCAAGGTCGAGCATAAATTTAAGCAGATGAAGCGAGCATTTGGATCTGCGAATCCGAAGCCAGAGAAAGGCGTCCCCGAACCGCAAAAAAAGGGGAAAATCCAAAGCGGGTTGAATCAAAACAACACAAAAAATCAAAATAAGGACATGGGGAAGTGGTGTGAATTTCATAATATCCCCACTCACAACACAAATGAGTTTCAGGCCAAACGGTCGTTGGTGGCCGAACTAAAGGCACCCGAATCTGATGCATGTTCTGATCCTGAGTCAGAACCAGACAAGGGCAATGACAAAGGGAAGCAGATCATTGATGCGGATCCCAGTTCCATTGTTTCCATCACCAAGCTCCAGGGGGAGGATCCAGAGGATCTAGAGGAGGGGGAGCACCTCTTCCATTCACAAATGTGGGTGAAGGGTTCTCCACTGCAATTCCTTGTCGACAGTGGAAGCCAAAAGAACCTCATTTCAATAGAGGTCGTGAAGCGGCTCGGCCTACCGACCATAGCACACCCGCAGCCATATACCATTGGGTGGGTTCATGAAGGAAGAGATCTCTGCGTCCGCCAACAGTGCCGCCTTCCATACAACATCAAGCCATTCGCAAATGAGGTATTGTGTGATGTTGCTCCTCTAGATGTGTCTGATGTATTATTGGGCCAACCATACTTGTGGAAGCGACATACTATGTATGAGTCTAGGCCTCGTGTTTTTGTTATTACTTTGGGAAATAAATTGTACAGGATACCAGAGATAGTACCACCTCCTTCCATCTCTTTGACTATTGCAAAACAACACATTAAGCTTGTTTCCCAAAACAGGAAATTTATTTGCATTACCATTCACCACAAGGCAAGATGAATATTGTGGCAAAAAGCTCGAAACAGGTCTCCCCTGCACAACAAAAAAATATGGACAAATTCATGGGGTAATACGAGGACATTTTCTCCTCACCCACAAAGGTTCCTCTACACTGTAAGGTCAAGCACTCCATTGATTTGACCCCAGGTGCACTGCCCCATGATATTTCCATACCTCATGTGACCACACAGACAAAATCCACACATATAATTTCTGAGGCTGATAAAGAAACCGAATTTACTGAACGCATCCAGCACGTCCGCCCCCAGGTCCACGACATGTTTGATTAATCCAATACGAATTTCAACATAATTTGCCTCATCCCATGGAGGAACTCAACGCATTAGGGACCACTGCTTCCTAAAGGGGGAGAAATGATCTAGGTGGATCTTGGTGGCCACCCATGTATTCCATTTGGACCCCCACCATCGGTTCTTTCAGTTTTTCATTTTAAGCACAATTTACTATTTTTAGCAGTTTTTCGGGTCCTGAACTTCCGAAACTGTTTTGAGGCCCTAAACGATGTTTTTTGGGAAAAATGGGAGCAACATGGGTCTTTGACCAAGGTTTCTCACTCAAAAGTTGTAGCCCTCACATAGATCTTTCTAACGAGGTATTGAGCGCGTCAAACGAAGATCATATGCCAAAGTTATGTCCTCGGGAAGTTGATGTAACAATTTACCCAAACGGGGCCCACAGTTTTGGCGCTTCATCTCCTAGGGTTAGGCTTTTGGATGTTTAGGGTTTTCCATTATTTATCAATAATAAATAGGCCTTGGAGCCTCATTGTAACATAGTTTAGAGGCATGTAGCTACCACATCTCTTCTCAAAGATAAGCTACCATCGCCCTAGCTAGTTTATTTCCACTCTGTCTCTAAACATATTTGACTCATTTGATTTTAATTAAATGGAGTTTTATTTCTATTTTATCTATTTGTTTATGTTTATTTATGTATATTATTGCGTTCTTGCATAAATCTAGATCAGTGGTATCAGAGAGGTTTGCTCTTTCTCTGTTTTTCTTTGCATGTCCCCAACGAGGTCAGGGTATAAGGAGTTAGGGCTCGGTTTGGTTGAACCCTTGCAAGATCAGCCTCACAAACCCTGACGACGTCCCATGGCAGAAGAAAAGAAAGATGAGAGAGCAGGATATCCTATCAAAATATTGCTCAAGGAGGCCCTCAAGAAAGAGAGGAACGCGATGATGGATAATTTTTCCTAGATCCTTCAATAGTTTCCCACCGACGACGCATCTACATCCAACAGACACTCTAGATGTGCCTCTCTTTTCAAGGTACAAGTCAACTTTAACATTCCTATATTTGAAGTCCAGATAGATGCAGGTGCTGTAGATAGATGGTTGAATTTGTTGGAAGGGTATTTCTTAGTCCATGATTTCTCCGACTGAGAAAATATTATTTTTTCACTCCTCAAAGTCGCCCCCCATGTCAAGTACTGGTGGGAAACCTACTGTGAGAAAAAGGACGAGAGGGGACCCTCTTTTTTCTTGGCCGCACCCACTTGGAATTCATTCTGAGAAGACATCAAGGAACAATATTACCCTGTGGGGAGCTATGAGGACAAGTACATCCAATGGACCACACTACGAAAACAAAGGGATCAAGATGTGCACGAATTGAAGAATATGTTCCATACCCTGTTCACAAAGTTGGGTATTAAATACTTAGAGAGACATTTGGTGCTCAAGTACCATAGTTTTTTGCACCGATACATTCAGGAGTAAATGGAGTTCCTTGAAATTACCTCACTTGGCACGAAATATCGCTATGTCACCAAGATTGAGCAAAAATTTAAGCATAAGAAGTGAGACTTTGGATCCGCGAATCCGAAACTAGGGAAAGGTGCCCTCTAACCACATAATAAGGGGCAAAGCCAAAGTGGGGTGACTCAGAAAAACACCACAAATCCAAAGGAGGACACGGGGAACTGGTGTGAATTTCATGATAGCCCCACTCACAACACAAATGAGTGTCGGGCCAAATAGACATTGGTGGCCGAACTAAAGGCACCCAAATCAGATGCATGTTATGATCTTGAGTCAGAACGAGACAAGGGAAATGACAAAGGGAAGCATATCATTGATGCGGATCCCAGTGCCATTTTTGCCACCACCAAGCTCTAGGGGGAGGATCCTGAGGATCTAGAGGAGGGGGAGCACCTTTTCCATTTGCAGATGTGGGTGAAGGGTTCTCCACTGCAATTCCTTGTCGATAGCGGAAGCCAAAATAACCTCAGTTCAGAAGAGATAGTGAAGTGGCTCGGCCTACCGACCATAGCACACCCACAACCATGTGCCATTGGGTGGGTTCATGAAGGAAGAGATCTCTGTGTCCGCCAGTAGTGCCGCCTTCCGTACAACACTAAGCCATTCACAAATGAGGTATTGTGTGATGTTGCTCCTCTTGATGTGTCTGATGTATTATTGGGCCAACCATACTTGTGGAAGCGACATGCTATGTATGAGTCTAGGCCTCGTGCTATTGTTATCACTTTGGGAAATAAATTGTACAGGATATCGGAGGTAGTACCACCTCTTGCCATCTCTTTAACTACTTCAAAAAAACACAGTAAGCTTGTTTACCAAACCAAGAAATTTATTCTCATTACCATTTGCCCACAAGGCAAGAAGATTATTGTGGCCACAACTTCAAAACAGGGCTCCCTTGCACGACAGTAGCAGATGGAAAAAGTCATGGGGGAATACGAGGACATTTTCTCCTCGCCCATAGAGGTTCCTCTACACTGTCATGTTAAGCACTCCATTGATCTAATCGCAGGCGCATCGCCCCCTGATATTGCCATACCTCATGCAAAGACACACAAAGAATCCACACATGTACTTTCTAAGGCTACTAAAGTAACCAAATTTACTAAACGCATCCAGCACATCTGCTCGTGGGTCCACAACATCCTCGAGAAATGCAATACCAAGTTCAGCATAATTTGCCTCATCCCATGGAGGAACTCAATGCAATGGGGACGATTGCTTCCTAAGGGGGGAGGAATGATCTAGGTGGATCTCGGTGGCCACTCATCTATTCCATTTGGACCCCCACCATCGGTTCTTTTAGTTTTTCAGTTTTAGCATAGTTTACTAATTTTAGCAATTTTTCGGGTCCTAAACTTCTAGAGCCGTTTTGAGGCCCTAAACGATGTTTTTTGGAAAAACCAAGAGCAACATGGGTATTTGATCAATGTAACATGGGTCTCTGACCAATTTTTGTCACTGAAAATTTTTAGTCCTGAGGTAGATCTTTCTAACGAGGTATTGAGCACGTCAAACGAAGATCATATGCCAAAATTACGCCCCCGGGAAGTTGATGTACCAATTTACGCAAACGGTGCCCACAATTTTGGCGCTTCATCTCCTAGGGTTGGGTTTTTGGATGTTTAGGGTTTTCAATTGTTTCTTAATAATAAATAGGCATTCGAGCCTCATTTTAACATAGTTCAGAGGCATGTAGCCACCACATCTCTTCTAAGAGATAAGCTACCATCGCCTTAGCTAGTTTATTTCCATTCTGTCTATAAAAATATTTGAGTCATTTGATTTTAATGAAATGGAGTTTTATTTCTGCTGCATCTCTATGTTTATGTTTATTTCTGTATATTATTGTGTTATTGCATAAGTCAAGATCATATTCTTTCTAGGGGGTGGTCCCCATACGCTTGCACGGGGCGTAGCCTCCCCTATCAAGGGTTTTGTAGGGGGACAGTAGGCCCCCTACAAAGGCTCCAGGGCAATGCCCCGGGAAACTTTTTTTGAACCCTATATTAGGTGGGCGGGCCTGCCTATGGTTTTGTGCATGGGTTTCCACATGGTGTTAGGCATGATGGTTATCTGCTCATGGTTATTTGTAGATCTGATCAAGGGAACTACGATTATGTTCTAATCCAGGGTTAATCGATTGGGGTTTATGAATGCTTTGACATGTATATATGTGTTGTAACATTGAAAGGAATATAATGAAAAATTAATCTGGTAGTCTCGGTTTTGGGATCCAGGGGAAAATCTCTGTGTATATTTGTTTTATGTTTTATGCTCTTGCTATTGTTTATTTTTCTATATTAAGAGTTCGTTTCCAGACAATTTATGTACAGGGTTAAAACCTACATTTGGTATCATAGTTGTTTTGCCTTCAAGGGGACACCTTTGTTGCTGAGGGGTTTTTTTGTCGGGCTTGTGGTAGATCATGTTCAGTGGGGGATCTGCAAGATATTTTCTTGCAGTGAAAGAAGATGGTGAGTATTGGAAAGATAGAGATCGAGAAATTTAATGGTCAGAGTTTTGAGTTGTGGAAGCGCAAGATTGAGGATCTGCTGGTGGATAAAGATCATTGGATCACAGTAGTTCCAGGTAATAAACCAACGACAATGTCAGATGAATACTAGGTGAAGTTGGATCAGAAGGCAAAGAGCACAATACGGTTGTGTATCTTAGATTCGGTATTGTTGAATGTATTTTGGGAAGCTATGATGAAGGCTTTTTGGGACAAGTTAGGGAGTTTGTACCAATCTAAGTCTGCAGTGAATAAATTATTTCTGCAGAAAAAGTTGTATAACCCGAGGATGAAGGATAGAAACTTAGTAACAGAGCATCTGAACACCTTCAATACTGTGGTAAGTCCTTTTTCATCTGTTTATATCAAAATATCAGATGAAGATAAGTGCATCTATTTTCTGTGTTCTCTACCATATTCTTGGGATAGTCTGGTTGTTGCAATAGGTAGCAATATAACTAGCAATACAACTACCTTGAATTTGATGAAATTGTCTTAGCCTTGCTGTCGGAGGAAATGAGACGAAAAAATATGGAGGGCCACAATGGAGATTCCTTGTTTGTACGAGGATGGTCCTAGAACAGAAAAAAAATTATGTTCTCGAGAGGGATATATAAATCTAGAGGGAGATATAAATCTGTAGGAAAGCGTGTAAAAGTTTGTTGGAAATGTGGAAAGGAAGGGCACTTCAAAAAGGAATGTAGATCTAAAGATATTGAGAAAGGAAAGGGATCTAATGATGCTCCTTCTGCAGAGGTGAAAAGAACCTCAGATGAAGGTGGGGATGTGTACTTGGCTTATTCTTCAAGTACACATGTAGATCACGAGGCATGGTTGATTGACTCAGGTGAATCCTTTCACTTCACTCCCCATAGGGAGTGGTTCTGCGAGTATGATAAATATGATGGTGGTGATGTATTCCTGGGGGATGAAAGGAAGGCCATACTCGTTGGACGTGGAAAAGTCAAGTTGAAGTTGCAAGGTGGAAGGATTAGAACACTTCTTGGTGTTCTACATATTCCTATATTGGCCAAAAATATAATTTATGTAAGCAAGATGGATAATGCAGGTGTAAAAACAATATTCAAGAAAGATACCTCCAAGATGGTTCAAGGAGCACTGGTATTGATATGGGGAGTTCATATTGGAACTATGTACAAGCTTATGGGTAGCATTGTTATTGATGGGTGCAACAATTCTGTGGTTCCTGAAAGTGGAGCAGAAAGCCTGATGGTCTTTGGAGAAAAGACCATGCTATGGCATCAAAGGCTTAGACATATTGGAGAGAAGGGCCTTCGAATACTGCATGGTAATGGTATGGTAGAAGGTATGTCTAATTTCTCTCCAGATTTCAAGTTCTGTGAACATTGTGTATATGGGAAGCATAATCAGGTGAGTTTCTCTTTTGGTGCTAAGAGGGCGAAAAAGATATTAGAGCTTGTGCATAGCTATGTGTTTGGAATTGTGTCGGTTCCATCAATGGGTAGGCATGTGTGCTATGTGTCATTTATAGATGAATTCTCAAGGAATACATGGATATATTTCCTAAGTAAGAAATATGAAGTCTTTGACAGATTTAAAGAATTTAAGGCTCTGTTGGAAAACCAGACAGAGAAGAAGATAAAGGTGCGGAGGACAGATAATGGAGGAGAATTTTGCAAGAAGGAATTTGAAGCATTTTGTAAGAAGTGCGGTATAGCATGGCAGAAGACTACTCCATACAAACCTCAAAAAAATAGAGTTGCAGAAAGAATGAACAAGACGTTGATGGAAAATGCAAGAAGCATGCTTAGTGGTATTGGGCTAGGACGAGAATTCTTAGCAAAGGTCGTGGATAATGCATGTTACATGGTTAACAGATCACCTTCATCAACGTTGGAGGATAAGACTCCACATGAGGTATGGACCGGTAAGAAATCCTCTCCTTAACATCTGAGGGTATTTGGCTGTGATGCATATGTACATGTTCCAAAGGAGAAAAGGACCAAGTTGGATAATAAATATGAAAGGTGCATATTTATTGGGTAAATGGATGGTTTAAAATGTTATAATCTTTGGAACGCAGAAAGAAGGAAGGTTGTGTATAACCGAGATGTGGTGTTTAGAGAGGTGAAAGATGTTGTTAAACATGAATTCCTACCAAAGGAACTTGAGAAGATAGAGTTTGAGCTAAAGGAGGAATAATTGAAATCTACAACAGAACAAGATTCAGAAGAGGAAGAGCCAAAAAATCTAGCTTTGAGAAGATCAATTCAAGGAAGAAGGCAACCAAAAAGGTATAATCCATCTGATTTTTGTTCAATTTTTTTTTTATCTATCACTGATGATGATCCTAGAACTATCAGGGAGGCAGTGGATTCAGAGGATGGAAAACTCTAGGAGGCCATGGTTGATGAAATGGCATCCTTGCAAAAAAATGAGGCATGGGATCTGGTGGAGTTGCTGGTTCGAAGGAAACCCATTGGAAGCAAACAAGTTTTTAAGAAGAGGATGAATGTTGAAAAAAAGGTGTAGAAATAAAAAGTTGGGTTTGTAGCAAAAGGTTATTCCTAGGAGTCGAGAATTTATTTTGGTGATATTTTTTCTCCTATTTCCCAGTTAAGTTCTATTAGATTACTTTTATATATTGTTTCCGCATTTGATGTTGAGGTAGAAAATATGGATGTGAAGAAAATGTTTCTTCAGAGGGATCTGGAAGAATATATCTACATCAAGCAACCTGAAGGCTTTCAGGTGAAGGGTAAGAAAGAACTGGTATGCAGGTTAAAAAATTCTATGTATGGTTTAAAACATTCCTCAAGGATGGGGTACCATAAATTTGATACATATATACGTGTACTTGGCTTCACCAAAAGCAAAGTGGATCACTGTGTGTATTTTAAATTAATTGGTGACCGTGTTATTTATTTGGTCTTGTATGTGGATGATATGTTGTTGTTGAAATAGCAAAGAAATTATCTAGGATTTGAAGACCCAATTGTCCTCCAAATTTGGCATGCAAGATCTTGGTGCTGCAAATTATATTTTGGGCATGGAAATTAAATGATATCGGGAAAAGAAGAAGCTCTGGTTAAAACAGGGGAAGTATGTCGAGACAATATAACAAATATTTAATGAAAGATAGTAAATTGGTGAAGGTTCCTATTCCTGTAGGTGTAAAGTTATCTGAGGAACAGTGTCCCAAGACACAAGAATAGGAAGATGACATGTCCCGTGTTCCATATGCAAGTGTAGTGGGTAGCCCGATATATGCAGTGGTCTATACTAGGCTAGACATTGCACATGCAGTGGGAGTATTGAGCAAGTTTATGTAAAATATAGGGAAGGAGCATTGGACATCAGTGAAGCGGATTTTCAGATATTTGCGTGGCACTAGTGACTATGGTTTGTGCTACTAAGGAAGACTAGGTTTTGATAAAGTTTTGGATATCCATGGCTTTGTTTATGCAGACTGGGTTGGAGATATGGATAAAAGAAGATCTATCAGTGGATATGTATTTAGCCTATTTGGAGGTGTAGTGATTTGGATGAGAAAAAGACAATCTATAGTGGCTCTTTCAACTACAACGGTAGAATACATGGCAACCACTCATGCAAGAAAGGAAAAAGTTTGGTTGCAGAGATTGTGTTTAAGTATGGGGTTGGTGCAGTGAGCAAAAGTGAAATTTTATTGGCTAATAAACCTGCTTATCATTCAAAGACAAAACACATTGATTTTCAGTATCACTTTGTGAGAGATATGGTTGAGGATAAAAAGGTGGATACTTTGAAGAATGTTGCAGATGAATTGATGAAGTCTGTGGGCACTGAGAAGTTCTCTTGGTGTAGAGAAACAATGGGAGTTGCAGGGATGAACCAATTAGTAAGCTCTCCTATGTCCCCCTCTAGAAAGAAAAAAACAAGTGGGATAATGTTGGGTGTCTGTTATATTATTTCCATGACTAACTCTAGGCGATAAGCGGGGGCTAAGAGGGGGGAGACCATCCCCCTACGCTTGCGCTAGGCACAACAAGGGCGAGGTAGGCCCGATGCACAGGTTCCGGGGTAGTGCCCCAGGAAATTTTTTTTTGGGCCCTATATTAGGTAGGCGGACTTGCCTATGGTTTTGGGCATGATGGTTTTCTTCTCATGGTATTTTGTAGATCCGGTCAAGGGAACTTTGATTATATTCTAATCTAGGGCTATTAATGGATTGGGGTTTATGAATGCTTCAACATTTATATATATATGTTGTAACATTTAAAGGAATATAATGAAAAATCAAGTGGTATTCTTGATTTTGGGATTCAGGGGAAAATCTCTATGTATATCTGTTTTATGTTTTATGCTCTCGCTATCGTTTATTTTTCTTTTTTAAGTGTTCATTTTCAAATAATTTATGTACATGGTTACAACCTACAACTAGACCTTAAATAATACTAAAAAATACACTTGTTTACACCTCAGAACTTAAGAATACTCACAATAATATGTCTTGCTTAAAACTTCTACATACCTCACACTTGAATTGGGCTTGTGGATGGTGCCTTTAAGAGTTTGGTTGGGTTTAAAGCTGGTGCTATATCCTCGTTGGTTTTTTCTTTTCAAAATTTATGCACCAAACATCACTCAATTGTCACAAAGGTTTACATAAAATTCCATTCGCTGCCCTATAATGAATGTTACAACCTACCGTCAAGTTTTCATGTATTGATTGAGAGCTTGAATAACATTCCAAACACCTTGATTCCTACAAAAGTATTTTGAAAACGCTAGAGGTATTGGTTCATTAAGATAAGAGCTTTGTCCATGATCATTAGGTGATGTCAATGCATTTTAGGCCTTCCTTGGCCTCTAAACAACTTCGTTGCTCCTACTCCAGAACTGTTGTAGCAACTAGTTCCCTAAAAGGAGGTTCTATAGGTCTCAGTCAATGCATACAATAGTTTAGACCTTAATACATGCCAACAAAAACCAATATCCAAATAGTGATATAAAAACCTTCCTCTCATTGCCTCAGATTTTTGTAATTAATCTTCAATGAAGTCTGCATTTAAGAGGAGACCTGCTTCCTTTTATTAAACATTGAGAACTCTTTTTCATATGTGATATAGAGAGTATTTTTTATAGTTATGGGTGACGACCGCTTAGGATAAGAAAAGTAGGGCTTTCTATAGTGACCTTTGGAGGGCCATATATAAGAAATAAATGTATTAACTTAATAGAAATGATTACCTTGAGCCCTAGGCTATGATGTTTGTTGGCCATATAGAGGAGACAATTTATTTGAGATTTTGATGGATACATTTTAAATAAAATGTATCCTAGGATGATTCTCCCATGAACCTAATTAATTACCCTTAATTTAATTAATTATTAACGCTTATTAATATTTATATAGAATTTTTTTCAATTCCACTAAAATTTTGAAATGAGTGATTGACTTAGTGCATATGGTCCTACCTAGGTAGTGAAGTCACTGATTGGTTTATTTCCTTTGCTTCTTGAAGTTATTCAACTTATACACAGTGATATTGCGGTGAGAATTATTTTCATATATTGACAACCTTAGGTGAATTAATGATAAGGTGTCATGTTACTTCGCTTTGGGGTTTTAGCCCACAAAAATGGGTCTTCAAATTAAAATGAAAATAACTTTCAAACAGTAAAGAGTTGTGCAGGGTACCACATATAATCGGAAATATATTTTCGAAAAGATTCTAACTATATTGATTAGGAGATAATAAATCATGAATTTTCATGCCAAGTTTTCTGACAAAGATAGTGTTAGATCCTAGTGCTGCTTGGGTTGATATCTATGATACACACTTATCAACAATATTCACATTTGAAGTTTAAGTCCCCGGCTTCTTGAAAAAACTGCTAAAAATAGTAAGTTGTGCTGAAACATAAAAACGGAAAGAACTGATGGCAGGGGTTCAAATGTAATAGGTGGGTGGCCACCAATATTCACCTGGATCATTAATGCCGCAAAGTGGCTTCGGGCGTCGAGGACCCGAAAAACATGCTAAAAATAGTAAGCTGCTGGAAGTGAAAAGCTGCAAGAATTGACGTTGCGGGTCCAAATGGAATAGGTGGGTGGGCATCGATATCCACCTGGGTCATTCCTTCCTCCTTAGGAAGCAATGGTATCCATTGCGTTAAGTTCCTCCATGGGGAGGGAAATTCTGCTGAACTTGGTATTGGATATGTCTAGGATGTCGCAGACCATTTGGCGAACGTGCTGGATGTAGATGTGCCGTCGGTGGGTAGCCGTTGAAGGATGTGGGAAAATTTATCCATCATTGCGTTCCTCTATTTCTCGAGGGCCTCCTCGAGAAAATTTTTGATAGGATCTCCTACTCCCTCGTCTTGCTTTCCTTCTGCCATGGGGGGTTGTCGAGGTTTGCGAGGTTGAACTCCTTATACCCTGGCCGCGTTGGGGACATGAAAAGAAAAACAGAGAAAGAGAAGACCGCTTTGATACCACTAATCTGGATTTATGCACGAACGCAACTGGATACACATATATCCATAGATATAGAGATGCAACGGAAATTTTGATTCATTTTATTAATAAAAGAATGACTGAAATAAGCTTACAAACATAATGGAAACAAGCTAGGGCGCTGGTAGCGTATCTCTGAGAAGAGATGTGGCGTATGCAGGCCTATGAACTGTGTTACATTGAGACTCGAAGGCTTATTACGGACATAATGGAAATAGATGAGCTAGGGTACTGGCAGCGTATCCCTGAGAAGAGATGTGATGGCTACCAACCCCTGAACTGTGTTACAGAACTGAAATGATGGAAACAAGTGAGCTAGGGCACTGGTAGCGCTTATCTCTAAGAAAAGATGTGTCGGCTACCAACCCCCTGAACTATGTTACAATGAGGCTCAAAGGCCTATTTATTGTTGAGAAATGATTTAAAACCCTAAAAATCCAAAAACCTAACCCTGGGAGATGAAGCGCGTTTGGGTAAATTGACATTTCAACTCCCTGGGGACGTAAATTTGGCATCTGATCTCCGTTTGACACACTCAATATCTCGTTAGTAATATCTATCCAAGGACTACAACTTTGGGTGAGAAACATTGTTCTACAACCCATGTTGCTCCTTGTTTCCCCAAAATGCGTCGTTTAGGGCCTTAAAATGGCTCCGGAAGTTCAGGACCCGAAAAACTGCTAAAAATAGAAAGTTGTGCTGAAACATAAAAACGGAAAGAACTGATGGTAGGGGTTCAAATGTAATAGGTGGGTGGCCACCAATAGTCACCTGGATCATTAATGCCCCGAAATGGCTCCGGGCGTGCAGGACCTGAAAACCTGCTAAAAATAGTAAGCTGCTGGAAGTAAAAATCTGCAAAAATTGATGTTGTGGGTCCAAATGGAATAGTTGGGTGGGCATCGATATCCACTTGGATCATTCCTCCCTCCTTAATAAGCAAAGGTCTCCATTGCGTTAAGTTCCTCCATGGGGGGGGGTGGGGGTTTGTTGAACTTGGTATTGGATATGTCTAGGATGTCGCAGACTTGTTCGCAGACGTGTTGGATGTAGATGTGCCACAAGTGGGCAGCCATTGAAGGATCTGGGAAAAGTTATCCATCATTGCGTTTCTCCGTTTCTCGAGGGCCTCCTCGAGAAATTTTTTGATAGGATCTCCTACTCCCTCGTCTTTCTTTCCTTCTGCCATGGGGGGTCATCGGGGTTTACGAGGTTGAACTCCTTATACCCTGGCTGCGTTGGGGACATGAAAAGAAAAACAAAGAAAGAGCAGACCACTCTGATACCACTGATCCAGATTTATGGAGGAACGCAACAAAATACACATATAGCCATAGATACAGAGATTCAGCGGAAATTGTGATTCATTTTATTAATAAAATAATGACTAAAATAAGCTTACAAACATAATGGAAACAAGCTAGGGAGCTGGTAGCGTATCTCTGAGAAGAGATGTGGCAGATGCAGGCCTCTGAACTGTGTTACATTGAGGCTCGAAGGCCTATTATAGACATAATGGAAATAGATGAGCTATGGTACTGGCAGCATATCCCTAAGAAGAGATGTGATGGCTACCAACCCCTGAACTGTGTTACAGAACTGAAATGATGGGAACAAGTGAGCTAGGGCACTGGTAGCGCTTATCTCTGAGAAGAGATGTGTCGGCTATCAACCCCTTGAACTATGTTACAATGAGGCTCAAAGGCCTATTTATTGTTGAGAAACAATGTAAAACCCTAAACATCCAAAAACCTAACCCTGGGAGATGAAGTGCAAAAACTGTGGGTCCCGTTTGGGTAAATTGGTGTTTCAACTTCCTGGGGACGTAACTTTGGCATCTGATCTCCATTTGACAAGATCAATATCTCGTTAGAAAGATTTATCCAAGGAAAAAAACTTTTGAGTGAGCGAAATGGGTATATTTTTGCTCTCGGTTTCCCCAAAAAGCGTCGTTTAGGGCCTCAAAACGACTCCGGAAGTTCAGGACTCGAAAAATTGCTAAAAATAGTAAGTTGTGCTGAAACATAAAAATGGAAAGAGCTGATGGCAGGGGTCAAATGTAATAGGTGGGTGGCCACCAATATTCACCTGGATCATTAATGCCCCAAAATGTCTTCGAGCATGCAGGACTTGAAAACTTGCTAAAATTAGTAAGCTACTGGAAGTGAAAATCTGCAAGAATTGATATTGCGGGTCTAAATGGAATAGTTGGGTGGGCATCGATATCCACCTGGATCATTCCTCCCTCCTTAGGAAGAAATGGTCTCCATTGCGTTAAGTTCCTCCATGGAGGGGGAAATTCCGCTGAACTTAGTATTGGATATGTCTAGGATGTCGCGGACCTGTTGGCGGACGTGTTGGATGTAGATGTGCCATCGGTGGGCAGCCGTTGAAGGATCTGGGAAAATTTATCCATCATCTCGTTCCTCAGTTTCTCAAGTGCCTCCTCGAGAAAAAATTTGATAGGATCTCCTACTCCCTCTTCTTTCTTTCCTTCCACCATGGGGGGTCGTTGGGGTTTGCGAGGTTGAACTCCTTATACCCAGGCCGCGTTGGGGACATGAAAAGAAAAACAGAGAAAGAGAAGATTGCTTTGATACCACTGATCCAGATTTATGCAGGAACGCAACAGAATACACATATAGCCATAGATACAAAGATGCAGCAGAAATTGTGCTTCATTTTATTAATAAAAGAATGACTGAAATAAGCTTACAAACATAATGGAAACAAGCTAGGGTGCTGGTAGCGTATCTTTGAGAAGAGATGTGGCGTACGCAGGCCTCTGAACTGTGTTACATTGAGGCTCGAAGGCCTATTACAAGCATAATGGAAATAGATAAGCTAGGGTACTAGCAGCGTATCCCTGAGAAGAGATGTGATGGCTACCAGCCCCTGAACTGTGTTACAGAACTGAAATGATGGGAACAAGTGAGCTAGGGCACTAGTAGTGCTTATCTCTGAGAAGAGATGTGTCGGCTGCCAACCCCCTGAACAGTGTGACAATGAGGCTCGAAGGCCTATTTATTGTTGAGAAGCAATGTAAAACCCTAAACATCCAAAAACCTAACCCTGGGAGATGAAGCGCAAAAACTGTGGGTCCCGTTTGGGTCAATTGGTGTTTCAACTTCCAAGGGACGTAAATTTGGCATCTGATCTCCGTTTGACACGCTCAATATCTCATTAGAAAGATCTATCTGAGGAATACAACTTTTGAGTGAGCAACATTGGTCTATGACCCATGTTGCTCCCAGTTTCCCCAAAAAGCGTCGTTTAGGGCCTTAAAACAGCTCCGGAAGTTCAGGACCCGAAAAACTGCTAAAAATAGTAAGTTGTGCTGAAACATACAAGCAGAAAGAACTGATGGCAGAGGTTCAAATGTAATAGGTGGGTGGCCACCAATATTCACCTGGATCATTAATGCCCCAAAATGGCTCCAGGCGTGCAGGACCCGAAAACCTGCTAAAAATAGTAAGCTGTTGGAAGTGAAAATCTACAAGAATTGATGTTGCGGGTCCAAATGGAATAGGTGGGTGGGAATCGATATCCACCTAGATCAGTCCTAAAGTCGATCACAATTGATTCACAATAGTTGGTGGTGGCATATTCAATATTAATGCAACTTTTGCTGGGTCCACACATACTACCTCCTTGCACACTATGTGACCTAATAATGTTCCGAAATGGACAAAAAAAATGGATTTCTTCAAGTTTAGATATATTTGAGAAGCTTGCACATATCAAACATAAATATTAGCAAGCTATAATGATTCTTTAGAAAACTATAAAATGTCTAATCATCCATGTAGACCTCAAGAAACTTATAAATGTATTCTTGGAAGATAGCTATCACAATTTGTGAGAAGATTGAAAGAGAATTCTTTAATCCAAATGGCATAACATTATATGCACAAGAACCCCATTCAGTGGTAAATGTGGTTTTCTTTTTGTATTCCTCTATAATCCTGACCTGGTGATAACCGAAAAGAAAGCCACCAGCAAAATAATAAGCTTCATTCCCCACAACATTGTCCAAGACTTCATCGCTAAAGGGAGTGGGAAACGGGTCATGTACACAAGTATTGTTGAGACTTATATAGTCAACACACACCCTAATCTCTTGAGAATATTTATCATCTTGGATGATGATAGGGATTATCCACTCAGCCTCATCAACCAGAAATATAATTCTCAAAGCCATTATCTTTTCAATCTCCCTCTTCACTTTCTCTTTAACACTTGGATTTAATTTGTAAGGCCGATGCTTAATTCGTTTTGCATATGGTTTCAGTGTTATCTTGATCTCCTCAAGCTCTCCTTTACAACCTTACATTTCAGAAACTGAAGCAATAAATAAATCTTCATACTACTTAAGAAAATCAAAGGCCACTTTAGTAGTCTAGTCATTGTACTAGTCACCGATAGAAGCAAATTTGGGTTTTTCTTCAGTTCCAATATTTAAAATTTTCAACTTTAGTGGCTGCAAATGTGGTGCATCAGTAACATGGTCTTCTTTGATCTCCCTCTCTCCTTCAGATTCTTTAAATGATAAATGCCTTAATTCTTTTCAATCATCATCAGGTTCTATGTTAATTTTACCACAAGCTAAAAATTCGTGAAACCTTGACTCATATTGATGTGAAAATTCTCCATATCTGCTGCATTCCGCCAAATCTATACTGGATGGAAATAACACTCCCTTTATAGCCTTGAGAGCTTCAACTATTTTCTCATCAGTGTCATACAATGAAAAATATTCGTAGAACTGAACAATCATTTCATCCCAATCTATTGTTTATCTTTACATATCCTTCTTCAAAAACCAGTATTGCAGAATAGTTCCTAATGTATGAATGAACTGATGTGTCCACGTCACAACTTGTACACCATCATCCTTCTAGGTGGAACAACAATTCTAGATATTCTTTTGTGGGCTAGTACATTCATCATATATAGGAATATTCGCTGGGAATTTTTTATGAAGGTGAGAAACTATGGATCATGCAAATTTTAATAGTATTCCAATCATGAAGTTGGTCACAATGGGATTCCCACCATCTTCTAGGGTTTGCTTTTAAATAAATGTTCATCAAAGACTTCTTTTGACCTTCTTCTATTCGAGAGTCAACTTCTTGAACAAATTTACAACATATTCAGTGTCATTGAAAACATGATAATTGTGTACCTCAGTATCGATCCAACGAAGACATTTGAAATTTGTACAATGTCATGAATGAAGCCTGTGATCCCCCTATTTCTAATCCTCCATCGCAACATCAAACCCTACTTCTGTACTTTGGAAACTTCTCCAGTTGATGGATCCAAATGAAATGGGGTTAATATAATCCTCCCTCTTCCCGACACTCAGTTGATACAATTAATATAATAAATTGGGTTCTCCAACATAATATAGAATCTCAGTAAATCTTGGGCCTTGGTATGGATCCAATGGTTGTATGACCCAAACTCCATCCACCTCAAAGGTCATAATTTCCCATTTTAAATCGAACATTGTGTATTTTTCAAATGCCCAGTTGATACACAATAAATTTGGATACATTAGAGGAAATTTCAGCCTAAAAGTGGCCTCCTAAGGAAAAATAATAAAATAATAGTTAAAATAATAAAATAATATTTATGAATTTTAGAGGGAAAAGAAAAAGACTACTTTTTTTAATTGTATTTTTGGCTTATCTCCTTATAGGTTTACTCAAAATTCAAGTGTAGAAACTCATTGGATTCATAATTAAATTTCGCATCAAACGAATACCAATTATGCATACTTTTGAGAAGACCCACATAAAAAATGAAAATACATTAAAAATTTGCATTCAACACAATTTTTTAATGTATCTTCAATTTTTATCAATGTGGGTCTTCTCAAAAGTATGCATAATGGGTACTCGTTGGATGCTAAATTTAATTCCGCATCCAATGAGTGTCTACACTTGAAATTTGAGTAAACCTATAAGGAGATAATCCAAAAATACAATTAAAAAAAGTGGTTTTTCTTCTTTTCCCTCCAAAACATTTACATGTACCTCTTTTTAAATTTATAGTATTTTGATACGTTTACATATTATTACATGGAAATTATGTGAAAATTTCATGGGCACTTTTAGGCTGAAATTTCCTCTAATGTGGATCCTTATCACCCATAATATCAATTACTTCAAACGCTGCATAAGTCTTAACTCCTGCAATATCAACCTAAACATCTTCTAATCTCCTAGCGGGGAGGATACAATACTAATTTTCCATGCATAATTGAATGGGTGAAAAGACCAATTTGGGTTTCCCGAGAGCATCCCAAGTTTTCGTCGGTAAAATATTAACATCTGAGCCAAGATCTAACATGGAATCCTTGATCTGGTATCCAGTAATCTGAGCATCTTATCTTCCAGTTCTCTTATTATTTCATCGAACTCGCCTAAAATGTCTTTCAAGAAGATTAACAGAAATAGATTCTTCTGAAAATGGATCATCCTTCACAACAACTTTTAATTTTTTGTGCAACTGCCCAACAACTTACTCATCATTCATAATCTGTAAAAATAGCTTAAACCATTCTAAAATTGGTTGGGATATCTCTTGTGAGGGTACATGACAGTTAATCTGCACTTGTTCTTGTTTCTCAATTCAGGGACCTTGAGAAGAAATTAATTTCCGGAATAATTTAGATACATCTCTATAATATTCTTTGTGTTGGCTGGAATCATAAGATTTCTTCGGTGACATTGGCTTTATAATGGTTGGTTGCTCATAGGTTCCAACATTAGCCCAATTATTTTCCCTCCTCTGGTCACAATATTAATATTTGGCTGTGCCACCAGCTGTGGTTCTCGTGCTTCAGCATTAATCAAATTAGCTTCCCAACATTGGGAATTCCCTTGTTACATGACTTTGTTGGTCACAATTATCACATATGATTGGGCCTCTTCCTCCTATCCTTCCTCCCCTTAGAGATCCTCCTCCTTGTCCTCAAAGAGATTCATTAACTTGGAAAGTTGTACTATCTAGGCGATCAAACAAAGCATCTAAGGACTCACATTGATCCGTATGATGTGTGGGTGACCCACTAAATTCACAAAACAAGTTGTCGGGAACATTGGAATAATTTTGTAAAATAGCGCATAACCGAGGTGAGTGGCCAAAGGACCTACAAATTTCACAATACTCGTTCGTAGACATACCTTGATGAGGAGGGAATGTGTGATATTGAGTTGGACCCTGGAAAGGAATTGTTGAATAAATTTTTGCAACTCCATGATTATGCAGTGGCGGCATAGGAGGTCCCATAGGTAGACTAGAGGGTCCTGGACCCCTGAGCCATGGACATTCTGTGACATGATTTCCTTCGACTTGACAGTGTGTACACCAAACTTGAGGGGGAACACGTCATGTAGGAGAAAGATCCTTTATTATCTTAGTAAGAGTGGAAATATGGTTTTTTAGTCCCATAATAGCATGATCAACAGAAGGAGCATCCAATCTGTAATCCTAAGGATATCTCACCATTTCTTCAATCTCCATTTCCTATTCTAAAGCATCTTGTAGTGTGTTAATCTTATGTTGCGACAACAAAACTAGTAATTGGTAACACAAATTTAATGAAACTGTTAGGTCCCGGTAATTTGTTAGATTGGTGAGAAAAAATGAACAGGGGTAACATCATACCATTTTTTGGAGTTATAGGACCTAGCCTTCCTGGACTCAGAGAGGGCTCTTCCTATTTTATGCAAAGGATGTGAACTTGTTTTCTTTTAGTGTTTGATTTTAGGCTAGTTGTTAAGTTTAGGGTTTGTTTTTTTTGTTTTGGTTGGGTAGATGATCAAGTAGAATAGATGGAGTGAGGAAATATTCAAGTCATTGGGCTATGGAGTCTGTAAAAAGTCATGGAAATTTTCAACAATGAATCAGGGTGCATCACAGGGCAAATCTAACATGGTCAAATGGATTTTCAAGGTTTGTGTGAGATGGAATGAACATCAAGTTTGTGAAAAAAGTAGGGCAAAGAGTAGTTAAGAATAATTTGTCAAATACTTTAACAAGAAGGGCCTTCAACACTATTTATCATAAAGAAGTAATCACAATACAGGGCAAACCGATAACTCTTTGATCAAACTCAAGCAAATAATCATTTAATACAAACAATCCAGTGAACTATAGAAGGCAAGAAACTTATTTAACTTCTAGTGATTTCACCTTCAAGGTTAGAAAAACATTTAAGAGAAACATATAACATTAATCAAAGAAGAGGGAATTCCTAAACATCATTGATCATAGCCATAAAGACCTCCAAATAAACCGTTCAAGAATGGACAAAGGGTATGATCGAAACATAGACTCTTTGGCAAAACCTAATTAGTGATACTTCAAAGAAATATCTCAAGAACAATGTTTTAGTGACATCAAACAAGCAGGGCTAACCATAAAACATATTTGAGATCTACTGTATTGAACCATTCATAAGATAAACAAGCTTGGGTGGGTCTATAGAGCAACTAAGAATTCTCTAAACTAACCTAGCAGAGGAAAACATAGAGGCAGTGAAGGACAAACAGAGCTAAGGTGCCTTTGAAAAACATTTCTTAGTCTAAAACCTTTGTACTACTGCAATATAGAAGGATGAAACACAATGATACATAAGAAAACAAGAACTAAATAGAAGCACATCACCATTAACCATGCTCAGGGTTCCTGCAAGAAATCCTTCTCCATCATCAATCAAAGCAAGCTATCCACAAATTCCACAACACCAATTTCTCTTCAATCTCCAAAAAACTATGTATTGCTCCCAAGAGTCATCAAATGCCAAAATTTTACAATAAGGCCCTCATGCTCTATTTATCTAGCAAAGGAGGGAAAAAACCCTAACTAGGGTTTGAAAATGTCAAAAACACCCATAAATGTCATTTATGTCTAAGATACCATGCAAGGCCCAAGACACAAAATATCTTATGAAATAAATGCAAAAATAACACTTAGCACCTAACTTTGGAGTGATTTGCCCCAAAAAACACTAAAATATCATTTTTCCATAAATGAGTGTCTTTTGTTGACTTTTGCACATTAAAGGCGCAGCAGTGAGGTCTGAAGGCATATCGCATGCACATGAAAAATGGGTTCACTTGCAGCCAAGGTTTGATGCCCTTCCCGATGTCAGAATTTGCTCCGTGATGGCTCGTTGGAAAGCCTGTAAAGTATAATTTCAAAAAATGCCCTTGATTTTATGATTGCGCTCCATTTACCTGTCCAAAAATTTAATCTCCCAAGTCTTCTATAGGCACAACGCTAGTCCTGAAAATGAGGCAGAAAGGTGAAAAATGAGGTGTTTTTTAGCCTTTTGAGGGACCAAAAATGCTCCAAATGCTCTGAATTTTGGTGAGCATGTTGCACTTGAGTTGAGGATTCCAAAAATGCAATTTTTTTCTCCTGAGGATGCCTAAGATGAAAGCGTAGTGGCAAGGGTGCTGCGCCTTCAGGCCTTAAAATTAGCAAAAAACCAAAAATTCTCAAAAAGTTCCCAAAATTGGTGGATATCTTCCTTATGGGGTTTGGGAGGCCTATAGAGAAGCGTCAACCAAGATTCCAAGGTTTGATTGGTCTTTTGCCTCCTTGAGTGATTTTAGTTTGGCAAGCGCTCCTTTGAGCTTAGCCTTTGCAATTTGATTTTGCAGTGCATAGTGCTTGGTCATATTCTTTTGGAGGTCAAGGTCCCTCTTTGCCTTATTTAGTTGATTTTTTCATTCTTATAATACTCAATGTTATACATTTCCATGACAAGGCATCTTTCTAGACCTTGTTAGCACCTAATTTGAACCTTAGGCTGAAAGAAGGCAAATTAGGGTAACCTCAAACCACGCTCAGCCTTGCAGCTAGCCCTACAAGGTCAGGAGAGGGCTCTCTCTGGGAAAAAATATTCAATGAAATATAAGAGTAATGGATTTTAGGCTAGGTATAATAGATGGAAATATTTTTATAAATTTCAGGGTTGTATGGAATATGAAAAGCAGTTTGAATCTGGGGAATTAAATCAGAGATACATGGTATTTCATGGGGCAAGGTAGGTAGGAATTTTAACAATTAAGTTTAAATATTTATGGAATGGTAAGACTGGTGAGAATATGAAAAGGGCATAGGAGATGGATCCTTTTCAAACAGAAGAAAACATAGAGCATTGAATGATTTCCCAAGGCAGAGCATTAAACAATGGATTCTACCTATCTATCTTGAAAACATTCAACTAGAAATGTGAATGAATGAATGGTAAACATAACAATTAACAGATGAACACAAAGGAAAAAACAATGCTAAAATCCATACCACAAGGATCCCACAAATCAGAGCTGCATATCTTTATTAATTCCCTGTCAAACTGTTACAAATGGAGGGCAAAGCGTCCTCAGTGATTTCCAACTTATTCCACACTATATTCCCCCCTTACAAATGACTTAGAAATTACATTAAATAGACAGAATTTTGAGGGAAGTAGATCCACAGAAAGAGGAGCTGTTTTACCAGCTCAGGAACTAAAATCCGAACATAGAAAGAAGACCAACAATCTGCCCCTGAAAAGAAGGAGAAACAATACATTTGACCATATGGAGAATTTGCAGTTACACTGAATGAATGAAAATAGGAAATTCGAAGAACAGATCCCTTTTTCATCGCTGTTGTAGATGTCTCTGGTTCATAATTAGTTCTCGGCCTTGACTGGTTCTTTCCTTTGGTTTGAGAATTCCTTTATGCCAAGAAATGCCTTTGAAACTAATAAAAATCAAATTTGCCATTTAAATGAAGAAAAGTCCCCCTTTTGAATGAAAGAGAGCAAAGGAAAAGTGATGGTGGGCCCGATTTGCGATCGCAGATCGCAAATCGCAATTTGAATGGGGAGGGCGTATCATATAATAGGGCAATGGAAATTTGCGATGCGATCGTGAAAGATTTAATGGGACCGGGGAATCACAATCGAAATTGGAAAGGGGAGCGGGTTTATCACATAGCGGAAACTTGCGATGCGATAGTGTATAGGATGAAAAGGGAAATCGCAATCGCAAATAGGGACGGAAGGGAAGCGAGAGCATGTCATAAAAACTTGCGATGCGATAAAAACAGTGGAAAAATTTCGATGCAATGAGGGACTTAAGAAATCCCTTTAAAACAAATTAGTAGGAGTTTTGCGCTTTTACAAAGGGAAAAACCATTTTTCATTTGAAAAAGGCGGAAGGGATTAAGGTGGGACCCATAGAAATTGCAATCGCAATCGGAAGGGGGACGGGTTTAACACATAGTGGCGGGGACGCGACATGCGATTGCGGTGGGAATAAAACTTTGGTGGGGTCGGGGGTCAATCCCAATCGAAAATCGGCGAGGAGGGAGCACGGAGGTTTAAACATGGTAGAGTGAAAACACACGATGTGATTGAAACACTTAAGAAATCTTTTAAAAATCAATTTATCGCATTTACAAACGAAAAAACCCTTTTATTTGGAACGGGGTGGAAGGGTTTATGGCGGGGCCCAAGCGTAAATCGCAATCGCAATTGGGAATCAGAAGGGCGGGGGATGATTCAAGGGACCGTTGCGGACTTTGTGATGCGATTACATGTGGGCCGTCGGATTGTTGGGAAGATCGACGGTCTGGATGTGATCGGAGGTGGTCAATCGGAGGTTTGCGATCGCATCGGAGTTGTTTGATCGGCGATGAGTCAATAGGGAGTATGGGATTGAAAGTTGCGATTGGATCGGGAGAAAAGGATGCGATCGGATCGCACAAATGGGGATGTGATTGGGTCGAAGGAAAGGGTTTTACAATGAAAAACTTTAAAATTTTATGAAATGAAGTCTAAGGGATACATAAGAAAAGGGGTAGGGGTAGGCTTTTGGGGACCTTTGTTCACTTAGGCATATTTTTCAATCCAGGAGTCAGTTTTGAGAGTATAATATACCGTTGGAAAGCTCTTTCTGGGCTCTTTCTGATGGACATACTTAGAACCTGAGTTTGTACTGAAAATACTATGGAAAACACCTATGAAAGGAAGGGTGGTGGCTTTGTGGATATAGCAGCTTTCGAAGTGCAGCTTCTTACATATGAAGACATAAAATTACATAGTAAATAATAATAAAAAGAAAAGTACCATGTTTTCACCTCAAAACATGGTTTTGAGGTGAAAGTTACATCAAGCTTGATAGAGCCATTCTTTGATCTTTCCAGATACTGTGCCTCTGAGTTTATTTGACCTCCTCATGACCTTGCTGATATTTATTGACACTTGACTCATTAATTTGACCATGATGAGACCTTAGAACCCAATGAGACCAACCCTATGAACTAATAATATGGATTGGGTGTGAAAGTGAATCATGACTAAAGACCATAGAGAGGAGAATCAACAAGTTTCACATGAGGGGAAACTGATGAAAGACCACTACCATCAATGAATCCATGACCTAATGGAATGATGAAAATTTATGGTATGGGACTCCTAATATGCAAATGCAAAAGAGTAAGTTTGATCACTGATGGCAGTATGACAAGATTGACACTAACAGACCCCTAATTTCCGCATCTTTTCTTTGGAGCAGTATGCTAGTGGCCCTCTCCTTGTCTTCATTTTCACTGTCAAGGTCAATGATGTCAAATTCTTGTTAAAGCTCCTGCTTACCTTTCTCACCTTTCTTCACCTTTTGTTTGCCTTTATCTAACTGCTTGGTAGAAGTGGAAGGCATGGTCCCTTGCTTTTTAGAGGCAACAAACACATGCCTTTCTCCTCTTTGATATGTCAATGGAAGAGGCTTGCTTTTGATCATTTTGGTGGCTTCCTCATGGCTACCATAATTTGTCTCCATGTCTTCCTCTTCATTACCTTGATTGTTGCTTAACTCATTACCTTCAACATCAGCCTCACTATTGGCCTCTTTACTGATTTATGCACTATCCTTTGTACTACATTCATCTTGTTCATCATTACTGCTAGGAGTCTCATGTTTGTGCTCTTTACTTCTGTCATCAAATTCTTAATTTTCTTCAATGTTTTCATGACTTTCATGATTGTCTTCTTTGATATTTTGGTCCTTGGTGTCATTGTTGTCATTTTCCTTGCTGTCCTTTTCCTCACTGATGATTGCTTCATTTTTTTCTATGCTATCTTTAGCCTCTTCATTTTCTTCATTGTTATCATCTTCATTTTCCTCCATGTTTTCTGTTTCATTGCTTACCTCTGCCTCTTCATCTTCAACATCATCATTATCATTTGTTTCCTTTTCACTTGCTTGTTCATTGTCACTTTCTTATTTTGTGTCCATAGTGTCTTCTGCATCTTCATCTTCAATATCATCATTTCCCTTATCATCATTTGTTTCTTCCATGCTAACATCACTGCCCCCTACTTCTTCATTTTCTTCCTCTTTACTGTCCTCTTCTTCATCATTTCTTAATTTATCTCTGCCCTCTCCTTCATTCTCATTTGATTGTTCATTGTCACTCCCTTCTTGATCTGATGCATTGGAAGAGGGTGAGGAAGGGAGGTTTTCTTGAGGAGAGGATACTTGTGTAGATGATGAGGCATGATCAGTAGGAGGTGATGGAGGAGTAGAGGGAGGAGGATGAGATGATGAGGGTAAATTTGGCTGATGATGGGGTTGTGGGTTTCTGAATATTTCATGAGAAATGAACACCTCCCATGGTATGCCTTTTTGCTCCAACTGATGTAGCACAACCATTTTGATCAAGGAGTGATGGAACAAAATTTTCATTTGTTGGGAATAGTTCCTCCTTTGGACAACATAAGACATCTTGTCAATACTCCTATAGAGGTAGTAGGGTAAATGAAGCATCTTGACCCTAGTGAAGTGCATGAGAAATCTGATATGATAGGAGTAAAGTCTAGAGTATCTTCCCTCACAGGTAAAATATTTCATGATGACCCTCATCAAGGGTGCATACCTCTCTAGCAACTGTGAAAAAGGGAAAATAGATTTGCAGCCTTCTTTGTACCTAGGTTTGAGAAATGGCTCATAGTAGCTCATGTCCAACTTTTCTCTTTTGAACCATTTTTCACCAACATCAGGTATTCTAGTGGCACTAGAAATGGCATCTGATGACAGCTCAAAGTCCACCCCTACAATATTCACTTGTTTATTGTGTAGGTTGAGGATGAACAACCTAGTGAGCTTAGGGTGACTTTGCACTTGTTAGACCTTTTCAGAAAACTGGAAACACCCTATATTTTGAAATCATGTGATGATCATAGGAGAGGATTTAAGCTCCAAAGTGTCTTGGGGTTCAAACATATTAACCTTCCCACCTTTGTGCTTTTGCCTCATAGGCACTTGGCCTCCTTCACTACTAACACTCCCTCCTTCCCCTGACATTTTGATCACTTTTGTCTTTAAACAACCCTAGGCCTGCTTGTGAAACTTGATATGAGAAGTGAAATGGAATGATGGTGAAAGGCAACCTTTGCAAGTGAGTGAGAGGAAGGTGTAGGTGTATGACTGAGCCCCTTTAAGATTTGATGAAGGGTTAACTCCAACTTACTGTAATTACCCTACTTCACACCCTTCTTGACTGATAAATTATTGCTTGGAGGTTAAAACAGGGATTTTTTCATCAAGACTTAGGGTTTCTAGTCATTAGGGTTTGGTCAATTCCCTTAATCATCAAATCATGAAATTCACTGGAGGATAAGGAAAACATCCACCTACCAACTTTCAATGTCTTTGTAGGTCCTTGGATGTAGCTTGGAGGAGTCTTTTTATCATTTTTTGGCAATTTGCAGGTGGAAGAAGGGCTTTTGGCGAAGGCGCAGTGACTGCACGCACAGTCGGGTCCCTTCTGCCCAATGCGCAGTGACTTCATGTGTTCCTGGGTGTCGAGCCTCCTAGGCGCAGCGCTTGAACACGTTCAGGCCTGTTGGGCTCTCCCAACGCACAGCGTCGGGCACGTTTTTTGCTTATCGGGCTCTCCATGGGCGAACGAGTAGCACCTGCACGAACGCGCAGTGTAGTGCAAATTTACATTGGAAAACCTCCCTAACGCGTAGTGCAGGGAACTAAATGCGTAGCCCCTGTGAAAACACGCAACACCGGGCAAACTCACTCAAATATTAATTGAAAACTCAGATTTTTCTCCTTGAAGATTTTTGATTCTTTTGCAAGTGAATAATGAGCCAAGTGACAAAAAATAATGACCCTTTAGAGTCTTAGGAAAATAAATTTAACCTTTGTAGGAAAATAAAACATTCAAATGGCCTTTTTTCCTTCTAACCATTTTTCTTTTTTTTCTCTTCAGGTTTCTAACATGGTGAACTTTGACTCCCTTTGGCCTATTTATGCCTTTAACACTCTGTTCTGCATATGTTTTTTTGAGTCACATAATTTACTGTGTTTTGGCTTGTTCATGTCTTTCAGACACTTTTATTCCATAAGTGTCATGAAAACCTTGAAGTGATCCTCTTCCCTTTGATCTTTGGACCATGTTAAATTTACTTTGACAACCTTAGGCACTTGCATAGTGGCAGTACCTTTAAAACTTTTATTCTTACCTTGGACATCAAATTACCTTGTGCTTGATGGGTGACTGAAAAAACTGGTTTCATCCTTCTCATTGATCCTTAGGCATGATAAATCCACCTTTGACAAGCACCATAGTCTTCACAATCATGTATGCTATCTCCTCTTTTGGCCACTTCTGATTTGTAGGTGCCATGACATACTGATTTAGCCCTTTCTGATGTTCTTGGATTTTGGCATATTTAGTCACACAGTAGCAACCTTATAATAAGTTTGGCTTTCCATCTTGGAGCTCAACCCTATGTTTTTATCCCTTTGATCATTGAGTGTAAATGACTAAAAATGGGAGCTTGACCTTCCTCTCACTAATACTCTTTGCATCTTCTTTCTTTTGAGGCAGTGAGACACTTTACCTTGGCAAACTCTAGAAGTCACCTACAATAGTTTCTTGAAACCTTCCTTCTGCTGTCATCATGGACGTTTTAATCATATTTACTTTACCTCCCTTGCCTATATTTCCAAAACCTTAGGTTTATGGGCTGTTTGAGAAGAATTATTAGTGTTGTCTTCTAATTTCTCTATAGCCCTTTCAAGTTCATTCGCTTTTTTCCAGTTCACCTCACCTTTTTCCATTTTTCATTTACAATTTCTAAGAAACATCTTCCATGTTTGGTTCATTTGGTGCACCTCCTCCATGTGTTCCGCTGCATTGGATCCTTGCTTGGCACACTGTTGGCCCAATCAGGCTTAGAAACCCTAATTTCTCCTTAGACATAGACTGCTCCCCATCTCTTAGCTTGTGAATGCCTTTAATGAGGAGTAGGCCTCTTATCTTACGATTTTTCTGCTGATAGTCACTTTAACACTCCTGCAGAAATGTCAAAATGCACAGTTGCCCTTGGCAGAAATTGAACTTGATAAGGTGATTTTATTAGGCAATTTTCTGATCTATCTTGGACAAATAGGTGTTGACATTATTTCACATTTTATTTAGCTTCTAGCACATGAAAAACAGTGCTTTAGAACACCAAGGATAACCCTACAACCTATGAAACCCTAATGACCTAGTGGAAAACTCCTTTGACTTGGTCTTTGACTGAAAGCTTGACTTGGGGTCTTCAAGTATGAAAAATAGAGTTTTTGACAAACTTATGTATTGACGATCCAAAATCCAATGTCCTTGATTTATCTAAAGAGCCTACAAAGATAGTTTTGAGATCATCAATGCTTGAGGCATCTGGTGAACATAAGAAGGAGTAGGCTATTTTGGCAGTCCTAGATGGAAAGTGGAGGGGTTAGGCAGAGGCAAAACAAAGTATTGAGGTTATGGGTGGGAAAACAGGATAAATATGAGTGGCATGAGCCAATGAGGGGTCTTTTAGGAGTGGTAGTCTAACTAGGGAATGGCAGAGTAGTAAAATAGTGAAAATTTTGTTTTAATGATAATGAAGGCGGTGAGATTTCTAAAACTCACAATATTCATGAATCTTGTTTTTAGAAATCTAGGAAAAGTATTTAATAATCTACAAATAGCAAAAAATATTGATGAATAACATAATCAATCCCTCATATGATGAGTATCAATAAGATATGACAATTTTCTAATAGCATCATTGAATCTCTGTATGCACTACCAATAATATCCTCCCTCCCTTTGACGAATACCCAATAATTACACCTAGCCTTGCTGATTAGATTGAGGTAAATTAAAATTTTGAAGGAATTATTGTTTAACAAAATCCATAACAACAATGGTATTTTCATAAATCCACTTAATAAACCATCGAATTTCCCTATCCCTTAGAGTATTTTGGAACTCAATAATTTTAATGGCTTTGGGAATATTTCGACCCCTCCAAATAGATTCACATAGGTACCAATGTTGCTCAACATCTTCACCACCTTGTCCTGAAAATTATGGATAACGAGTAAGTGATCCGGCCATTTTTCCAGCCATGATTGTGTGCCCCGATTGAATAAGTAAAAATAATTTGGAACCCAGCTGAAAGTGATTACCTGAACTAGACTGAACACCACTATTGGAACTACTCCCTCCACTATAATTACTAATACTATATCTAGAATATATCTTCTATAACTTTATAGTATTAGTTGACTTAGAAAGGAACTGATCAAGATTTTGATACAGTACCAGGGGAAGGTTTGGGAGTGGAAGAGTTGTACTAATATGTTGCAGGTTGTTGCTAATGGTGATCGATTCATCTTCAAAGAATATTTTCCTCGTCACAAAGTGCATTTAATCATCTATTGGAGTATGCTCCCCTGACATTGTAATAAACTCCACAGGTGGATCGGGTGTGTGAAATCCTTTTGACTCCGAGTGGGGGCTACCAATCCCAACTGGATTTCCTGCAAAACTACTGATGTCATCTCCTACTTCGCCAGACGAAGGTCCCTCATGCTCTCCACTTCTCCGTAACTCAAGACTATCCATGTTATACTTTTTCGACGTTGACCCTACCAGCGCTTCTCCAATCCTTTGCAAATCTCTCCTTCTGCACCTAATCTCTTGAAAATTCCTTTCACTCCACTCATCAACTATTCTCTCCCTTCACAATTCTCTAAAATCTCGTGCCTTGCACAACTCTTCTGGATCCATCGAAACAACCCCTAATTTTCTCTAACTGGACAACGATCCTGCCCCTAGGACCAAACCCCAACACCTAGGGTTTTATGCGGCCATTCATTCTTCTTAGAATGATAGAATATTTTCTTCAACCATCAATACCTTGACCCACAGGGGAATTTCTTTCAACAATATTCCTCACAACCCAATCTTGAAAAATCCTTCCGCTCTAGAAAAGGAATGATGATCTTCGGCCATAAATTCAATAATATATCCTTCTATTGACGCATTCACCCAAAAATCAACATCCCTTTTCAGATCTGTATCCAAATGGTGGACTTCAGCGAGATTAGTTGTCGACCAATCTCTACGAATCATAGGCTGACTTCCAATCCCTGCCTTGACTCACAGTTGTTTTAACCAATCTTGTAACTTATTAGGAAACTCACACCAAAATATTTTGTGTTGGTCACATGCAGGTTCAACATATATAAATTATAATCTAATCTAGTCTAGGTTGTTCTGTCTCATTTGAGCTTGTTGCAGAATGAAGTGAACTTATTTATCATGCCACCAATTTTGAATACCTTTAACAAAAATTCTGGATACCATGATCTAGATCCCTTTTAAGCTTAGGGTCCCGGAAATGGAACCATTTGTTGGTGGAAATTTTTGAAATGATAGTGACCTAGGTGTTAGCCCTCAGAAATGTCTCTTGGCTAAGGGAGAGAAGTTTCCAAGGTAACCTTTTCAATCCAACTTGTAGATTGAAGGCTAGCCCCTTCAATCTAGATAATGCTCTCTCTCTGACATTTACAATGTGGCTAGATATTTAGATAGGTAGTCTTGAAGTAGGGTTTAGTTGGGCCTGAAATCAATAGCTCATTGGGTGATGGAGTCAAATAGATAGGGTTTAGATAGGTTTACCAAGATAACTGACTATCTAATCAGGGTTGATAAAGGCAAGGGATTGATAATTAGTATGTCATAGAAAATTTCCAAGCTAGTTAGCTAAATCAGTAAAGCATAAACTACATTCATCAACCAAGATCTTACAATATGTAAAATCAAAGTTAACATAGATGCATGTCGGGAAAAATAAGAAGTACTCTTTATTGATGATAGAAGCAGAGGTTACAACCTAGTGACTGATTTGAAGTGACCTTCTAGCAAATTTCCCAAGTCTCATCACAGCATAAATCTCTCCAGTAGCAGCTCCACAAATCAATTTCTCAATTGAAAATTTTCCAGCATTTCTCTACTCAAATTCTTCCTTCTCAAACACTTAGATATGTGTTCAATTTATAGATGAAATGTAGGTTGTTTTGCAATCAATAGCTTTCCAAAAATAGGCAATACATGTTTCCAGTCATGTAGATGTGAAATGGACACTTGGATCTGAAGCTTGACACATGTGAACTCTTCTAGAAGGCACTGGCCAAGTGGAGATTCCGGAACAATGAGAATTTCTCTCCCAATGTGACCAATGCACCTGTGAATGTCGGAAAGTTATTTGTAGAGCAGCCTTGCATGGGGCTACCTGCATATGTAACGCACTTAGGCCCCTTAGATCCTGCATTGGTGAGCTCTCATATGTTATACAATAAGATTCAAACCATGGAAACCTTTGCTTGATGAAAGTATTGTTTGATTTGTCTTGTTTTCTGTCTTAGAGCATATAGAAAATGAAATGATAGGGAATGATAGACCCTTGATCATCGGTCCTGGAGATGATGCCCAGTTAACAAGGTCATTGGGAATGCTGCCCAAATTGACCTATAACAACAGGAACCTCCTCATATTTTTCAACTTGATATTGGCTAGATTTTCCTTCGGTCTCCCAGGTTACAGTTTGAGAAAGAAATTTGTTTTGGCCTCTTTTAGATCTTCTTGGTACAAGTGGATTTGGGTTCATTCGCCTCATTTTCCTCAGTTTCTATAATTGTTTATTCAACTCACGAGTATATAAAATATTAATGATAATGTGATGAAAAATATCATGAGCTTGTAATTCAAGTATTTTCGTTGCCTTGATGCACATTTTCAACAAATTCTGATGTAGGAAATATGGAAAATTCATTTTCCTAAAATATGCTAAGTGACAAAGAAACGTCATGTGGTATAAGTAGGCTTTGGAATACCTTCCTTCAGAGGTGAATAAAAGATGGAAAATATTGAGTGAAATTCCCATTGAGGTTTTAGTTTGCTTTGGAGGACCCCTTCATCCCAATTTTGATTTTCGAAGTCTTCTTTCAGGAAGAAGTTTAAATCCACATTCAACAACCTCTGCTTCTTGAACCAAATGTCACCATATGCTGGTATTTTTTACAGCAATTGACTCTTTAGTGAAAGGGAACTGTAATGTTCTGATTCTCATTGTATTTCCATTGAAATATAAGATAAAATCATGGCACTAACTGAGGTTTTACCCATTAAAACATTGGAAGTCTAGTTCCCAACCTCCACTTCTAAAAAGGTCAAGCATTTCAGGGTATACTTTGAAGTAAATACCATCAGGTTTGAACCTCTTCATGTGGCCATACCGACCGATTCTACTCAACTTCAAGACCCACAACACCTTCACTAACCTTGCAATAACTTAACATGGGACTGCAAAACAACTAACCCGCTTTCTGCACTCAAAAACAACAAATTTGGGTTTGATGGAAAAATCATTTTTAGGAAAAATAGAGTAAATTATGGTTTGGTTTAAAATGGCTCAAATGGCCTCAAAACTTATGGGAAATGTCACATCATGCAGGGGGAGGGCCATTATTTTATAAACCACCACTTGGGCACTCAAAAATGATGACTTAATGAGTCAGAAATCAAGTTTTGATTTTTTTTGAAAAGCGCTACTCTTAACACTACAAAATCGTACACACAGAATACATTAGAAAATGTCAAGAAAAAGGTACAGATAAATATTTACAGGGAATAAATACATTACAGGAGCTAAAAATTTAAATTTTCCTAAGGTCAACAAGAATTTTTTTTTGGAACACGCACAGGAAGCACTAGCTTTGAGCACGCATTGCAGCTTTTCCTTCGATAGCCGCACAGTGCGCGGCTATCCCTCCATTATCCACGCGGTCCTGAGGATGCAAAATCTCACCATCCGGGACCAATTGGCACACTTGGAGAAAAATATACTCACTCAACCTAACCAAGTACATTCACCTTTGATCCACCTTGAGGCTTTAGTGCAGCACACAAAGGAATCATAACCCCAATCTTGTGTTACCATCCATCTTGGACCAAGAGAGGGAGAAAAAATTTGAAATTGGTCTATAAAAGCCAGCCATGGGAAGAGAAATGGAAGACACATTGTTATGCTGGCCAAATTTCTCATCAACAAACCAACTTGTGTTGTTTAGCAGCAATAGGATTGGAATGATTCAGTTGTTGGCCACCAACCACCTCAATCCAAGAGAGAAGAGTTCACCATGTGTTCGTTGATCTACCATCCTTTGAGAGGGAAGAGAGGCTTGCTGAAAATTTGAGGGGAAGATACCCCCTTGTCTTGGATATTGGAGCTCCGTAGCTCGAAGGATCCATTGCAAGATATTTAGCATTCTATCTTCTACCACTGCTAACTCCTAATAAAGGGAGGAAACTCTCCATTGTTGAGTTATTAGTGTGTTTTCTCTATTGAGCGTGTTTCTTGTGCATGTTGTTTTGTTTTTTTGTTTCATTGTTTATGTAGCATGATATGTTTCCATTTAACTTATATTATTACATGTTGAACTTGTTCCACTAACATTTGACAAACCACTTTGACCTATGACTTGCCTATAGGTAAGCATCCTCCCTACTAAGCAAAGTGTATTATGTCCGCCCATGCACCGTATACACTACCACAGGAATGACGACTACCATTATCAATTCATCCTTTATCGAAGCATATGTGGTTGGAAACCCCCAAGGGTCACCCAACACCACACTAGTGGAAACCCCAATAGGGTCACCACACTCAAATCCTCCCCTAACCCTGAGAGGGCAGAGGAGCGCTACCCCTTTGAGGAGTCAGCAGAACATTCGTCAGGATACACCACAGGGTAATATTCCCCAAGAACGCCCCATAAACCATCACACTCAGACACTTGTTTTTCCACAGTACACAATGACAGTCAATACTCATTTACCCTTCTTAGCATCTTTGAATATTTCAAATCTAACAAATTTGCACATAACCTTAATTGGCCTCCCATTCCCACGAAGCTCCCTTCGGATATACCAAAATTTGAAGGGAATCAAGTGGAAGACCCAAGAAATAATATTATGACTTTCCACCTGTGGTGTTTGTCCAATAGTATCATTGACGATACTATTCGACTGAGACTTTTTCAACGCACCCTAACAGGGCTTGCGGAAAAATGGTATGTTGAGAAACCTTCTGCTTCACATGGAACCTTTAGCACCCTCGCTACCGCATTCCTCACTTATTTTCAGCTACCCATTCACCATGATTCGGGAATGGAACTAATGACTCATTTTAGGCAATCACCAAGCATCCATATATCAGAACATCTCCACGAATGGTGGCGACGTTGTAGTTTTTGTAAATCCAAACTCCACGATAGAGTTTTTTTGGACTTATTTTTTAAAACTCTCATAGCAGATATATCGAAAGACACAGCGATGCAGAAACCTACTTGTGAGGAGGACGCCATTAGCAAAGCCCAACAACTTGAATTCATCTACACCCAGTCAGGATATATTTACAATGTCCTGCCAAACGCCCCGCGCCTACAAACTTATAGAGAGTTACTAGGTGCGTCGAATACTGCATAAATTTTGATTGGGTGGTTGACTCAAGGTCACCTAGGCAACATTATCCAACACCTAGGATAACTGTATGATTCTACCCAAAACGTGACGCAACCTGGCTACCACCAAAGTCAATTTTCACCTTTTCAGAATATGACGAATAAGGTAGCACCATACCATCAACAGCAGGGAGGCTTGTACCCTCCCTCGAAGGGGACCCAATACTCAGCTAGGAATTCTAATGAAAGAGACCCCCAGCAATATTACATCAACCACGGACAGGGGAACCTATATCCCTCTTTCCCCAAACAAAATCCACCACCGCAAAAAAAATCATTAGTGAACCTAGTGCAAACATCCCAGGCTCAACAGTGCCAGTATTATGACCAGGAGAATCGCAATAACCCTCCTAATGATGCGAAAAAGAAGCTTAGGAATAAACAAAAGGGAGTCTCTAGATAGGGGGAAGTAATAAAAAATTCCCCCCCGCAATATCAATTTGGGGGAAACCCCAACCGAAATCAAAACCAGGAGCCAAATAAAAACTCCCAAGGGAAAAACAAGGGATCTAGTCTAAGGAAAAATAATTCTTGTGCCATATGTGGTGAATATGGCCTTTACACTCACTACTGTCCCAAACTCCCTAAACTAAAAAAAATTTAGGGTAAATGTGGACAAGGGGGACCTACCCAACAGCCTGCTGTAATGCAAGAGCCTTTCCCCCACCATGGAGTGGTTAATGCCCAACAACAACAACCACCCCAAAATGATACCGGAGGTAGCAGCCAGAAAATTTACATGACTAGCGAAGAATTTTTCTTCCAAAAAAGGAATAGGAACTATGACACCCCTCGGGACACCAACCCATCAGGTACAAGCATGAGTGCGCTTACTGCACCATTAACCATATCCAAAGTACCTATGGAGGCCATTTTGAAAATGGTCAAGAGGCCAACCAGGTGCATAGGAAATCACGCTAAAGCTGCTCATATCTATAACATATTGGATGATTTAGCACAATCATCAGCTGCCACGTGAGCCTTGAAATTCCTACAATCATGCCCAAGACAATGGAAAGCCCTACTTTCTGCATTAGGCGTGATCAACCCTTCTGATTCGCGCCTAATGGTCTTTGACCTAGAAAAAGCAAGCCCCATGCTTCCTTCTATGGTTGCCTTCCAAATACCAGTTTCAATCTAGAACATCACCATACACCGATGCATCATTGACGAAGGAGCATCCACGTGAATCATGTCAAAATCTGTTTGGAAAAATTTAGGATCAACTGAAATGAAACCATTTGACATCATGCTGAGATCATACGACAGTCGCCCTTCAGCCCTCATCGCTCTATATCAATATTTAATTGTAAACTTGGTCGGAAATACAGTGCTTATAGACATTGAAGTCTTAGAAGCACAACTAGACTACAATATACTCCTCGGGTGGAGTTATATGTACGCCCTGACTCCAATAGCGTCCTCTATCTTTCGGGTGATGATGTTCCCCCATGACGATTAGATCATCACCATTGACCAACTTACATACGATAGGAAACCCATGATGACTCTCGATGTTGTGTTACCATACATAGACATAACTACGGACCCTCTTACGCAGTATACAAAATTTGGCCCCGACTAATTCAAACCATCATCGATCCTAGGATCATTCCTAGGAGACCCCCCATCATACCAGAGGGATTCCCAGAAAGTACGGGGGCACCAGTGTGCATGATGCTCTCATCAAACACCGAAAATATCCCAAACCTAGAAACAAGTAGTACAGAGACCAAAGCCACTGGAATGGCGTTCCTACCCTACGCCATTTTGCAAACCCCATTTTTATACCCCCCACCTAGCTTCGTGTCAAATCAAGTCTTGGAAACTATAACATTGCCAAATATTTCTTTCGCAATACCTATGTGGTATTTGGTCCACCAACCATGCTAGGAAGTATTGGCATCAATTCTACAGGGATAACCCCTATTGCCCCTCAGGAGGCCACAACAATTAACAAAACACCCATAGCAGCAACAACTAATGTGACCAAGAAAAAAAAAATAGGGAAGAAAGTCGAAAACCCCAAAATACCTAGGGCATTACAACCATGCGCATTATGTGATATCGTAGGCCATCCTACTAATATTTTCCCGGAGTTAGATGAATTAAAACCTCTTCTACACACTAAATAAATGTCGTGGCCCCAAGTTCCCATAAAAAGGAACATGCCACAAAAAACCAAGGGAAAGCACTGTGCACCAACCAGGCATGCACCATATGCAACCATTATGGGAATTATACCCACCAATGCCCAGAGATGCCATGATATAGGGATGCCCTGCAAACCCTAGAGAAATATTACCAATAGGACCCCTCAGATCCACCCATGCAAATGGATAGGGGAGAGCCTAAAACCATATTGTACATATGAGAGGAACCTACATCTTTCTCGTACACAGTTAACCCAAAAAACCAAAGATGACAGATAGAGGCCACTCAGCAGGCCCCACTCTGCGCACTATGTGACGAGCCTGACCACTTAGTCACACTATGTCCTGATTTAAGGGAATTTAAGCGTTGATATCAAATCCATCATGTTTCCCAAAGAAAATTAGTTCGACATCGATGAAATATGTGTCATATTTGTCAGAGCAACCACCACATGCGTTGATGTACCCATATCCATTGATTTTTGTCTATGTTGGATTTCATGCAGCGCTTCATCGCTAAAAACCTTGACTTAGCCGTCTCAGACACAGAATCCATGAACAGTACTACAACTCAAGGGACGAAAGCAACAAGGACCATATTGTATGTGTCCGAGGAGCAACGGTCACCTAAACAATCGCTTCCCCCCCGTAATTGCCCTCAAGCTCCAGTCCAACTCTGCGCACTCTATGATGACGAGATCACTTCATCGCTGACTGTGCAACTCTAGAGCTATTCTAAAGATGGTACCCAGTCAACCCAGTATACTATGAAGACTTACGAGCAATCCAATATTTGTTTCGAGTGTGTTCAAGTGACCACCTGGTTTTTCATTGTCCCTACATCCCCCGTTTCCGTTCAGCGTTAAATTGTTTATGCTAGGCCATAACACGCCTCACCGCAATAGATAGATTTGATTCAGAATCCATGGAAAGTTAGAAAACTCAAGAAAATGAGGGAACCAGGTCCATTTTCTTCATGTTAGCAGAAAAATGGTGAACAAGGGGGCACATTATCACCCCAAACCGCCCTCCATAGATAAACCTAGCCTACGCATTATGCGACACCCGCAACCATTTGGTCGCCTAATGTCCGGATTTAAGATCATTTCGAAAATGGTACCCAATTATTCCATTATTCCAAAGGGAGCAGAAAACCAAAGAGAAAATGTCTTGTCTGATTTGTCACGATAACCATCACTCTTGACATTGTACTTACATCCCCTAATTTCGACTTTTTTTAGACACCATACGCTCAGTTTTTACCTGATACCCAGATGTAACTGGTCTAGAACCAAGGTAGCCTGGTGCAAGGCAACCTGACACAAGGCAACTTGCCCCCCATCTTTACTAAAACATTAGGGAGGCTAAGACGACCCATCGTCCTAGCAGGGCCCAAAACCAGCCAAGAATGACATGTGTTCTGTGTGATAGATGTTGGTTCCCCGTGTTTTGACAGTTTGGCAAATCAAAAGACAAGGCAACATCAGAACCAATCTTTAGAGTTCCAGGATCTAGTCCTCCTGTTCTCAGAGAGGGATCTCTCAAATATTTGTTTGCAAAGGTTTATCTTGTTTGCTTTGGTTATGGAATTTTAGACTAGTTATTACATGCAGATGTTTGTTTGGTTGGGTTGAGTTGATACAGCAGAATATGAAAGGTCTAGGAAAGATAGACAGAAAGAGGAAATATCCGGTTCATTGGGCAATGGAGTCAAAATAAGATCATGACAAACTCTTCAAGGGATATGGGATATGAAAGGGAAAATCTAACTTGGCCACAGGATCCTTTGTTTTGGAATGAGATGGACATTAATGATTTGGAAAAAGAAATTTAATTCTCAACAAAGGGAACTTGAGAAACATAACTTATCAATAAAGAGATATTTGATAGACAGGGCTAACCATAAATTCTACAAACATTTTTTAAGCAAATAATGATTTCAAGACAACTTCTAAAATGAAATCTAAGATTCGGGGAACACCCTATTTCCTCAAAGATCTTATTTTAAAGGATTTAGAAAACATAAAAGATTCACTGATAGTTTCATTCATAGAAGAGGGAACACCTAAATAACATCTGTGTTTGCAACTATAAAGACCTTCAAAACAACTTTTTAAGCAGGGGCAAAGGGTAAGATCAAAACCGACCTCTTTGGTTAACTTAAGACAATGGTACTTCGAAGGGAGATTTCAATAACGGCTTTCAAGTGATGGCAGACAAGCAGGGAGAACCATAACATGTTGAAACCAACTATTTAAGCTATCAAGGAAATAAATGAGCATGAAGACTAAAGAGAAAGGTTTAAAGCCTCTAAAATACTTCAGCAGAAGAAAACATCAAACAGTGAAGGGTGAACAGGTCTAAGGTGCTTCCAGGAGTCATTTCTTAGCCTAAAACTTTCAGCCTACTGTAGTAAGAAATTATGGAACATAATGAAAACAAAGGAAAAAACATTTAACAGTTCAGAGCACTTCACCAACAGCCAAGCTCATGGATCCAATGATAGAGCCTTCTCAGGAACAGACATGCAACGGCATCATCAAGACATCCAAGACTCCAAATTATTTTCAACTTCAACAGACTTGTATATTTATTTTAGAGAGTTTCAATATTACAACTTGTGATCAAACAACAACCAACCTTCTCATCTTATGAAGAAGTACTTATAGGAAGATGAGGAGGTGAGAACTAACAAAAATATCTCGTGAACCATTAATACAGATTAAATGACTTCTCGGCCTCTTGAGGAGTTCGATGGAGAAGTGTACAGGTGGATCACTGTATTAATGTTTTACAATTAATATCAAAGCTCGGTGGGAACTTTATTTGACTTTGAGGCTCTATGCTCTGTCTGGAGCAACTCTGCAGCTATTTACTATTACACTCCTTTGGCAGAATTAACTTCTTGGCAGCGCTGGAGGCAGATATTTCCTGAATCAATAACTTCGGCCTCTGTTTTGAATGGTTTGAGGCGACGGGCTCTTTGTAGTAGCTGAGGAATCAATTCGCCTCAGTTGAAGTGGTGGAAACCTTTCTGTCTGATAAAACACTTTAGGTTTTCCTTTAAACTGTGTTTTAGATTGGGGATTAGGATTTTGATAACTGTCTTAGCCGTAATCCCCATAAAAATTGTCTTCAATCTTCATCTGCTGTGCTCTGTCTTCAAAACTGATACTCTTTAACTGTGTTTGAATTAAAACAGTGTCTTGTCTATGTGCAGACCCACACTGGGCTTTACGGCATCAATACTCATAGAGTACTGACGAAACATGGAATAGAGCCCCGTGGATGGCTTCTCTGTAATGAAACGAGGGCATGAGAATCGTCATTCCCAGCCCTTGGCATTTCTTCGTTATACAATCAAAAACCATTTAGAACACCTGCATCAAACACAAAACAATTAAGAAATCCTACGAAAAAATAGGTTTAAACTGCTTCAGATGGCGGGGGAGGAGCGTAGCCGTCGGATAAAAATATCTAACGATGGAGATCGACGAAAAACAGGAAAATGAGAGCGGGGAGAAGAAATAAGGCGGGGTGGTTTTGGACCGTCTGATCTGGACACGTGGACGGTCCTGATCTAATCGGAGGATCTCAATCGGGGGTGGCAGGCAAGTGCATGCGATGTAAATTTCCAATGCGATTAAGCGCTGGCCGTTGATCTGCAGATCAGATCGACGGTGGAAGGTGAATCGGAGGGTTTTTGAAACGGGGCAAGACTTGTGATCGGAGGGAATAAGGGCCGTTGGATCTTCGGGAGGATGGACGGCTCAGATTGGATTGGGGATCAGCAATCGGGAGTGCAAAAAAAACGCATGCGATTTGAAACTTGCGATTGAGCGCTAGCCATCGGATTGGGTCTAGATCGACGGTCCAGGTCCTTTGATTTCTTGCACCGGCGGGACCCTTATACTTTGCGAGAAACCCGAAAATTTCGATAAACACCAAGGTTTTGAGTGGATCGGGCAGAAAATATATATGATAGGCTGGCGCCCGATTGCGGGGCCACTGGGAGTATGGAGTACCATGGGCCCGGGGCTTTATATAACTAGGGCTAATCGCAATCGGAACATTCGGGCCCGGTATTTCAATCAACCCATTTGTAATTTCTCCGATCGCGATTGCGCGATTGGTCTTTTTGATCAACCCATTTTTATTTATCACGTGTTCTTAAGTTTTTAACTTAAAACTTCGGAAAGTGGGTTTTTGGGTTTACAAAGGAAAAATTGATTAGAGAGGGATTTTTCAATGGTTTAGCACCCGATTGCGGGCCTATGGGTTAAACGAAATAACAATATGATCTGCGGTTTATGAAAAAGGGGTTGATCGCAATCGGCATTTTGAAATGGCTCACAAACATGCACACTTGAATCTTTCCGATTTAGCGTCGACAAGCTTTGGCATTTGTTTTCGACGCATGGGCATGTGGGGGGGAGTGGTTTTAGGACTTAGCCCAAGGGGCTTAGGTCCATAGCAATAAAACTTTGTTTTTTATGAAAAATTTCAAGGTTTTAAATGGATTTGAGGGTTTCGGCACAGCTCAAAAAGAAGTTTTAAACCATGTCAGGAAGATTTTCACGGATGGAGGGAGAAACTTATGAAAAGTAGAGGAATAATATGGAGAAAAAAGGGGAAGAAAATGATGGTTTCTTAGCAGTTTGTTATATGAAATCAACAGAATTTTCTAAGTATAAAATGGGACAGCAAATGAGGATTTGGGACAGAGGCATGAGGCCTTAAAGAGACTTCAAGAGCTAACAATTTTTAGTGATAAAATTTGTTCCTTGGAGGCTCAAAAAATATCTTAGCCACCTTTTGGTATAAAAAAATATTATAGGTGGCTAACAATAGAAACGACCACATGGTCAATCAATGTCAGGAACCTAAGAAGCTCATTGAAAGTCTTCGCATGGTCACCACCATCCCACAGATCAATCTCTTCAATAAAGAGAAGATAACACACTGCTATTGCAGGATTTGCTTGCAATTCCACCATACTATGAATTGTGAATACCTCCCAAGGCTACGAGCGGCAAGAGAAGAATTGAGTTTGAACTCCCTAAAAGAACCAGACCAACCAAAACCAAAGGCTCGAAGATGGCAGAAGCGAAAACATGCCCCAATGCCCATCATCTTCGAGCATCCACTTCGAGCACAAAGAGTAGCATTTGTTCTCACACCATCTACTTGATAGGAACCTTGCCAACCATGCACCATTTTCACAAGTCACTATCATGAAACAAATATATCCCCTTAATGGAATAATTTTGGCATCTATGCACTCAACGTAACTTCCAAATCCAGAAAAGTGCGAGTACCCTTAGTACGTTGCCAAAAGAGCACGAGCTTGCTCTCACACAAACCATCACAATATAAATTCTCCCACCATTCAACTTTGATGACACACAACACCATATATGATTCATCTCATCATGCTTGGGAACCATGAATCATGTTTTCTGCTCATCTTTCATTGGTGTTGAGACCGATAGAACTACTACAACGATAGTCATACCATCGACTGTGAAAAATCAATCCATCTGTACCCTATCAACCTTGACTGGTTCCACATCATCATTGTTAGGCCAAAACCATCACTGTTAGGCCCAAACCAATTCCTCACAGCCTCACACAAACCATTTCCCCATTAGACATCTTGTTTCATTCATACGAGGATATTCAGAGGCCATGACAAAACCAGATTGTTCGTGGGACTCAATGCGTCACCGCTTGTTTTTTCTTCCAGAAAAAACATTCGGACCTAACAACCCAAGAGATCTATGTCATTTAATATAAATACTCCCTCCCATCTGGGAAGGTAGACTGGTTAAAAAATCCCATCCCAGCGCCCGATGCATTTTATAGAAGGGAATATGTCAAATATTCCGCCAACCATTAAGGTAAATATCTCGAGAAATCCAGGAAAATTGAAGAAATATCATTAGGGAAGCATGCTCCCCAGACAAGGTAGACGCTTACAAAAACTTGTTACAAGAGTACAGTGATATCTTCACATGGGATTATTCAGAAATTCCAGGGCTTAGCCCCACTATTGTAGAACACTACATTAACACCTGGCCTGACATACCACTAGTCTGCCAAAAAAAGCGTCAATTACACCCATCTAAGGTAGAATAAATCAAGCAAGAAATTGAAAATCTTCACAAATCCAGGTTCACCTACCCAATCGCTTACACGTTGTGGGTTTCCAACCCTGTTCTTGTCATGAAAAAACAGGGCACCGTTCGATTCTGCACCGATTTCTGAGGTTTGAACAAAGCTTGTCCCATACGTCTGCACTGATTTATCGATCAAGTCATTGATGCTTGAACCAGTCATGAGGCCTTGTCCTTCATGGACGGATTCTCACAGTGCAATAAAATACAAAATTGGCACACGGATCAATACAAGACAACATTTACTACCCTGTGCGGTACGTTTTCATACCAGGTTATGCGGTTCATCATTAAAAATGCTGGAGCCACCTTCCACGGGGCCATGAATTATATCTTCTATGACCTGTCCCACCTAATATTAGCTTACTTGGATGACCTCATCGTACGATCCAAGAAACGAACTGATCAGCTAGAGGATTTACTGTTGGTATTCCAACAGTGCCGACACCACAACCTACGCTTGAACCCTCTCAATTTCGTCTTCTCCGTCAATGCAGGTAGAATATTAGGGTTAATCCTATCCCAAAAATGGATCAGAGTGGACCCCCTCAAGGTATAGGTAATCAAAGAGGTGCCACCACCCAAAACTCTCAAGAAACTTCAAAGCCTGCAGGGGAAAGCCAACTTCTTAAGACGCTTTGTCCCCGACTACACCACTTGCGCGCAAGGATTCCTACGCCTACTCCGTCAGGATATCCCGTTCAAATGGGATGATCAGGCTCAACAATCATTTGAGGCACTAAAAGACACATTTTCTTCATCCCTTTGATCAGCCCACCAAATTATGACAAAGACTACATCATATACCTATTAGAATCAGACACTGCCATAGCGGGGGTATTAGTCCAAGACAGACCATATGGTAAAGAACACGTAATATATTACATTATTAAGAACTTATCTGGGCCCACTTTCAAATATGACCTATGAGAAAAAACTGCCCTAGCCCTTGGACACGTAGTACAAAAAATTTGGCATTATATCATCTTGCGGACTACAACAGTCATACACCCCATGATATATTTGCTAACCTGCCATCTGATGAACCAAAAATACGCTCGATGGGTAGTTATACCGCAGGAATTCTACCTACATTTTAGCTCCCCCAAGAGAAATAAAGCTTTAATATTATCTGAGTTCATCATTGACCTCCCAATTCTGACTAAAGGATCCCCAGTTAACAACTCACTACCAGATGAACATCTATTTTTAGTGACGACTGAGGATCCTTGGTATAGAGATATCCTCCTATTCATACGAACACAAAATTTCAAGCCAAAGCTCATACGTGATGACCAAAGGTGCATACACCACCAGGCCCCCCAATACCTCCTCATGGGGGATGTCCTTAATCTTTGAGGCATGGACACTATTTTACACCAATGCCTCATGCACGACCAAGTTGAGCAAGCCCTAAATGATTGTCATAGTGGGGCTTGTGACAACCACCTCTCAGGGATGGCTACTGCCCAAAAATTTCTACAGGTAGGTTATTTTTGGCCCACCCTATTCCACGATTGCATTCAAGCAGTCAAACGGTGCGAGCGATGCCAACGCTTCGCCCATAAGGCAAGAGCACCTCCTGCTCCTTTGCACCTGGTCATTGTAGCCAGTCCATTGGGGAATCGACTTTATGACTTGCAACCCTGTGTCATCTGGAAACCACAAATACATCATTGTAGCCGTCGACTATTTCACCAAGTGGGCAGAAGCCATGCCCACATATGAAAACACGGCAGAAACCACAACACAGTTTCTCTTCAACCATGTCATCACATGATTCAGTGTGCCTAAGGAATTAGTCTCCGATCATGAAAATAATTTTGAAAACGAAATATTCTAGGAGTTGTCTCATCACCTAGGATTCACATATGAATTCGCGTCACCATAATACCCCCAGCCTAATGGACAGGTAGAAGCTGTCAAAAAAATACTAAAAACAATGTTACAATGTATGGTCAATAACCACAAAAAAAATTGACATCATATGGTTTTTTTAGCCCTGTGGGCATATCTTGCGATAGTTAAAACCTCAACATGATTCACACCTTTCCAACTAGTGTACGAAATAGAAGTTGTGATTACCATTGAACATGAAATCCCTAACTTACACGCAGCCATCAAACTCCTGGATGATACCCAGCCTTTAGAGCAATGGTTGGTACAATTAGAACTTGTCGACGAAAATTGACGAGAGTCGCTCCAACGTAACGAAGCACATAAAAAAAGGGTAAAAGCATCATTCGACCGCAACATCACCCCTCTCTCATTTTCATAAGGGGAGTTAGTCCTCCGCTACGATGTTGCAAAAGAGGACTTAGGATCCAAGAAGTTCGAAACATTGTGGAAAGGTCCTTACATCATAAAACATTGCCTCCTCAAGGGAGCATACATCTTGTCAGATCTCGGCGTTACATGCCTAGCTAACCCCGTCAATGGGCTCTACCTCAAAAAATTTCACCCATAAGGGAGGAAGTCTCAGCCTTATAGATAAGATGCATGTAACATAATTTTTTGAGATGATCAAAATCATCGAGGACTTGTTCTAAAAAATTATTTGGTGTCACATATGGATCTTTCCCCCATCCACAATTTTGGATTCGCTAATGGATCCTCATGATGGTCACAAAATCTAGCAGCAGCTGCCTGGGCCATATGCTATCCTAACTGGTCACCATTCCTCACCAACGAAGTATGTATCATATCAGCTACCAATAATCAAGTAGAATATGATGCAGTCATCATGCTATTGAGCGATGCCTCCAACCACGACATTCGCCATCTACATGTCTATCTTGATTCCCAGCTAGTGGTTTCATAGTTAAACCAAGATTTTGAAGTACATAATTCACACCTATTTAGGAAGTACTTGCATTCACGATTAAGTCAAAATTTTGATCACATAAAATTTACACATGTACCAAGAAATCAAAACTAGACAATCGATCGCATAGCTAACCACATCCTAGATTAGAATGCATATTGTATAAACCATCATCTATTAAAAATAAAACACACACACACACACACACACACACACACACACACACATAAAAACATAAATATCCATCATAGGCACATAGCATCCATCATAAGCACAAATAATAGCCATATACACATCATAAGAGTCGCAAAAAATATATATCTTGCATATATACATCAAAAAATATATGAGTCACAGTATACAAGTCATGTCCCTGACCATAATGTCAGTGAAAAAATATATCTACATATCATCAAAACAGGGAAGCATCCTCATAATGGGCGCTTTCCTTGAGCATACAAATATCCCTAGTGTTGAGCCCCTCTTATTAGGTCCTCTGGACCCACGGCTGCACCTGGTTCTAGAACAGGTGCAGCAGCCAAAACTACAAGCGCTGCATGGCGCAAAGTCAGGCGATGCACCCTCTCTTGAGCCATACATCATCTATATCATCAAAAAATCCTCGAGTCAGCATACCCCGAGTTAATATCTCTAACTAACTCCATGAGTCATCTAGACCAACTATGCGAGCATTCGTAGCCTTGACCTGAGCCTTTGCCACCAACAGTTTAAGGTCAACAACAGCCAACTGCTCCTCAACCATCGTAACATGAGCCTCACCCACCTCAGCACAGGAAAGGAGGGAAGTATCCCCTCCGGCAGCTGCAACATTGCTCCCTCCCCTGAAGGGCCCCTAGCACCTCCCTGCCCCCCAACTTGGGCCTAACCAGCCCCACTTGGGACCCTCCTCAATGGCTTATGTCCCACCAAGAAGGTAGTAGGATGCCTCGTCGAACCCACATCTACAAGAGAAACAAAAAATAGTGTTAGTATCACCATAAAAGACATATAAATCTATACATGATAAAATCATCAAAAAATGTAGAAAACCATCGAAGGTCGTACTTACTGAGCCCCATGTGTAACCAGCAGGAAGACCCATATTGGGGTCCCCCAGGAAGTCCATCCCTGAATATGGGTAGTCCAAAAACATCTGAGGGTTTTCCAAGAACCACGCCTCAACGGTCACATCCCAATAATGACTAACCTCCCCTCCTCCACCATGGGGGCATCACGGGTGCCCACCACCATATTCGAGGATCCCTAGGAGGACCCAGGGGCACTAGCAAAAAAATTATGAGCATCACCACCCTTTCATACATAATAATATATAAGATACTCGCATAGGTGAAGATCTTGGCATACCCCCTCTGGGCCTTGCCCAATTGTGTCACCATGCCATCGTAAACATGGTGAGACCAGTCATAGAAGTGACTGGCCTGTAGCTGGCGCAATACGCCAATATGTGGAACCAATGCCCTATTGGGAAATGATGACCCTGTTAGGCGAACTATCATTTCCAAGGGACTCCTCTCATCTAAATCTGTCACAGAGCTAATGTGAACACATCCCTGTGTAATCGCATCAGGACCACAGTGATCCTGAGCCCATCGCCGGATGTTCACTCTCCCAGGCGGGAGTGGGTGTGGAAGAGCCTCCCCCTGAGGTAGTAGACCAGTCATGAAGTAAATATCTGTCTCCAATCGGATGACGACACCTCGTCTCCTGTTCCAACACCAGACCAGGAACTGAAGAAGACCATATTGTGACATCAGCAATTTGTTCTCAAGAAACTTGAGCAACCCATATTGTGCCAAAACCCTCTAAGCACCAGGATCTTGGGCCAAAATTGCTCGAATGTCGGGCCAATATCTCTCATGCCACAACATCTTGTTACCAGAGAAAAACAAAAAATCAGTGACTAAAACCCAAAAAATAAAACATTTTCAAAAATTTTAAGCATCGTCGCGCCTGTGTAGAGAATAGGCGCAATTACCGCGTATTTGTATCAGATACATACGCGTGAATCATCACGCAAATCCTTTTCCAAGCGTGAAGGCCTCGCTCGAATATTTCGTTATACGTGAGGACCGCGCGGGTCAACATCGATCGCCCGCACGGTCGAGGCAAAAAATAGATATAAAATCCATACAAAATCACATTTGTATCGACCCCCCAAGCAAAAAAGTGACAAAATTGAAAAAATGGATGTTTAGGGCCCTACTTGACACTAACGGCGCGAATCTCGAGTTCTCAAGCTGACTGCAATGGCAAGAAAGGCTCGGGAGCAGGGGCTCAACTCTGACCTCAGACTCTCAAATGACACAAATGAGTTTAAATAATCCATATTAGCCCATATATCGCCCTTTCCTCATTATTCAACAAACCATAACTGGAGCTCAGAAAGCCCAATTGAAAAACTTCAAGAAACATAATGATCAACACTTCATCATGTTGAAGCTAGTCCCCATTCATCCACACCTCAGAAAAAATCATTTTTTCAGTCACAACAGGTATTCCCTCTCTTATTGCTTTACATTCAAAGTTATTTTCAATATGTTTGATTAAAAAAATGGTATTGGTTACAGGTATTACAAACACGCCGAATCACCATATGCCCCAACCACTAAAGGTACAAGAGAAGGTATCATTCTATCCCTAGCATGATAGGCTCCCCAAAGAAGCTTTGCATATCCTGAAATCATTTATCCACAGAAATCAACCATAGGTTTCATACACCCGACCATGTTTATCATCACCCCAATTTTCACATGATAAAAATTCTCTCAGGTCGGTAGAGCCTAACCCTCCATGGCATCCATCACTCATGTAGACCATACACCAAAGGTATGGATCCATGGCCATAAAATCCAAGTCCGAGAATCACTTCATGTTCATTCATCCATCATACATCAAGTCAATTTTCACTCATATAATGTTAAAACCCCTTTCCTGGACTACCATTCTCATAAGCAGATCAAATACGTGCCACTGCGTCTCACACTTGGCCTTTCACACCCTCACCAGCATAGCCCATCTGCGAAAATTTTTCATCTGCTTCATCACCCCCGCACCGAGACCAACCAATGGGGCCCCCACCCTCAGCAAAACACCTTCCTCACACCATAGTAACAGATTATTTTCATGTTTATATGGGCACCTGTCTTTATGCTTGTACATCTAAACTCATTCTATATTCTTTTGTAAAGTGTACAAATTTTTTTTAGGAGAGAAATCCCACCCATCCATTAACATTCCTCAGCTGGCAGCAGTCCCCAATCACCCTTGGTTGGAGCTACACATTCTTTACCACCCCCCACCATGACACTCATAACAAACATACACCCACCCTGGATGTCCTACCGACTCCATATATTTCCTCAGCAGAAATTGTTATGACTACCGCCACTCGCATATATAACTTCGACCTCAAGCCACTTAACTACCATCATCAGTTATAGCCATTTCTTGTCATCATGTCTAATTTAACCTATCACACCACACCCTACTACATCAAAAACCCCGGTCCCTTGCTTCAGTACTCATCTCAGTCGGTTGATGATTCCTTCTTGTCGACCACAACAAACATTTTCCAAGAAGGAGGTAGGACCTTGGATGACTCCCCACCTCAATAGGGGCATCCCCAGATGGCACTATGGGATTCATCATTGCCCATTTATGTCATCGATCCTCTTGAAATTTGACTTCAAGATAAAATTTTGTGTCAAGATGGCATCGTACTTTATAGCCATTGCACTCTATCAAAATTCTTCGAAGACTCATGACTTGATAAGAATCTATTTCAACAATGCTCACACGGGAAGGTCCCAAACAATCAAATACCTGTTTGGTCAATTTAGTGTGTCCTAAATTGCTAACATAAATTATCAACCAGGGATTCGTAAGCTGACGAAGTGTGGCGCACTATATGTGCAAGATAACCTATCTCTTACTTTTTGTCGTTTTTGGATTTTTACGAAATTCTAAAAGACAAGTATGGTTATGGATATTCAAGGCAATGATGTCCTTTATAATGATTTACCAACTTGAAACTGAAAAAGGAATTTGAAACATACAATGACAAAACTTGAAAGGAAATGAAAATGTGCTACTGAAATGAAAAAGGTGCCGCTAATCTAATAAATCAAAACAGTGAACTAGTGAGCATGAAACCAAACTATTCTTGCTGCTGTCTAAACACAAAAGAAACTATGCTGAAAGAAATCCAAAAGTTGCAATAAAGTAAATCTAAATCAAATTACATCAACTTGTTTTCTGATCCCTCATCATTAGTCCAGCTATGATTTTCGGAAGTAACCATAAACAACTTGAGTAACTGATATCTAACTTGCAGAAAGTAAACTAATATCAAACCACACATTCATAATTCAATCCCTCACCATCAGTCCAGCTGTGGCTTTCGGAGGTAACTCAAGATGTCATGCACAATTTAATATTTCTAACTTGCAGAAAGGAAACTAATATCAAACTACACATCCATAATTCAATCCCTCACCATCAGTCCAGCTGTGGCTTTCGGAGGCAACTGAAGATGTTATGAGCAAT